>OZ012669.1:59084269-59656769 GCA_963942505.1 Lordithon lunulatus
ATAATGAGCATATGAAAGAATTTTGAATTAATATCATTCGTATAACAATTAAATTAAATTAAATAATTAATATATATATATATATATATATATATATATATATATATATATATATATATATATATATATATATATATATAATATCATATATAAGTGTGAACCCACCTCTTAGCAATCTACATATCTAGATTTGGATCTTATTAGATCTCGTCAGTGTAGCTCAGCTAATGAGGATGAATTCACACAATATCTCGATTGGTTATATACAATATATATATATATATATTTTTTTTCGCGGAAAGTTAATTATGTATAAGTTATTTTTGGGAAACAGCGAGGGTAGTGAAAGAAACTTCTTTTATAATATATCTACAAAAATTAAACGAGCGAAATATATAGATATATTTTGCTCGTTTAATTTCGAGCATCATCAAGATAATTAAGCTAAGAGTTAATGAACATAGAAACTGGCAATAAACATAATTTACAAACATTTTTCAATTCAAATTTGGCGCTTCGTTGACAAGATCATATCCTTGTTAACCACGAATTTATTATGCTCTGGTCAACGAAGCGCCAAATTTCAATTGAAAATTGTTTGTAAATTATGTTTATTGCCAGTTTCTATATAAAAAAATGTGAGAAACAATGTAGTACATAGTTTAAGTTATTTTAAATAGTGGACGGGCATAGTTTGGTTGGTGGGGGCCGCCCGCCCACCCCACCTTTGCTTCCATAGTTTTTCCATAGATAACACTCTTTTTGGAATAGTTTAAACAATATACAACGTCTGTATCTATTGAAAAAACCTATGCAAGCAAAGGTGGGGTGTCGGGCGGCCCCTACCAACCAAACTATGCCCGTCCACTATTTTAAATAGCTTGAACTATGAACTACATTATTATCCTATATTTTCTATGATTCAATTAATGTTATTTATTAATTTACGCCTAATGTATTCAAAAAATGTGAGAAATAATGTAGTACATAGTTCAAGTCATTTGAAATAGTGGACGGGCATAGTTTGGTTGGTAGGGGTCGCCCGCCCACCCCACCTTTGCTTGCATAGTTTTTTTCAATAGATACAGACGTTGTATATTGTTTAAACTATTCCAAAAAGAGTGTTATCTATGGAAAAACTATGGAAGCAAAGGTGGGGTGGGTGGGCGCTCCCCACCAACCAAACTATGTCCGTCCACTATTTCAAATGACTTGAACTATGTACTACATTATTTCTCACGTTTTTTGGAATACATTAGGCGTAAATTAATAAATGAAATTAATTGAATCGTAGAAAATATAGGATAATAATGTAGTTCATAGTTCAAGCTATTTAAAATAGTGGATGGGCATAGTTTGGTTGGTAGGGACCACCCACCCACCCCTCCTTTGTTCGCATAGTTTTTCCATAGATAACACTCTTTTTGGAATAGTTTAAACAATATACAACGTCTGTATCTATTGAAAAAAACTATGCAAGCAAAGGTGGGGTGGGCGGGCGGCCCCTACCAACCAAACTATGCCCGTCCACTATTTTAAATAGCTTGAACTATGAACTACATTATTATCCTATATTTTCTATGATTCAATTAATGTTATTTATTAATTTACGCCTAATGTATTCAAAAAATGTGAGAAATAATGTAGTACATAGTTCAAGTCATTTGAAATAGTGGACGGGCATAGTTTGGTTGGTAGGGGCCGCCCGCCCACCACACCTTTGCTTGCATAGTTTTTTTCAATAGATACAGACTTTGTATATTGTTTAAACCATTCCAAAAAGAGTGTTATCTATGGAAAAACTATGGAAGCAAAGGTGGGGTGGGCGGGCGGCCCCCACCAACCAAACTATGCCCGTCCACTATTTAAAATGACTTGAACTATGTACTACATTATTTCTCACATTTTTTGAATACATTAGGCGTAAATTAATAAATGAAATTAATTGAATCATAGAAAATATAGGATAATAATGTAGTTCATAGTTCAAGCTATTTAAAATAGTGGACGGGCATAGTTTGGTTGGTGGGGGCCGCCCGCCCACCCCACCTTTGCTTACATAGTTTTTTTCAATAGATACAGACGTTGTATATTGTTTAAACTATTCCAAAAAGAGTGTTATCTATGGAAAAACTATGGAAGCAAAGGTGGGGTGGGCGGGCGGCCCCCACCAACCAAACTATGCCCGTCCACTATTTTAAATGGCTTGAACTATGTACTACATTATTTCTCACATTTTTGGAATACATTAAGCGTAAATTAATAAATAAAATTAATTGAATCGTAGAAAATATCGGATAATAATTTAGGCATAGTTCGGTTGGTATATATATATATATATATATATATATATATATATATCTAATTAATTTATTAAATTTTCCGGCGATAGCAGGTGACATAGATTAGTGTGATTTTTAAAAGAAATTGTATTGTTCGTTATTATACGGTTCAATGCTAGAAGGCGTTTTACCTACATCTATTAAGATAATATACTATCATACTATCATTGATTAAACATCATTAATTGATTAATCATGATTAATCATGATTAATCAATGGTACTATTAATAAAATCAATAACAAAGGGGTATAGACTGTATGTGACCAAATATACACAAATTAAATGAGTTGTGTGATCCAGACTTTTATTACAGGTTTCTGTGCTGTCAACTTAAGACTTTCAGTAAATAAAAAAAAACTTTATAGGGCTATCAGTCGTGAGGCTTTTCCGCCAGTGAATTTATTTATGTAAAAGAAATAATTTAAAAAAAACATAATATATACTTATTTGAGTGTTAAACTGCGGCATAGTAAAACCGAAGTTTTATTCACTTTTCAAACTGACATCAGTTGTCACGTTGACAGATGACAGTCCGTTTACAAAAATTACACAATGCAAACATTGTTTGCATGGCATGTTTTGTGATTTTAATACATATATAAGTGTGAATCCACCTCTTAACAATCTACATATCTAGATTCCGATCTTATTAGATCTCGTGTGCATTACTAATTGATGTGGTACCGCTAGATGGCATTTAATTTTCCTCCTAGAAGGTTAGTTATAACATTTTTGATTTTAATAGTACATTCTATTCAAACATTCATTATTATTATGAACATCTATCATCTAACTCTGTTTTAGCTCCTATATATAACAGCTTTACGTCTTAAAAATAAGACGAGTATCAAGAGGCGAAGTTCATAAAAAAAGTCGTACAAACAATATTTGTATTGTGTAATTTTTGTAAACGGGCTGTTATCTGTCAACGTGACAACTAATGTCAGTTTGAAAAGTAAATAAATCTTCAGTTTTAATATGCCGCAGTTTAACACTCATATAAGTATATATTATGTTACTTCAAATTATTTCTTTTACGTAAATTAATTAGCTGGTAGAAAAGCCTCACGACTGATAGCCCTATAAAGATAGAAGTTTTTTTTATTTACTGAAAGTCTAAAGCATAGACAACTATAGATGGGAATGTCAAATGATTAGGCTCTGGTGCCATCTTACGAAGGGCACCTGAAACGTTGGTTCGCGTCTGAGCTAATAAGCTGAGACGCGAACCACATTCCACTGAAAATTCAATAACAAGAGTATTTTGAAACTGCAGTTGAAATTTGAGTACTGTTTCATTAAATATCTTAATGTTTTATATTAAGTGTTTTTGTAAAGCATTCAATGATATGTATTTAAATTATTTAAATACATTAAGTTCTTGTTACCCATTAAAATGTACAACAAAAAACATTTAAAAACATTCAAATATTTAGTAAACAGTTTTTCAAATTCCAATGCAGTTCCTTTTAAATATATATTTATATTTGGGACACTAATAAAAGAAAACACAACATGTAACAGGAAAAAATAACTATTGTAGTACATTACATAGCATGTTTATTTTATGATAGTAAGAATAGTAAGCTAATATAGTTGTGGGCAAACGCTGTAGTATAGATGATCATGAAGTGTTATCCTTGAAAATTGATTAGATTCTACCCTAAAGAAACAGTATTAGAATGATATTTGATTTTATTGTTTATACACTTAGTATTTTGAATGAGAAGGCAGCTCGTATGTTACAGAATCACAATCCAATTCTATTGCTAGATTTGCATATGGTTGAGCAGCCACAGTTAGTTGGTATAATCATCATAATTATCATATGTATCAGTAGCAACAACAATAATACTTGGTTACAATCATCGATATACTCTACCTGGCAAAAATAAGGTAGGTATCATCAAGTCCTGTGTTTAATAATCCCTTCAAAATGGACAGCGAGAGTTAGCAGTAATTTTGCCTGAATTTCCAATTACTGCAACCCATTGTAAATACTGCAGGCTGTTCTTAGGAGGTAGGTTACACAAGTAGTGTTGTGAGGTATTATTGCAAGCTTCAACAATACACCTTCTGTAGCCCATTCTACTAAACAATAACATTATATACAGAATTACGAATAATCTTACTAAATTTCATAATTACTTTAAAAACAAAAAGGCACTTCTCAGAAACTACACACTATACAGCAAACTAAAACAAGTTTTAAAATATTAATAACACACATATTCAATAAACACTGATACGGCACTAGGAAGGCAATCGTATTAAAAATACGTTCAGAACTTTCGTACGGTTGTGCATGCTTTCGCATAACCAAAAATGAAATGTGTCCAAATGTGTCAAAGATGAGTGCCAACCAAAGAACTAACACATTTTAACCTGGAAAACCCTATAAAAATTAATAAAATCTTAATACACTAGCGCCATCTGTTGAAGGGCACCGTAAATAAAGGCTCCACTTCCATGGCCCTGGTCTAAAGTTGACATCACAGAAACCTATAATGAAAGTCTGGATCACACAACTGATTTAATTTGTGTATATTTGGTCACATACAGTCTACTCTTTTTTTTATACATTTTTGATTTTAATAGTACTTTCTATTCAAACATTCGTTATTATTATGAACATCTATCACCTAACTCTGTCCTTTCTCCTATAACAGCTTTGCGATTTAAAAATAACACGAGTATCGAGAGGCGAAGTTCATAAAAAAAAGTCATACAAACATTGTTTGCATTGTGTCATTTTTGTTAACGAGCTGTTATCTGTCAACTTGACAGCTGATGTCAGTTTGAAAAACAAATAAAACTTCAGTTTTAATATGTCTCGGCTTAACACTCAATTATATAAGTATATATTATGTTATTTCAAATTATTTCTTTTGCGTAAATGAATTCACTAGCGGCAAAGCCTTACGACTGACAGCCCTATAAAAATATAAGTTTTTATTTACTGAAAGTCTAAATTTGACAGCACAGAAACCTGTAATAAAAGTCTGGATCACATAACTGATTTGATTTGTGTATATTTGGTCACATACAGTCTATACTGTTTTTTTTTATTGATTTTAATAATAGTACATTATCTTAATAGAGGCAGTTTAACACTCACATAAGTATATATTATGTTACTTCAAATTATTTAGCCCTATAAAGATATAAGTTTTTTTTATTTACTAAAAGCCTAAAACATTGCCAACTGCATCTATGAGAGCGAAGCTGTTATTGATGCAGTTGGCAATGCCTAAAGTTGACAGCACAGAAACCTGTAATGAAAGTCTGAATCACACAACTGATTTAAGTTGTGTATATTTGGTCACATACAGTCTATATTCTTTTTTGATGATGTAGTATAATATCTGGATAGATATAGATAAAACGCCTTCTAACGTTGAATCGTGTAATAACGAACAACACAAATTTAAAAAAACTATATATAATGCTATGTGGTTTAGTAGTACAAATATTAACATCACCATGTTTTGTTTACTTAAGGCACGGTGGCGAAAGAAGAGTTTTCAGTTATACGAAAGCGTCACGTAAACGGAACTCGTTTAAAGTTTATGTCCCCTACACCAGCCCCCACCCCTCGCATCGCGTAACTTTTCCAATTTTACGACGTTTTTTCTGATATGATTAAAATTAAAACTCTCGGCTGCATTAAGCCTACCCCTGGCCTTGTGGCAGATAAAACAAAAAAAACGGACGCTGACTCGTTTCATTAAATCGATTAATTATACAAGGAATAAGGTAGAAATAAACCTTCACAGTTCACATTTAATAGCACAGTTTTCTCATATGGACACAGAAGTTTTCTATTGTTGTATAAACAACTCAAACAAAGTGTGTTATCGCGTTATGCCATTAACTAAACTATTCGAACAAAGATGAGAGAAAGATGGGTAGGTCAAGACCAACCAATTCATTATCTGTACTATACAGTTTTATTTCAATGTAATGCAACTTTCTCTCTATAGAGAAAGTTTAACGCCATCTGGCGGGACCACAAAATTATGGAGAATGTAGCACTACACTGGTGAAATTTAAAAAGATAGAAATGTAGATATGTAAAATAACTATATATATATATATATATATATATATATATATATATATATATATATATATACATATATATATATATATATATATATATATATATATATATATATATATATATAGTTATTTTTGGGAAATAACGAGGGCAGTGAAACTCCTTTTGTAATATATCTACAAAAATTAAACGAGCGAAATATATTGATATATTTTGCTCGTTTAATTTCGAGCATCATCAGGATAATTAAGCTGAGTAGTTCAAGTCATTTGAAATAGTGGACGGGCATAGTTTGGTTGGTGGGCCTCCCCATCTTTGCTTGCATAGTTTTTTTCAACAGATACAGACGTTGTATATTGTTTAAACTATTCCAAAAAGAGTGTTATCTATGGAAAAACTATGGAAGCAACGGTGGGGTGGGCGGGCGGCCCCCACCAACCAAACTATGCCCGTCCACTATTTTAAATGACTTGAACTATACACTACATTATTATCCGATATTTTCTATGATTCAATTAATTTCATTTATTAATTTACGCCTAATGAATAAAAAAAAAGTGAGAAACAATGTAGTTATATAGTTCAAGTGATTTGAAATAGTGGACGGGCATAGTTTGGTTGGTAGGGGCCGCCCGCCCACCCCACCTTTGCTTGCATAGTTTTTACATAGGATAACACTCTGCTTGGAATAGTTTAAACAATATAAAACGTCTGTATCCATTGAAAAAACTATGCGAGCGAAGGTGGGGTGGGCGGGTGTTTCCCTACCAACCAAACTATGTCCGTCCACTATTTCAAATGAGTTGAACTATGTACTACATTGTTTCTCATATTTTTCTTATATAGAAACTGGCAATAAACATAATTTACAAACATTTTTCAATTCAAATTTGGCGCTTCGTTGACAAGAGCATAATAAATTCGTGGTTAACAAGGATATGATCTTGTCAACGAAGCGCCAAATTTGAATTGAAAAATGTTTGTATATATATATATATATATATATATATATATATATATATATATATATATTTCTATTTAAATTTAACGGCTGCATTTCACACCAAGAAATACTGTTAATTAGTAAGAACTTTAAACCCTTTGAATAAGATTGTCAATACTGTGACATTCACTCGTATCTTCGGCTGAAAGGTGTTACACGCGTACCTTCGTGTGTACATAAATAAAATGAAAATTGCAAATTGCAGAACTGCAACATTACCTTTTTCAATGTTAACTGTCTAATTAAAACCGTTATTTTAGAAACTATAATTCTGTATAGATATATGCATGCACAATATTCATGATTTTGCTAAAAATAAATGGCGATTCTTATGTTTTGTGAGTGGACACCTAGCCGTAACTATTATTTAATATCAATTTTTTAAAAATCATACATTTAAGATTTAAATAGTTACAGCATTTGTTACAATTCTGTAACTGGCTATCGACCTTCTGGGGTCTTTCTGCCGTGTGTTAATATGTATGTAAATGTTAACTTTTATTTTAAAACCTTTATTGTTGCTAAATTGATATTAAATGCAGGATATGCAGCGCCCGCGCATTGTGCCGGATTATTTCTAATTAATTGCACAACAACCGGAACGCTGCTGCAGGACTTATCTGGCGTATTAGGCGACTTTAATTATTTCCGTTAATTACACAGGATGCCATAGGTGATTAACGAACTGGCGTTGGTATAGCTGCGGGCGCGCTTTTAAATGATTTACAATATTACAAAATAAGACAGTAGCTAGAAAATAAAAGCATATGTATAATATTTAATATGACCTACATATATTTAGACCGGTGTGAAGTTAAACAATTCTAATAATTCCAGCTAATTTTGCTATATTTTTACGGGCCTTACTTTTCTGATAATTCTGGCGACCGCGTGGCCCATGAGGCGGTGTCTTTTTTCTCGGTGCATTGTGACTAAACGTATTGTGCAACAAAATTGATTTTTTCAACAATTGTTTACTCATGTCTTGGTAATCATAAAATAAGCAAAAACCGAATTTAAGTTAATTTTGTTAGCTGTTATTGAATAATATTTGCAATAAAACAAATTGCAATTTTTAATAAAGTATCGCTCACATACTTTTATTTGAAACTTTTATATTTTGTTTAGAATTTAACAATAATCATCAAACATATTTTGCTATAAAAATAGTACAACTAACCCTCGAAGATGGAAGTTAAACGCCATCTGGCGGCGTCACATCAATTAGCAATGCACACCCATATGGTAACCACTCGAGATATTGTGTGAATTCATCCTCACTAAAGCCCTGATTTCCTAGGAGAACGGTCGCTTTAAAGCGGCCGCTTTTGACGTCATTCACAAATCACAAAGGTCGTTTTAAGTATATGTAGTAGAAGAACTCACAATTTTTCATCGTAATTCATTGGGTTTTTGCAGCACGTTGAGGTATTACACTTTATAGGAAACTATATTCGTTTATATACACGTAGAATTATATTTTTGTGACGTAAAAATGACGTCAAAAGCGGCCGTTTTTTAAGCGGCCGCTTTCCTAGGAAACCAGGGCTTAACTGAGCTGATGATATCTAATAAGATCGAAATCTAGATTGCTAAGAGGTGGGTTCACACTTTTACGGATCTTACTTTTTTTTAAATTAAGTTTAAACATAAACATGGAAGTAAACGACGTGATAAAATATCTATAAAATCGATTAGAAACAAAATAATCAGTTTAAATTTTCCGTAATAATTCCTTATTTGTTATTTTATATCATAAACCCACTTCTGCCCGTATTCGCCAACATCCCATAAACTTTATAGGTCCCATAAGCTATTAAATGGATAAATTGACAACGTCATTGTGACAGAATATGCAGAAACAAATGTCAAACACCTTGAATAGCGCTTGCGATCGGGGCTTTGATGACACCTTTTGTTTTATTATACAGTGTTCCCAATAGAGCGATTCTAAAGTAACTACATTCCTTAAATAATCCGTTATTTTCTATGATTAAATTAATGTTATTTATTAATTTATGACTAATTAAAAAAAATATATGTGAAAAATAATGTAATGCATAGTTCAAGTCGTTTGAAATAGTGGACGGGTATAGTCAGGTTCGTAGGGGACACCCGCCCACCCCACCTTCGCTCGCATAGTTTTTTCAATGGATACAAATGTTTCATGTTGTTAAAACCATTCCAAGAAGAGCGTTATCCTATGAAAAAACTATGCGAACAAAGGTGGGGTGGGCGGGCGGTCCCTAAGAACCTGACTATACCCGTCCACTATTTCAAACGACTTGAACTATGCATTACATTATTTTTCATATATATTTTTTAATTAGTCTTTAATTAATAAATGACATTAATTTAATAATAAATAAATAACAAATGATAGTGTAGTGCATAGTTCAAGTCGTTTGAAATAGTGGAAGGGTATAGTCAGGTTCGTAGGGGCCGCCCGCCCACCCCACCTTTGTTCGCATAGTTTTTTCATAGGATAACACTCTTCTTGGAATAGTTTCAACAATATAAAACATTTGTATCCATTGAAAAAACTATACGAGCAAAGGTGGGGTGGGCGGGTGGCCCCTACCAACCAAACTATACCCGTTCACTATTTCAAATGGCTTGAACTATGCACTACACTATTTATTCATAATTTTCTATGATTAAATCAATGTCATTTATTAATTGAAGACTAATTAAAAAAATATATGTGAAAAATAATGTAATGCATAGTTCAAGTCGTTTGAAATAGTGGACGGGTATAGTCAGGTTGGTAGGGGCCACCCGCCCACCCCACCTTTGCTCGTATAGTTTTTTCAATGGATACAAATGTTTTATATTGTTGAAACTATTCCAAGAAGAGCATTATCCTATGGAACAATTATGCGAGCAAAGGTGGGGTGGGCGGGTGGCCCCTACCAACCAAACTATACCCGTTCACTATTTCAAATGGCTTGAACTATGCACTACACTATTTATTCATAATTTTCTATGATTAAATTAATGTCATTTATTAATTGAAGACTAATTAAAAAAATATATGTGAAAAATAATGTAATGCATAGTTTAAGTCGTTTGAGATAGTGGACGGGTATAGTCAGGTTGGTTGGGGACGCCCGCCCACCCCACCTTTGCTCGCATAAATTTTTCAATAGATACAAATTTATTATATTGGTGAAACCATACCAGGGAGAGTGGTATCCTATAGAATAAATATGCGAACAAAGGTGGGGTGGGCGGGCGTCCCCCACTAACCAAACTATGCCCGTCGACTATTTCAAACGACTTGAACTATTGGCGATTCAAATGTCAACGGTTTTGGTCGAACTAGTGGGTAAACAGCTGATCTTTGTTATTGTTTGATCAGCTGATTATATAAAAATTACACGATTATGATCACTTTGACAGTAATGCATGGCTGTTAATAAACTTTTAATATATAACTAGATAAACCTTACACCTAAAGTCACATATATGATGAAAAAATACATTTTATGCATAGAGATTACCCACTAGATTTTAGTTAATTTTCTGCCACCAGATAGAGTACCGATTAGCTTGAATTGCCCATACACTACACTATTATATGTTATTTTCTATGATTAAATTAATATCATTTATTAATTTATGACTAATTAAAAAAATATATGTGAAAGATAAACTATAACAACGAATACATATGGGTTTAATACGTGATATGAGAATATCTATGGTTTCAGATTAATTATTTATTAATTATTTTAGAACAAAACAATTATAATTTCTATGACTTGTTTATTTATATGACTCAGGTATTGAAACTGGAAGGTTTTCTTCTAACCTGGGTGCTGTTCTGGGCAATCTTATCGGTGTGCGTGCCGTGCGTAGTCATCGCACACATTTGTTGTCCGGACAAAAAACGACAGAGACTTGAGGATCATGGCTCGAATTCATCGGTGGATCGTATCGGTCGGGGTGGTGGTGGTGGTGGCCGCCTCCTCGCATGTCTTCTGCACGGCCTTCTGCTCGTCCTAATGTAAGTAGAGACTATGTAATAATGCCACTGAACCGTAAAAAATATGGCGATCTATAGAAATAGTGGCCTTTGTTACGGAGTCCTCTTTCAGAATGCCGTAACGCCGCCCCCACCAGTCACCCATTCTCGGTCCACTCGGGGGAAGTTTTATTTTTATTGCCACGAATAAAACTGCATGAGGGGGTTGCAAATCTATTTAAGTAAAAAATATTGAAACAAATGAATTAATAGTAGTAGATTGTACTATGAGATGATAACCAAAATGAATTTTCAGGTTTCCATTATTGACTTGTTGATTATTGTATATTTTAAAAAATATTGTCAAAAAAAATGAGGTTTCGATTATTGATTTGTTGATTCTAGTATATTTTAAGAAATATTGTCAAAAAAAAATAAGGTTTCGATTATTAATTTGTTGATTCTTGTATATTTTAAGAAATATTGTCAAAAAAAATTGAGGTTTCAATTATTTATTTGTTGATTCTTGTATATTTTAAGAAATATTGTCGAAAAAATTGAGGTTTCGATTATTGATTTGTTGATTCTTGTATATTTTAAGAAATATTGTCAAAAAAATTGAGGTTTCGATTATTGATTTGTTGATTCTTGTATATTTTAAAAAATATTGTCGAGAAAAATTGATACTTTCATTAAAAATTGGCAATTTAAAATTTAAAATCAACGTGTCCGAGCAATTTTTGCAAAAATCGTAAATAAAGGTTTTATCAAATTTATTCCATACTTTAGGGACAGCCTGTATAATGGCGCTATACACATTTTACAATATTAAGGGCTCAAATTTCGTAAAAATTGCTTACTTATTTCAAAAACGCCTTTTTCGAGCTGTATCTTAGTAAATGTTAATCATATTGATTTCTAGTTTGTGTTTTTAGATTTAGGGAGTGGCTTTCCATAAGAGAATAATATAAACCCCAATATACCCCTACTACTTTTAACAGGAATCGCGAGAAATCGAGAAATTATCGTCAGGGTAGAAGTGAAATTTTTACAATAAAATTTAAAAAAATTAAAATTAATTTTATGCTACCAATTAATACGCCTTGGGGTACTAAATGAAAATTCGAAAACTTTTTGTGGATATCTATTTCCGATTCGGTGTCACAACCCTTCAAAGTTCGTAAAAATTGCTTGAAATTACAAATTCAAAAAAAATAATTAATTTTATGCTACCAATCAATACTCCTTAGGGTACTTAGGAATGTAACATATCTCTTAATAACTTTAACCTTATTAATTTTATCTCTTTGCTCTATACTTCATGTCCGGGGATCGAGTAGCCTGTATAAGTTCTTGAATTATTACGTTCTGTGACATAAAAAACTGGGATGAATATCCTTTTAAATTTTCAACCTATCGCTCGCAACGTTTTTCTTATTTATCATCATTACTCTCGCTTTATTTACGACGTCTTGTTATTTGTCCGGTTTTTGCGGTTGTAAATCTTGCACCATATTTGTCCTATACGCCACATTCGTGTACTACGTGTGTGTATGAGTGTGTATGTATGTGTGTGTATGTGTATGTATGTGTGTATGTGTATGTATGTGTGTATGTGTATGTATGTGTGTATGTATGTGCATGTGTGTGTATATGTATGTATATGTGTGTATATGTGTGTATATTTTTGTATGTGTGGATATGTGTATGTTTGTTTATGTGTGTGTATATGTGCGTGTATATATGTATGTGTGCATGTGTGTGCTTTTGTGTGTGTAAACGAACGTCTCCGGGAGGTGGTTTGTAATGGAAAATGCATTAGTAAAGTTGTTTGCGCCGTGGACGTTTTTATCGCCCGGCACCGCCACCAAAACTTGCGAACGCTTTTTGCAACTGCGTTCGATGAGGTTTAATTTCGCGTTAAGTGATAAAAAGCCCGGCTAGGATAGTGCACTAGATACGTTTATATTTTTTGAACTTGACAAAATTGCTTACATGAAAAATATTTAATAATCAATGTGTATGCAAGTTATTTTTCATCTTTTAGTTCCGCTCCTATCGGAGATTGGAAACAATCATTATAGTCTTGTTGACTGCTACCCTGAATAATAGCTCGGCCGGATGTGCATTTAAATCAGTCCCTCGGGTTGCGAAGTCGCGATATTCTTCTTCCAATCAATCTTTTACTGTTAAGTTTTGCTTGGATAATGAGTTTAAGGATGTTATATTTATCACCTCTCATGATGTGACTAAGATATTCGAGTTATCTTTTCTTTAATCTGGTGGTGACTACTCTTGTTTTGTCCATTCGTTCCAATACTGTTTCATTGGTGACCTTGGTAGTTTATGAAATTCTTTGCATCCTCCTTTAGCACCATATTTTGAATATTTGCAGATTCTTGATGTTTTCTGCTTCATTATACAGGCCTCTATTTCATACAGGGCTTCTCTAAAGCACATCGAACAAATTCCATAGACTTATAGTAAAACATTAATTTTTAGTATGAGTGATCACTTTTAGGTCTTTTTTATTGGTTGCAGGTCGAGTATTTTACTCCTGCTAGGCAGCAACGAACAACTATCGAAATCATTAACGCGTTCCCCCGAAACTGCCACGATGCTTGTCGAAGATTTGCAACGTTTTATTCGAAACACTGAAATGCAAATTGGTTTTGTCACTACGACCTCTATGGAGTATGCAGCTGATGCTATCGAAAAGGACCTTGATGGTGAGTTTTTGAGATTTTTTCACAGTACAAACACATTTTATTAAAAATAATATTAAAATAACACATTTATCAATATGAATCTGAATTATACGTTCGCGTTTTATACTAAGCTGTGGAAGAGCTCGTTGGGGTTCCACTGCAGAAAAACATATCCAGTGCATATGGTTTGGGAGAAATATTTGCAATATTAAATAATATACAAATGGGTATGTAAATATGGTAGTAATATTGCTAATGGTAGTTTGTACATATAATTGCATATGAGGCGCTTTCGTTTAGCACGGTTTAGCATTACTAGTCGTCCCGTGGCGTGTAGTATCGCTCAGATCTTGCGGTCGTGCGCCGCCGGTTGTAAGGGCCGAAGTAGAATTATGCGCATCGGAATAGGCAAATAGAACAAGAAACAAGAAACAAGAAGTCCGTACCAGCCCAGAGTGAAAGGCACTATTATAAGGCGCTTTCGTTTAGCATGGATTAGCATTGCTAGTCGCCCCGTGGCGATTGTGCGCCGCCGGTAGAATTATGCGCATCGGAAGAGGCTAATAGAACAAGAAATAATAAGCCCGTACCAGCCAGAATGATAAACAAATAGCACTAGAGAAGAGGCTTGTACTTGAAATTCTATTTATAATGTTTAAAAAAAAATCAATCTAATTTTGAGAAAGTTATTTACTAGTAGTATATTACTATATGATAGAACTAGCTACGTTACATGTTTTTAGCTATGTAACATTTGTTGTTTTTCATCAGACAGTTTACAAATTTCCGAGCGCGTTCGCCGTATTGCCCAACATTGCGTGCAAGCCGGCAAAACAGCAACCCTTTTGCAGCAAAAACTCGACGAACTTGCACCTCTTATCGTCTCCGTTCACCAGCAATGCTCGCAGAGAGACCGGCCCCTCTGCGAAAGCATCCTCGTCGCAGGATTGGATGTAACTTTTCGCACAGACGAGGTAACAAATATCAATTGTTACGAGTGTTGATATCTAACTTTTTAATAAACTTGATTCGCCATTATTAATTAAGGCTGAACAAATTACTGTCCAATTAGAGACAAAATAGCTCATGAAAAAAGCTATTTTACAGCCACCTATAAAAACATTAAATCTACTAAAGCACATAAAGAAATCTATTCTGTAAGTTCTTGTTAAAAAAAATACTACTACTATACTATAATACTATAATACTATAATACTATAATACTATAATACTATAATACTATAATACTATAATACTATAATACTATAATACTATAATACTATAATACTATAATACTATAATACTATAATACTATAATACTATAATACTATAATACTATAATACTATAATACTATAATACTATAATACTATAATACTATAATACTATAATACTATAATACTATAATACTATAATACTATAATACTATAATACTATAATACTATAATACTATAATACTATAATACTATAATACTACAATACTACAATACTACAATACTATAATACTACAATACTACAATACTACAATACTACAATACTATAATACTACAATACTACAATACTATAATACTACAATACTACAATACTACAATACTACAATACTATAATACTACAATACTATAATACTACAATAGTACAATACTACAATACTACAATACTACAATACTACAATACTACAATACTATAATACTATAATACTACAATACTACAATACCACAATACTATAATACTACAATACTACAATACTACAATACTACAATACTATAATACTACAATACTACAATACTACAATACTACAATACTACAATACTACAATACTACAATACTACAATACTACAATACTACAATACTACAATACTACAATACTACAATACTACAATACTACAATACTACAATACTACAATACTACAATACTATAATACTATAATACTACAATACTACAATACTACAATACTACAATACTACAATACTACAATACTACAATACTACAATACTACAATACTACAATACTACAATACTACAATACTACAATACTACAATACTACAATACTACAATACTACAATACTACAATACTACAATACTACAATACCACAATACTACAATACTACAATACTACAATACTACAATACTACAATACTACAATATTACAATATTACAATATTACAATATTACAATATTACAATATTACAATATTACAATACTATAATACCATAAATCTATAATACTATAATAAAAAAATTAAGGCAAATACCAGGTGATTAAACTCCTCTGAACTTCTATCAGCTGGGCTAATGGGCGTTATAGTCAGAGGAGCTCAGATGAGTTTCATCTCGGACTAATAAATAAATTTTATTTATTAGTCTTGAGAGTTTAATCATCCGTTGTTTACCTTAACTTCACAGAAACCCTCTGAAAAACTGTGAAAGCTGAAGTACAAAGTCCCCCACCAACCAAATTATGCCCGTCCACTATTTCAAACGACTTGAACTATGCAATACATTATTTTACACATATATTTTTTTAATTAGTCTTTAATTAATAAATGTCATTAATTTAATCATATATAATAACGGATAATAGTGTAGTGCATAGTTCAAGTCGTTTGAAATAGTGGACAGGTATAGTTTGGTTGGTGGGGGCCACTCACCCACCCCACCTTCGCTCGCATAGTTTTTCCATGGGATAACACTCTTCTTCGAATAGTTTAAATAATATAAAACATCTATATCCATTGAAAAAACTATGCGAGCGAAGGTGGGGTGGGTGGGTGGCCCCTACCAACCCAACTATGCCCGCCCACTATTCCAAACGACTTGAAATAGGCATTACATTATTTTTCACATACATATTTTTTTTACTTTTAAATTAACAAATGGAATTAATTAAATAAAATATAAGTTAATGGATAACAGTATAGTGCAGAGTTCAAGTCGTTTGAAATAGTGGGCGGGCATAGTTGGGTTGGTAGGGGCCACCCACCCACCCCACCTTCGCTCGCATAGTTTTTTCAATGGATATCATTGTTTTATATTGTTTAAAAAATTCCAAGAAGAGTGTTATCCAATGAAAAAACTATGCGAGCGAAGGTGGGGTGGGCGGGCGGCCCCCACCAACCTAACTATACCCGTACACTATTTCAAACGACTTGAACTAGGCATTACATTATTTTTCACATATATTTTTTTTTACTTTTAAATTAATAAATGACATTAATTTAATCATAGAAAATAACGAATAATAGTGTAGTGCATAGTTCAAGTCGTTTGAAATACTGGCGGGCATAGTTTGGTTGATGGGGACCGCCCGCCCACCCCACCTTTATTCGCATAGTTTTTCCATGGGATAACACTCTTCTTGGAATAGTTTAAACAATATAAAACATCTATATCCAATGAAAAAATTATGCGAGCGAAGGTGGGGTGGGCGGGCGTCCCCCACCAACTAAACTATGCCCGTCCACTATTTCAAACCACTTGAACTATGCCCTACACTATCATTCGTTATTTTCTATGATTAAATTAATGTCATTTATTAATTTAAAACTAAAAAAAAATATATGTGAAAAATAATGTAATGCATAGTTCAAGTCGTTTGAAATATTGGACGGGCATAGTTGGGTTGGTGGGGGCCGCCCGCCCACCCCACCTCCGCTCGCATAGTTTTTCCATGGGATAACACTCTTCTTGGAATAGTTTAAACAATATAAAACATCCCTATCCAATGAAAAAACTATGCAAGCGAAGGTGGGGTGGGCGGGTGTCCCCCACCAACCAAACTATGCCCGTCCACTATTTCAAACGACTTGAACTATGCACTACACTATCATCCGTTATTTTCTATGAATAAATTAAATGGCTACATTTGAAGTGTTGTGTAAACACTATAATAATTCATTCGTAATGCCTCAGGTAACGGGAAATTAGGTTGCGCGCCCCCACCCCCCACCAATTTGCACCTATACAGATAATATAGGATGTAATTATCAATTTGGAATTAATTTCGGACCGATTGTGCCGGAATAATAACGATTGCATTAGCGGAAACAATAATTAATGCACGTTGATTATTAATGCCCGTATTAAATCGGTATTTAATAGGCAACAATCGTCAGTTTTCGGGATCGTGATGCGATGAAATTTTTGAGTGATGGTATTTATTAAGGGTGAACAAATTGCTGACTAATTAGAAACTAAATAGCTCACAAAAATAAATAAAACTATTTTTTTACTTTGTTTTTTATCACACTTCAGTTACACTTTGCAACACGTTTCGGCTAAGCTAATTTCGAGCTGCTCTGATGACTCATAAAAATAGCATTTTTACAGCTTGAAACGCCACCTATAATACATTAGGGTTGTATAAAGCAGATAACTCTCGAGTTAATTTGATATATGTGATTCTAACCTTACTTCTGTCAACTTTGACACATTATGCCACGTTGCCATATATAAACAGGTACATGATAATAATAAATAATAATAATAAAATAAATTTATTTTTAAAAGAAAAGAAAAATACAATTAATAATATATAATTATAATTATGATAATAATGAAGGTATGGATGAAGGCCATCTGGACTATATAAAAAAAATTATTATATCGCCCGGCGCTTCCACCATAACTGCATATCTGTTGTAGCAAATTTTATCTTCCTGTTTCGCCGAATATAATTATTTTCATATGATTCATTATAACATACATTTCAGGGTTAATTTTGTTGCCATGGGTAACAGAAGATTCTGCTTTTTATTTTACAAGAATGTCTGAACTTACAGAATAGTCCCCCGATTCAGTTTATCTAATAGATATACTTATCTATTAGATAAACTGAATCGGGAATAATAATAGATGAAGCTATTTGAAAATTAAAAAATTATATTGGAATAAAATTTGTTAGGTTACAATATTTCCTTGAATTTCACAAAATAATAGAATTTTTTACTTAAAATACGAATTTCTGGATAACCAGACGATGTAGCGAGCAACTGTTTGAAATTTTGAATAGACCCGCTGAATTACTATTATGTAACATATCATGAATTAATTATTTAATTCGGAAAGTCGTATGGTGCAGCTATTTTTGTAATAACTTGTCGCATCCATTTAACTCCATCGCTCCAGATCTCTGCGGACATGAAACTGAAGTATCTGGGGGGCCTGTCTGCAGACATGAGCTTCGCTGCCAGCTTGGGGGATGCGGAAATGAGATACGGCGAGATCCCGCGTCGTGTGGCCAGCGAGACAGAATCGCAAAGGGGCGGTGAGTTTTATTAACATGGTTTTATTAACGCAAAAAAATATCATTGATGTCACTATAGTAAAAAACTACTTAATTTTAAATTATTTAAAATATTATTTATAAATATTTATTAATTTCAATCAGATAATCTTGAATGTTGAATATTTGAATATTTGAATATTTGAATATTTGAATATTTGAATATTTGAATATTTGAATATTTGAATATTTGAATATTTGAATATTTGAATATTTGAATATTTGAATATTTGAATATTTGAATATTTGAATATTTGAATATTTGAATATTTGAATATTTGAATATTTGAATATTTGAATATTTGAATATTTGAATATTTGAATATTTGAATATTTGAATATTTGAATATTTTATGATAATCAGATGTCAAAGTCAGATGTCAAAATCAGATGTCAAAGTCAGATGTCAAAGTCAAATGTCAAAATCAGATGTCAAAGTCAGATGTCAAAGTCAGATGTCAAAGTCAGATGTCAAAGTCAGATGTCAAAGTCAGATGTCAAAGTCAGATGTCAAAGTCAGATGTCAAAGTCAGATGTCAAAATCAGATGTCAAAGTCAGATGTCAAAGTCAGATGTCAAAATCAGATGTCAAAGTCAGATGTCAAAATCAGATGTCAAAATCAGATGTCAAAATCAGATGTCAAAGGCAGATGTCAAAGTCAGATGTCAAAGTCAGATGTCAAAGTCAGATGTCAAAGTCAGATGTCAAAGTCAGATGTCAAAGTCAGATGTCAAAGTCAGATGTCAGTCAGATGTCAAAAGTTAGATATCATGTTCAGTTGTCTAAGTCAGATATTAAAGTTAGATGTCAAAGTTAAATGTCAAAGTTAAATGTCAAATATTGAAATATTGAAATATTGAAATATTGAAATATTGAAATATTGAAATATTGAAATATTGAAATATTGAAATATTGAAATATTGAAATATTGAAATATTGAAATATTGAAATATTGAAATATTGAAATATTGAAATATTGAAATATTGAAATATTGAAATATTGAAATATTGAAATATTGAAATATTGAAATATTGAAATATTGAAATATTGAAATATTGAAATATTGAAATATTGAAATATTGAAATATTGAAATATTGAAATATTGAAATATTGAAATATTGAAATATTGAAATATTGAAATATTGAAATATTGAAATATTGAAATATTGAAATATTGAAATATTGAAATATTGAAATATTGAAATATTGAAATATTGAAATATTGAAATATTGAAATATTGAAATATTGAAATATTGAAATATTGAAATATTGAAATATTGAAATATTGAAATATTGAAATATTGAAATATTGAAATATTGAAATATTGAAATATTGAAATATTGAAATATTGAAATATTGAAATATTGAAATATTGAAATATTGAAATATTGAAATATTGAAATATTGAAATATTGAAATATTGAAATATTGAAATATTGAAATATTGAAATATTGAAATATTGAAATATTGAAATATTGAAATATTGAAATATTGAAATATTGAAATATTGAAATATTGAAATATTGAAATATTGAAATATTGAAATATAGAAATATTGAAATATTGAAATATTGAAATATTGAAATATTGAAATATTGAAATATTGAAATATTGAAATATTGAAATATTGAAATATTGAAATATTGAAATATTGAAATATTGAAATATTGAAATATTGAAATATTGAAATATTGAAATATTGAAATATTGAAATATTGAAATATTGAAATATTGAAATATTGAAATATTGAAATATTGAAATATTGAAATATTGAAATATTGAAATATTGAAATATTGAAATATTGAAATATTGAAATATTGAAATATTGAAATATTGAAATATTGAAATATTGAAATATTGAAATATTGAAATATTGAAATATTGAAATATTGAAATATTGAAATATTGAAATATTGAAATATTGAAATATTGAAATATTGAAATATTGAAATATTGAAATATTGAAATATTGAAATATTGAAATATTGAAATATTGAAATATTGAAATATTGAAATATTGAAATATTGAAATATTGAAATATAGAAATATTGAAATATTGAAATATTGAAATATTGAAATATTGAAATATAGAAATATAGAAATATTGAAATATTGAAATATTGAAATATTGAAATATTGAAATATTGAAATATTGAAATATTGAAATATTGAAATATTGAAATATTGAAATATTGAAATATTGAAATATTGAAATATTGAAATATTGAAATATTGAAATATTGAAATATTGAAATATTGAAATATTGAAATATTGAAATATTGAAATATTGAAATATTGAAATATTGAAATATTGAAATATTGAAATATTGAAATATTGAAATATTGAAATATTGAAATATTGAAATATTGAAATATTGAAATATTGAAATATTGAAATATTGAAATATTGAAATATTGAAATATTGAAATATTGAAATATTGAAATATTGAAATATTGAAATATTGAAATATTGAAATATTGAAATATTGAAATATTGAAATATTGAAATATTGAAATATTGAAATATTGAAATATTGAAATATTGAAATATTGAAATATTGAAATATTGAAATATTGAAATATTGAAATATTGAAATATTGAAATATTGAAATATTGAAATATTGAAATATTGAAATATTGAAATATTGAAATATTGAAATATTGAAATATTGAAATATTGAAATATTGAAATATTGAAATATTGAAATATTGAAATATTGAAATATTGAAATATTGAAATATTGAAATATTGAAATATTGAAATATTGAAATATTGAAATATTGAAATATTGAAATATTGAAATATTGAAATATTGAAATATTGAAATATTGAAATATTGAAATATTGAAATATTGAAATATTGAAATATTGAAATATTGAAATATTGAAATATTGAAATATTGAAATATTGAAATATTGAAATATTGAAATATTGAAATATTGAAATATTGAAATATTGAAATATTAAAATATAAACGTCATCTGGCGACATCACATCAATTAACAATGCACAGTCATATGTTAATTGATGTAGTGTCGCCAGATGGCGTTTATCTTTCTCCCTACAGAGAAAGTTGTATTATTTTCTATATAACCATTCGAGACATTGTGTGAATTCATCCTCACCGATGAGATCTAATAAGATCGAAATCTAGATATGTAGATTACTAAGTGGTGGATTCACACTTGTATATTAAAATTAAGTTAAAAAATCAAAATTAAAAATGTAAATATTAGATGTAGGATTATTCATTAGCATCAGAAAATTATTGAAAAGATTTATAAAAACATATTTAAAATCATAAAAGTTTATCTATGTACTCTTTTTGTGTTTTAGAAATTCGTAGGGAATTACAAAAACACCGCACGTCCATTCACAAGTCGCTGCGCTCGTTGGAGGCGCTCTCGCGGTCCTCGCAGTCCGCGGTACGCACCGGGGGCGGCAAACTCGTGCCGTTTCTCGAAGAGATCGCCTCGGGGGACGTGTGGCGCTACCTCGGCGTACTGGGTGAGTGTAATCCTTTTCACAAGAAACCAACCCCCCCAGCGCTCCATTAAGATGTGAATACAAAAAATATTCCCGCACAATAATATGCTAATGCGGGTGTAAATTATAAATATCACGCCCGGAGACATGTATTATTTTCGTATAGAGAGGAGGCTACAAATAATGTTTTTCTCATGGAAATTGCTACTGAGGGGATTCTATAGGATCGCAAAAAATGTTACATACTGTATATATTAACTGTGGAACCTTTGCAGACTTACTCTAGAAATAGAGTTCAAAATATTTGGACAAAGGAATTTTCACACCTGTTATTAGACCTTGATATTAATTTGACTTTGACATCTGACTTTGTAATCTAAACTTGACATCTGACTTTGACATCTGACTTTGACATATAACTTTGACGTATGACTTTGACATATAACTTTGACATACGACTTTGACATATGACTTTGACATATGACTTTGACATATGACTGTGACATATGACTTTGACATATAACTTTGACATATAACTTTGACATATGACTTTGACATCTGACTTTGACATATGATTTTGACATATGACTTTGACATATGACTTTGACATATGACTTTGACATATGACTTTGACATATGACTTTGACATATGACTTTGACATATGACTTTGACATATGACTTTGACATATGACTTTGACATATGACTTTGACATATGACTTTGACATATGACTTTGACATATGACTTTGACATATGACTTTGACATATGTCTGACATATGACTTTGACATATGACTTTGACATATGACTTTGACATATGACTTTGACATATGACTGACATATGACTTTGACATATGACTTTTACATATGACTTTGACATATGACTTTGACATATAACTTTGACATATGACTTTGACATATGACTCTGACATATGACTTTGACATATGACCTTGACACATCTTAACTTGATATCTGACTTTGACATATAATTTTGACATCTGTCTTTATCATCTGACTTTAACACCTGACTTTGATATCTGACTTTGATATCTGACTATCATCTGAATATGATAACTAGCTTCGATATCTGACTTTATCACATCTAAATTTGACATTGGGTTTAGAAACCTGAGGAAGTGGTTTGGTTGCATAGCTGCAGAATTTTTCAGACAAACAATTGATAAGATCAGGGATGAGTTAATAACTTGCATTCTTCACTAGGGGCGTAACCTTAAGAAGAAGAATATAGATACATAAACAAGGCTCAATATATAAAATTATAGTTCACTATTACAGCAACGTGGCGCTACCAGTCATTCTTTACTTAATTATAAGATGAATTATCTTGAAAACTTGTATTATTGCTGTATGACAACATACTTCATCTTTCATTGCCATGTTTGAACTCAACCATAAATTGCACATAAAATTATACACGCCACAGCACAATAATCAAGAATTAAAATTGCACCGCGTAATTTGCTTGACTAAAACAAAACGCCCATAGGTACAATTACAATTCGTAATGTCAAAAAAAATCATAATATTAGTATTCGAAACATAACTTTCTAAATTAGTAGGAAATTGCAATTGTTTTGTATATTTAATTAATAATAAAAATTGCAAAAGTAGTAGCAAAAATATAATTAATATATTTTTCAGTTGCCAGTATAATTATTTTCCTCATTTGGGCCTTGCTAATGTGTGGAGCACCATGTGGCTGCGGCAGCGGCACTACGAAATCCCGCACATTCCTCGCTCTAGGCCTGATTGTTGCCTCAATCAGCACCCTCTACTTGTTCACACTGGCAACTGGAACTCTTATACTGGGAGCGCACGGCCAAAAAATAATATGCAACGCGTTTGATGATGAACCCTATTACAAAACTTTCACTGATTTAATGGATGATGGTGGTTTAATTTACCCGAACGGCGGTTATTTTAAACACATTTTGGAACATAATGAAACTTTGGCAGTTGCAGATATATTACGGTAATCTGTCATGTCATTCTCATAGTTATTATTAACTCATATCTAGCATTGACATCTAATATCTGACATCTAACAACTGACATTTTATTTTTGACCTTGACATCTGACATCTAATCTTGACATCTGACATATGGTATAGATATTGACATCTGATAAATAACTTCTAATATTTGAGTTTTGACCTTGACATCTGACATCTAACATATGACAAGATATAAACATCTGACATATAGCTTCTAATATTTGATTTTTGACCTTAACATCTGACATATGACATAGATATTGACATCTGACATATAAATTCTGATATTTGATTTTTGACCTTGACATCTGACATATAACATAGATATTAACATTGACATATAACTTTTGATACTTCATTTTTGACATCTGCCATCTAACCATGACATCTGACATCTAACATAGATATTGACATCTGACATATAACTTCTGATATTTGATTTTTGACCTCGACATCTGATATCTAACCTTGACATCTGACATATAACATAGATATTGATAGCTGACATATAACTTCTGATATTTAATTTTTGACCTCGACATCTGACATCTAACCTTGACATCTGATATATGACATAGATATTAACATCTGACATATAACTTCTGATATTTAATTTTTGACCTTGACATCTGACACCTAACACCTAACCTTCACATCTGACATATGACATAGATATTGACATCTGACATATAACTTCTGATATTTGATTTTTGACATTGACATCTGACGTCTGACATATGACATAGATATTGACATCTGACATATGGGATAAATATTGATATCTGGTATATAACTTCTGATATTTGATTTTTGACCTTGATATCTGACACTTAACATTGACATCTGACATATGGCATAGATATTGACATCTGATATATAACTTCTGATATTTGTTTCTTGACCTTGACATCTGACATCTAACTTTAACATCTGACATCTAACTTTAACATCTGACATATGATATAGATATTGACATCTGACATTACTACAGTTCTTTTAATTTAATTTTATGTTTTCCAAAAAGTAAACTATAAAAAACAAAAACAAAATAGAGAACTATTAACTGGTAACATTTATTTTTGTTATATGTATAATAAAAAAAATACTTCTGGCTGAGATTCAAAGATTTCGAGATTGAAAGATTGAATAATTTTGATAAATATTTAGATATAGATTGTATTAAAAAAAATATTTTTTTATTCTTAGTAAATCGCAACGTAATTCCCCCTCGTATACAACATTCAAGCTACGCCACAAACTCAACCTGAATGACATAATTAACTGTCAGCCCATACTGGAAGAACTTGATAACTTTCACGTTCGCTCCAATAAAATCGATATTTTTACCAGTCCACTCGACCAACGTCTGACTGACTTAATTGTGGCTGCCAATGCTAATTTGACGCAGTATCGGGTGAAATTATCACGATCGATAACATCTAAAGATTTGAGTACGTTTCTCGATCAGACTTACGCGACTGCCAAGCAAATTGGTGATGGCCGGACCGCGTCGCGTTTTGAGAAAGTTATTTTGCGATTGAGGGATATTATTGGTAACGAGTATGGTGAGTTGATGGATCGGCGGGATGGGTTGTTGTACGAGGTGACTGCGTTGGAGGTGATGCTGGTTCCACTGCTGAAAAATGTTGAGTTTGCGATGGGGAGGCTTAAGTTGATGCAAAGTGGAATGGAGTTGGAGGGGGATACTTTGCTCATGAAGGTAATATTGCAGATTGATATAATAAAAATTACATCAAAATTACATCAAAATTACATCAAAATAACATCAAAATTACATCAAAATTACATCAAAATTACATAAAAATTACATAAAAATTACATCAAAATTACATCTAAATTACATCTAAATTACATCAAAATTACATCAGAATTACATCATAATTACATCAAAATTACATCAAAATTACATCAAAATTACATCAAAATTACATCAAAATTACATCAAAATTACATCAAAATTACATCAAAATTACATCAAAATTACATCAAAATTACATCAAAATTACATCAAAATTACATCAAAATTACATCAAAATTACATCAAAATTACATCAAAATTACATCAAAATTACATCAAAATTACATCAAAATTACATCAAAATTACATCAAAATTACATCAAAATTACATCAAAATTACATCAAAATTACATCAAAATTACATCAAAATTACATCAAAATTACATCAAAATTACATCAAAATTACATCAAAATTACATCAAAATTACATCAAAATTACATCAAAATTACATCAAAATTACATCAAAATTACATCAAAATTACATCAAAATTACATCAAAATTACATCAAAATTACATCAAAATTACATCGAAATTACATCAAAATTACATCAAAATTACATCAAAATTACATCGAAATTACATCAAAATTACATCAAAATTACATCAAAATTACATCAAAATTACATCAAAATTACATCAAAATTACATCAAAATTACATCAAAATTACATCAAAATTACATCAAAATTACATCAAAATTACATCAAAATTACATCAAAATTACATCAAGATTACATCAAAATTACATCAAAATTACATCAAAATTACATCAAAATTACATCAAAATTACATCAAAATTACATCAAAATTACATCAAAATTACATCAAAATTACATCAAAATTACATCAAAATTACATCGAAATTACATCGAAATTACATCAAAATTACATCAAATTACATCAAATTACATCAAAATTACATCAAAATTACATCACAATTACATCACAATTACATCAAAATTACATCAAAATTACATCAAAATTACATCAAAATTACATCAAAATTACATCAAAATTACATCAAAATTACATCAAAATTACATCAAAATTACATCAAAATTACATCAAAATTACATCAAAATTACATCAAAATTACATCAAAATTACATCAAAATTACATCATAATTACATCATAATTACATCGAAATTACATCGAAATTACATCAAAATTACATCAAAATTACATCAAAATTACATCAAAATTACATCAAAATTACATCAAAATTACATCAAAATTACATCATAATTACATCAAAATTACATCATAATTACATCGAAATTACATCGAAATTACATCGAAATTACATCAAAATTACATCAAAATTACATCAAAATACATGCAAATTACATCAAAATTACATCACAATTACATCAAAATTACATCAAAATTACATCAAAATTACATCAAAATTACATCAAAATTACATCAAATTACATCAAAATTACATCAAAATTACATCAAAATTACATCAAAATTACATCAAAATTACATCAATATTACATCAAAATTACATCAAAATTACATCAAAATTACATCAAAATTACATCAAAATTACATCAAAATTACATCAAAATTACATCAAAATTACATCAAAATTACATCAAAATTACATCAAAATTACATCAAAATTACATCAAAATTACATCAAAATTACATCAAAATTACATCAAAATTACATAAAAATTACATCAAAATTACATCAAAATTACATCAAAATTACATCAAAATTACATAAAAGTGACATACAAGTTACATACAAGTTACATAAAATTTACATAAAAGTTACATACAATTTACACAAAATTTACATAAAAGATACATAAAATTTACATAAAAGTTACATACAATTTACATACAATTTGATTTAGAATTAGAATTATTAATTAAATACTTTTGAATTACAATAATCACTTATGGATTATGATTCAAGTTCACAAAAATATATAGAAATTTATAATTTTAAATAACTTTAATAACTTTGTATAGAAATAAACACATATTTGCAAGAACAAGAAGGGCAAAGTGATCAGACAAATTATGTATCAAGTAATAAAATAATAATAATAATAATAATTGTTTATTAGTGTTATCACTTTAAGAAGTTTGCACAAATCAAAACAATGAGAATTAAAACAAAATACACATTTACACAATAAAAATACGTAAAAAAACAAAAAAAATATTGATACATGTATAATAAAAGTTATTCAAATTAAAATGCAATAAATGTACAACAAAAATAAAATACCTAGCCAATAGCATACAGTTTTCAAATTAATTAATGGTTGCTGTTTTCTGAAAACTGTTTAATCAAGTCGGTTTATTTTATAGATTTCCGAGGCTTATACAAATCAAATGAAAGCTTACTTAAACCAGTTTGGGGAGTACGTTTATGACGAAATAACATTTAAGGTAGCGCGCACGCAACCGTTGTGGAATATTTTTTGGGTTACTCGAGAATCAATTTGCTGCGGTGTCATGGATTCGTTGGTATGAATTATTAAAGGTGCTTTCGTTTAACATTATTAGTCGCTCCGTGGAGCGTTATAAAAAGCCTGATAAACCAAACTTCGATCGTTCATCTAACTCAAATCGTGAATTGTACCTATTTTTCGGAGCGACTTTGATAGTTAAACGTGTATGTTCGAAACGGGTGGTTTCAAGGGCTTATTGTTTCTTATTATATTTGTCGAAGCGACTGGAGCAGTACATATTGATAAACGAAAACAGCTTATAAGTGGTAATGGTGGCTAATGGCCATTATTTTTATTTTGGACGATTTATGAGTAGCATGGCTAATTATTTGATGAACTAAAAATGCTCTTTTTCTAGAATGCTCTAGCGTTTTCTTGTTATATGGCCCTATTGGTCATTTTACTTCTTGTGCCGGTAACTCGTCGCATCATGAAACGTTATAGGGAACTGGAGGAGAATCAAACAAGTCCCATTATACGCAGGTAAATCCTACAAAATTAACCTGAATTGTTGAATGAAAAATAATAATAATAGTGTTTTTGGGGTGAGAAACCTATTCGTTTTCGGCTCGTGCTGTAAACTCATTCGCTCATTCGGGAAACTTGTCTTCCTGCACTAATAATGTAAATTACTATTTTGTACTCATGTCCTAAGACGAGTAAATTCCTGCAATGAGTTGGGTGTGGGAAATACTACTTCCCGCACTAGTGCGGGAAATAGCTAGTGTTGCCAACTTAAAATTCGGTACTAATGTAAAAATACCAAAAAAAAAATATAAGTTTACATCTTATTTTAATTAGGAGGGGCTCTGACAATATTATCCACAGAACAGGAAGTTCCAATTGGGGCACACCACCAACTCCGGGGTAAGAAACAAATTATATCTCATATGGTTGCATTGTATCATAAAGATAAGTTTAATTTAAAATTTATTTGACCCTATACAATTCTATAGAGTAATCTAGTATTGAATACAAATTACAACTAATTGGATTATATCGAGGTTACCTTTTATATACTCTCTAATGCCCGTATTCACAAACATCCCATAGATATATGATAAAATTAAATTATAAGATAAATGTAAATAGTGTTCCTATCACATTTATGATTTGTTCTATACTAGCACACCTGAGCCCGCGACAAGAGATGCGTCGCAGGAAATAGTGTGGGCTAGTCCTAGGTAAAACCAAACTAATTAAAATTAAAACACTAGTACTGACTGTACATGCATCCGCAGGCGACTCTCCCCGGGACCGCGCATACCACCGCCCCCCAGGTACGAAACACATTTTATTTAATTTACCGTAGATGCTTAATTTTTTCGCGGTCTTCTTTTTATTTTGCAGACCGCCGTCCGACTCGCGTCCGTCCAGGTAATATTAATTTTCATTAAACAAAACAGTGGGGTAAAATAATATTTTTTTGTGGGTGTATTAATTTTAGTTTTTACAGGTCGCCAGTGCGGACGATCTCCAGGTCACCATTGTAAGTCAGACATTGGCTGTTTTTGCTACTTCATGCACTAATCAATCTAATAGTTGTATTTTTGTTTGATATTTAAAAGTTTATCATTAGCGTGAAGAAAAAGATATATTTATTGTAACATACATACATACATACATACATACATACATACATACATACATACATACATGCATACATACAAGATATACATACAAGTACAAGAGGCCATCGACTGTAGTCTTTTAGAATAAGACAAACGCGTTATGAAATATAGGGTGTGCAAGCACCACACGACTTTCCGAAGCATCAAAATGAAAATGAAACAAAAAGGCAAATGTTGTCAAATATTGCCAAATACCGGTTTTTCGGGCATAACTTTTTTATATTTGATGCTACAAAGATGATTCAAATTGCAAAGTTGTAGAGAATTTCACGCCCGACAAACGGGCCATTGGAAGTTTTCCACTAGCTATTATCGTGTTCCCGGAAATAACGAAAAACGGATCCTAAGACGTGATTTTGGTGCCAAATACCGGTTTTTCGGGCATAACTTTTTTATATTTGATGCTACAAAGATGATTCAAATTGCAAAGTTGTAGAGAATTTCAAGCCCGATAAACTGGCCATTGGAAGTTTTCCACTAGCTCTGATCGTTTTCCCGGAAAATCCAAAAAACTGATCAAAAGACGTGATTTTGGTGCCAAATACCGGTTTTTCGGGCATAACTTTTTTATATTTGATGCTACAAAGATGATTCAAATTGCAAAGTTGTAGAGAATTTCAAGCTCGACAAACGGGCCATTGGAAGTTTTCCACTAGCTGTTATCTTTTTCCCGGAAATAACGAAAAACTGATCAAAAGACGTGATTTTGGTGCCAAATACCGGTTTTTCGGGCATAACTTTTTTATATTTGATACTACAAAGATGATTCAAATTGCAAAGTTGTAGAGAATTTCAAGCCCGAAAAACGGGCCATTGGAAGTTTTCCACTAGCTCTTATCGTTTTCCCGGAAAATCCAAAAAACTGATCAAAAGACGTGATTTTGGTGCCAAATACCGGTTTTTCGGGCATAACTTTTTTATATTTGATGCTACAAAGATGATTCAAATTGCAAAGTTGTAGAAAATTTCAAGCCCGACAAACGGGCCATTGGAAGTTTTCCACTAGCTGTTATCGTTTTCCCGGAAATAACGAAAAACTGATCAAAAGACGTGATTTTGGTGCCAAATACCGGTTTTTCGGGCATAACTTTTTTATATTTGATGCTACAAAGATGATTCAAATTGCAAAGTTGTAGAGAATTTCAAGCCCGACAAACGGGCCATTGGAAGTTTTCCACTAGCTCTTATCGTTTTCCCGGAAAATCCAAAAAACTGATCAAAAGACGTGATTTTGGTGCCAAATACCGGTTTTTCGGGCATAACTTTTTTATATTTGATGCTACAAAGATGATTCAAATTGCAAAGTTGTAGAGAATTTCAAGCCCGACAAACGGGCCATTGGAAGTTTTCCACTAGCTCTTATCGTTTTCCCGGAAAATACAAAAAACTGATCAAAAGACGTGATTTTGGTGTCATTTACCGGTTTTTCGGGCATAACTTTTTTATATTTGATGCTACAAAGATGATTCAAATTGCAAAGTTGTAGAAAATTTCAAGCCCGACAAACGGGCCATTGGAAGTTTTCCACTAGCTCTTATCGTTTTCCCGGAAAATCCAAAAAACTGATCAAAAGACGTGATTTTGGTGCCAAATACCGGTTTTTTAGGCATAACTTTTTTATATTTGATGCTACAAAGATGATTCAAATTGCAAAGTTGTAGAGAATTTCAAACCCGACAAACGGGCCATTGGAAGTTTTCCACTAGCTCTTATCGTTTTCCCGGAAAATCCAAAAAACTGATCAAAAGACGTGATTTTGGTGCCAAATACCGGTTTTTCGGGCATAACTTTTTTATATTTGATGCTACAAAGATGATTCAAATTGCAAAGTTGTAGAGAATTTCAAGCCCGACAAACGGGCCATTGGAAGTTTTCCACTAGCTCTTATCGTTTTCCCGGAAAATCCAAAAAACTGATCAAAAGACGTGATTTTGGTGCCAAATACCGGTTTTTCGGGCATAACTTTTTTATATTTGATGCTACAAAGATGATTCAAATTGCAAAGTTGTAGAGAATTTCAAGCCCGACAAACGGGCCATTGGAAGTTTTCCACTAGCTCTTATCGTTTTCCCGGAAAATACAAAAAACTGATCAAAAGACGTGATTTTGGTGTCATTTACCGGTTTTTCGGGCATAACTTTTTTATATTTGATGCTACAAAGATGATTCAAATTGCAAAGTTGTAGAAAATTTCAAGCCCGACAAACGGGCCATTGGAAGTTTTCCACTAGCTCTTATCGTTTTCCCGGAAAATCCAAAAAACTGATCAAAAGACGTGATTTTGGTGCCAAATACCGGTTTTTTAGGCATAACTTTTTTATATTTGATGCTACAAAGATGATTCAAATTGCAAAGTTGTAGAGAATTTCAAACCCGACAAACGGGCCATTGGAAGTTTTCCACTAGCTCTTATCGTTTTCCCGGAAAATCCAAAAAACTGATCAAAAGACGTGATTTTGGTGCCAAATACCGGTTTTTCGGGCATAACTTTTTTATATTTGATGCTACAAAGATGATTCAAATTGCAAAGTTGTAGAGAATTTCAAGCCCGACAAACGGGCCATTGGAAGTTTTCCACTAGCTCTTATCGTTTTCCCGGAAAATACAAAAAACTGATCAAAAGACGTGATTTTGGTGCCAAATACCGGTTTTTCGGGCATAACTTTTTTATATTTGATGCTACAAAGATGATTCAAATTGCAAAGTTGTAGAGAATTTCAAGCCCGACAAACGGGCCATTGGAAGTTTTCCACTAGCTCTTATCGTTTTCCCGGAAAATTCAAAAAACTGATCAAAAGACGTGATTTTGGTGCCAAATACCGGTTTTTCGGGCATAACTTTTTTATATTTGATGCTACAAAGATGATTCAAATTGCAAAGTTGTAGAGAATTTCAAGCCCGACAAACGGGCCATTGGAAGTTTTCCACTAGCTCTGATCGTTTTCCCGGAAAATGCGAAAAACTGATCAAAAGACGTGATTTTGGTGCTAAATACCGGTTTTTCGGGCATAACTTTTTTATATTTGATGCTACAAAGATGATTCAAATTGCAAAGTTGTAGAGAATTTCAAGCCCGACAAACGGGCCATTGGAAGTTTTCCACTAGCTCTGATCGTTTTCCCGGAAAATGCGAAAAACTGATCAAAAGACGTGATTTTGGTGCCAAATACCGGTTTTTCCAGCATAACTTTTTTATATTTGATGCTACAAAGATGATTCAAATTGCAAAGTTGTAGAGAATTTCAAGCCCGACAAACGGGCCATTGGAAGTTTTCCACTAGCTCTTATCGTTTTCCCGGAAAATCCAAAAAACTGATCAAAAGACGTGATTTTGGTGCCAAATACCGGTTTTTCGGGCATAACTTTTTTATATTCGATGCTACAAAGATGATTCAAATTGCAAAGTTGTAGAGAATTTCAAGCCCGACAAACGGGCCATTGGAAGTTTTCCACTAGCTCTGATCGTTTTCCCGGAAAATGCGAAAAACTGATCAAAAGACGTGATTTTGGTGCCAAATACCGGTTTTTCCAGCATAACTTTTTTATATTTGATGCTACAAAGATGATTCAAATTGCAAAGTTGTAGAGAATTTCATGCCCGACAAACGGGCCATTGGAAGTTTTCCACTAGCTCTTATCGTTTTCCCGGAAATAACGAAAAACTGATCAAAAGACGTGATTTTGGTGCCAAATACCGGTTTTTCGGGCATAACTTTTTTATATTTGATGCTACAAAGATGATTCAAATTGCAAAGTTGTAGAGAATTTCAAGCCCGACAAACGGGCCATTGGAAGTTTTGCACTACCTCTTATCGTTTTCCCGGAAAATCCAAAAAACTGATCAAAAGACGTGATTTTGGTGCCAAATACCGGTTTTTCGGGCATAACTTTTTTATATTTGATGCTACAAAGATGATTCAAATTACAAAGTTGTAGAGAATTTCAAGCCCAACAAACGGGCCATTGGAAGTTTTCCACTAGCTCTTATCGTTTTCCCGGAAAATTCAAAAAACTGATCAAAAGACGTGATTTTGGTGCCAAATACCGGTTTTTCGGGCATAACTTTTTTATATTTGATGCTACAAAGATGATTCAAATTGCAAAGTTGTAGAGAATTTCAAGCCCGACAAACGGGCCATTGGAAGTTTTCCACTAGCTCTGATCGTTTTCCCGGAAAATGCGAAAAACTGATCAAAAGACGTGATTTTGGTGCCAAATACCGGTTTTTCCAGCATAACTTTTTTATATTTGATGCTACAAAGATGATTCAAATTGCAAAGTTGTAGAGAATTTCATGCCCGACAAACGGGCCATTGGAAGTTTTCCACTAGCTCTTATCGTTTTCCCGGAAATAACGAAAAACTGATCAAAAGACGTGATTTTGGTGCCAAATACCGGTTTTTCGGGCATAACTTTTTTATATTTGATGCTACAAAGATGATTCAAATTGCAAAGTTGTAGAGAATTTCAAGCCCGACAAACGGGCCATTGGAAGTTTTCCACTACCTCTTATCGTTTTCCCGGAAAATCCAAAAAACTGATCAAAAGACGTGATTTTGGTGCCAAATACCGGTTTTTCGGGCATAACTTTTTTATATTTGATGCTACAAAGATGATTCAAATTGCAAAGTTGTAGAGAATTTCAAGCCCGACAAACGGGCCATTGGAAGTTTTCCACTAGCTCTTATCGTTTTCCCGGAAATAACGAAAAACTGATCTAAAGACGTGATTTTGGTGCCAAATACCGGTTTTTCGGGCATAACTTTTTTATATTTGATGCTACAAAGATGATTCAAATTGCAAAGTTGTAGAGAATTTCAAGCCCGACAAACGGGCCATTGGAAGTTTTCCACTAGCTCTTATCGTTTTCCCGGAAAATGCAAAAAACTGATCAAAAGACGTGATTTTGGTGCTAAATACCGGTTTTTCGGGCATAACTTTTTTATATTTGATGCTACAAAGATGATTCAAATTGCAAAGTTGTAGAGAATTTCAAGCCCGACAAACGGGCCATTGGAAGTTTTCCACTACCTCTTATCGTTTTCCCGGAAAATCCAAAAAACTGATCAAAAGACGTGATTTTGGTGCCAAATACCGGTTTTTCGGGCATAACTTTTTTATATTTGATGCTACAAAGATGATTCAAATTGCAAAGTTGTAGAGAATTTCAAGCCCGACAAACGGGCCATTGGAAGTTTTCCACTAGCTCTTATCGTTTTCCCGGAAATAACGAAAAACTGATCTAAAGACGTGATTTTGGTGCCAAATACCGGTTTTTCGGGCATAACTTTTTTATATTTGATGCTACAAAGATGATTCAAATTGCAAAGTTGTAGAGAATTTCAAGCCCGACAAACGGGCCATTGGAAGTTTTCCACTAGCTCTTATCGTTTTCCCGGAAAATGCAAAAAACTGATCAAAAGACGTGATTTTGGTGCTAAATACCGGTTTTTCGGGCATAACTTTTTTATATTTGATGCTACAAAGATGATTCAAATTGCAAAGTTGTAGAGAATTTCAAGCCCGACAAACGGGCCATTGGAAGTTTTCCACTAGCTCTTATCGTTTTCCCGGAAAATCCAAAAAACTGATCAAAAGACGTGATTTTTCTATTATTCTTTTCTTTATTCCTCTTTTTGCAGTACTTTCAGTATGCTGTTAAAAAATCAAAATTTATTATATATATATATTATTACATTTTGACTCTTCATTGTTTGTCCTTCCTATATTTTTGTTCCCTTTGTATATTTCTTTTATTATCTCTATTAATTACTTTCTTTTTATAGTACGCTCTTAAGAATTCAAAATTTAGAACTATTTACCTTTATTATATAAAAACTTTTCATATTTAATTCTGAATATAAAATTCACGGGTGCATGTGCTTTCAGTTCGCGTTACGATTCCCTGCGGCTCGTCGAGGAAACTGCGTGGAGATCCAGGTGGAAATTAATTAATCCCTTCACCGTTCGGACCGTTTTAATGTTTATATTTCGTTTTGTTTTTTTACAGCACATCGATCACGCCGCCACGCAATTGGATTTGAACACATACACATATACATACTCACTATCCCGGTACATTTCTACGAAACAAAACAAATACAGTTTACAGCAACTAAACGTGCAGATATATGAAACCAATAAATAAAGTAAAACATTATGAATTTCACCTGAGGCACTGTGTGTTCATGTACTGAAATAGGAAATAATGTTTTCATACGTATGACTGGTTTCATTTTTAACCCATTCGTGTCGAATGACTTCAAACATCCAATTTCTAGCTCCAAATTACCCCTCTGTCCTCCTGGGCCGTATCTGATGGGGGGTTTTAAGGGTTTCAAAATTTCAAAAAGATAATTTTTATAACAACAATATTTTACTTCATAATCAACTATATACATTTATAATTCTCCTCAAAACTAGAACTGCCACTGAGTGCCAAATCCATTAAAACTAGCATGGGATACAGCGGTGGATGGTGAATAGGCTACTCCAGCAGGAACGGATCTTGCTGGAGCTGCATATGACGACTGTTGTGGCTCATAAGCAGCTACTACGGGGGCAGTTTGCTGTGTGTAGGCCATTGCAGGGGCGGCGTTATTGTTTGCGAAACGCATGTCGTACTGTTGAGGGTGAGAGAATTGCCTAGGTTGGTGATCTAAAAAAAATTATAAATTTCCAATATGATTGAGATCATTGTCTATATGTTTCTTATGGTGTGAATTGTTTTGAATTGAAGTCATTATCTATATATCTATATATCTATATATCTATATATCTATATATCTATATATCTATATATCTATATATCTATATATCTATATATCTATATATATATATATATATATATATATATATATATATATATATATATATCTATATATATATCTATATATATCTATATCTCTATATATCTATTACAATTATAGAAACTCACATACATTGAATAAAGATAAAAACATACCTGAAACTGCGGAATTGTATATATTTTCGTATACAGGTTGTTGTTGTCCTGCAGGACCGGCATAGTCCTGTGTTTGAGTACCTGGTGCTGCTTGTTGCTGTATGTAGCTACTGCTAACCGCCTCCGCTGGAGAGTATTGCTGTTCAGATGGTATTACTCCAGCATAAGCGCAACTCAGTGATGCGACTACAATGGCAATCTACAAAAAGATTTGCATTACAAAAATATGTTAATCTGGAAATAATTTAGTGCAGAGGAAAAGGATAATTAATTCCACCCTGTAATATGAGTATAATTATTCTAAACAATATTATATTTTAAATCAAATAATTTAAAAAAACGATATAACGGTGTCTTACTTTTGCAAACATCTTGATCTGTTCTGGTTGCTCTTGAAACTGGTACCGAATTCAATCTCTTCGCGCCCGTTATATACCAGTCGCGAACCACTTTCCCCACAAAAGAATTGTATCCTCTCCGGTTAGGGCGGTGAACTTAATTAAAGTAAAAATCGTTCCGGTTACAATTACGCGAACTTGCCCCGTACGAAAATAACTTATATTGCGTAAAAGAAAGCCTTTTTTAAGTGAAATTCTTTTATCGTCTTCGCAATAAAATTAATGTTTACCAATAACCAACGTGGCACATGGTCAAGTGCTCACCTCACAAAAGAAAACGTTTTTTATCCTATCTTCTACATATGTAGAAAATAATATCCTTTTCAAATAAGAGCTTGTTTCTGTGCTACCCTCCAACTATCCAGAACTTAAAATAATAAATGTATTCAAAATATAGAACTTGTGTACTGTCTAAAAATGTTTATTGGAGTAATTAAATTGACAGAAATTTTTTTATTAGAGTTATTTTACTCTGACAACACGTTATCCAATTTTTATTTTATTGCCAATATTTTATTTATTTGAATCTAATGATTTTTATTTTATTGCCAATATTTTATAATTGAATAAAATATTGGCAATAAAATAAAAATTGGATAACGTGTTGTCAGAGTAAAATAACTCCAATAAACATTTTTCTGTCAGTTTTTCTGTATCCTGTCAACCTCGAATAATATTTTAGATGTGTGGTGTTGCTGCTTAGACGACAATATATTCATTTTGTGAGATTCATGTCCGTATTCACCAACATCCCATACACTTTATAGGTCCCTTAAGCTATTGAATGAATAAATTGACGTCATTGTGACAGAATATGCCAAAATATATGTCAAACACGTTGAACAGCGCTTGCGATTGGAGCTTTGATGACACCTTTTGTTTAATTATTCAGTGTTTCCAATAGAGAGAATCTAAAGTAACTACATTCCCTGGATAATGTATTTAATGTTGCTATAACAAATAATACTTATGGATTCAATAACTATTGAAAGATTTATGGAACGTCGGTGAATACGGGGGTCACCCTCGTATTCAACAATGTTCTATAAATCTATCAATAGCTATTGAACCCATAAGTATTCATTTGTATAGCAACAATAAATAAATAAACAATATGTTCAAAGAAAAAATAAGAATAAAAAACAAATTAACATAAAATTATTATGTTTATGCAGTGAAAATAGGTTTAAAAATGTTTCTATGCGAAAACAATGATTGCAAATGAAGATAATAAATATGTGGTAAATTATGCAACAAAGTATGTACATAAAATTATATCATAGAAGTGAATATATAAAAATATTCACTTCTATGATATAATTTTATGTACTTTGTTGCATTATTTATCACATATTTATTATCTTTTATTTGCAATCAGTAGCCTACATCGAAAGGTAAAAGGCAATAGATAATATATAATATATTTGCAATCATTATTTTCGCATAGAAACATTTTAAAACCGATTTTCACTGCATGAACATAATAACGATCGCATTACGTGTCTGCCTGTCTAATTGTCCCGAGTGAAATTGCGAATTTCGGGGCCGCACCTGCGCCACTCCATTGTGTAGCACAAATGTAGGTTCCCTAAAGAATTATCATTAACATCGATGATTATTAGCGTGATCGAATCTGATGCCCCCCTCCGGCGTTCAGCGAGAATCATTTCACTAAAAAGTAACGAGGGATTATGAAATTTTATCGACACGCACTCACACAACCGTACAGATTTAAATTTTAAATATTGTGCTGTAAAATGTAAATTTTCTTGTAATTAAAATTTATTTGTGGTGTGTTTATTTTTCATTGGAAGCATAAAATAAATAGTTTAATTGTTAAAATGAATAGTAAATGTAGTGTATTTAAGCACAAATAATGCCACTAGACACAAAAATATAAAAATGTGATGCTATGCACCTTTTTATATTATATATATATATATATATATATAATACTGAGCATTGGGGAGCGTGGGTTCAAACCCCATCGGGTCGAATTTTCGCAAATAATCTCTCATAATCTTTCATAGGTTTTCTGTGAAGTTCATGTAATTACATTCCTTTGGGCTTCTCCCTTTACCACTCGAAAAACCCTCGGTCTGATATCTATAACGGTGGAATTTTTTTATATCTTACTAATTTATGTAATATAATCTGTATTGCAACAATTTATTTTTATAACCAATAGCCAATAACAGACATTTTGGTACCATTTATATGTGATGTTTGGACACATAATCCATAATAGCTGTCAGGGTTAGTTCAGATCAGATCTAGTTTTTGGGATAATTATAGTTGCCACACACATGGCTTTTTTATAAAAATTTTATAACTTGAAATTGGCACTTATCATCAAAACGAAGCATTGTTTGTTTATTTTGGTTAATTAATAAAACCTCAATGACAGAAAATTCAAATCACGTAAGTTGAATAAATTATAATAAATTCAATTTTTGAAAATAAACCTATTAACCCTCAGATTTAATTTCAAAAATTGAATTTATTAACACTAATTACGCTTCAAAAGGGGTGTAAGGGGTTTGGTTTCAAGATATAGCCAGCCCAAATGTCAACCTCTCCTGCTCGCGGTGCACCCTGCTAAATAACTAACGAGGCTCTGGCGTCCGAGCATCTGCCGGGATAAGCAGATCCCCTTAGCTTTACCAACACACTCTTTAGAGGGTGGATGAGTAAGCTAAGGTAGGGACTACGTTGTCCTGAGAGCGAGAAATCGCTCTCAAAGGCTGAAGAAGTAGATGTAGTCAATGGTAGTGGAATGTAGAAAGCAAATAGCTATTGATAGATTTATAGAACGTTGGTGAATACCGGGGCCAGTAGGGAAATTTATTTGTATAACATTTGTTTTTTCATCATATACTTATATAGCCAAGGTTTCACTATTTACACCATAAAAGTACATTAAAAATCGCGCATTATTGTAGAAGTTGACTGAAATGATATGATTTTAATGCAATCAGCTGATCATCAAACAATTACAAAGATCAGCTAGTTTACCTACTAACTCGAAGAAAACCGCTAACGTTTGAATCGCGAATTGTTGACAAAAATAAATATCATTAATTTACTTTGTAACGTAACGTTTACCAGTAAATGGGTAAAGTATATCACAAATTCATTAAAATTGTTTTTACCTGTAAGCCACCATTTTTTGGTAATAATTATAATAATTTATACGTTGGGCACCATATGTACAAATTCATTATTGCGAAAAAGTGTAAAACGACCATTGAATAAAATTACATGTAAAATGTGTCGGCGGCAATTACCAATGAAGTAAACAAACCATCAGAGTTTATGATACTGGATTCTTACATATTAAGTCAATACTATAAAGAAAACAATACTCTTACAACAAACAATCTACGGAAATTTAAATGATTCAATAACGAAAACTTGGCGCCAAAAGTATATGTCACCTTTGCTCTATTTCGGGCCGGCGCAGTGGGGTATCGGTAGTTCTATAGGGCAATTAACACTGAATTAATTCATACTTGCCAACATTGAATATACTTATAATTTTTGTATTAGTTTCAATTGGCTACTCTGAACATCATTATTGTTGGGAACACTGATATTAAATTATAGTTGGCAACATTGAATTTAATTTGGTTGGGAACACTGACATTAAATTATAGTTGGTAACATTGAATTAATTATGGTTGGGAACAATGCCATTAAATTACAATTGGCAACATTGAATTAATTATGATTGGTAACACTGAACTAAATTACAGTTGGCAACCTTGTGATCATTTACAGTTGGCAACCTTGTGATCATTTACAGTTGGCAACCTTGTGATCATTTACAGTTGGCAACCTTGTGAATATAATTACAATTGGCAACATTGAATCTCAATTAATTATGCTTACATTGGCAAGACTACTTTATAATAATTTTGGCAACCATTGTTATTGTTGTTATGGGTTTTTGTTGGTTAGTGTCTTCTAAAAGTTGTTTTTGATTTACCAGAGACTGTGGTTGGGAGAGAATGTTAGCAGCAATGTTGACCGATTGTTCAAACTCTGCACACTGATTTAATTGGTTGGAATGCAGTAATTCCACATGATATCACGCTAATTCCATAAGTTGTAATTTGGAAACATTAACCTGGGTGAGTTTAAATTGTTTATATTTTAGGTTATGTCATTGTATTTTAGTAATAGTTACTGTATTTGTTACAATTTTTAGCTGGCTATTGACATGTGGGGCCTTCTGCCATGTGTATATTTGTTACAATTTTTAGCTGGCTATACATATTTGGGTCCTTCTACCATGTGTAGTTTGTGTACATTTTTAACTGGCTATCAACCTTTGGGTCCTTCTGCCATGTGTAGTTTATGTATATTTGTTACAAGTTTTATCTGGCTATACATCTTTGGGTTCTTCTACCATTTGTAGTTTATGTGTACATTTTTAACTGGCTATCGACCTTTGGGTCCTTCTGCCATGTGTAGTTTGTGTATATTTGTTACAATTTTTAGCTGGCTATAAACTTTCGAGTCCTACCATGTGTAGTTATTGTGTAAATTTTTAACTGGCTATCAACCTTTGGGTCCTTCTACTATGTATAGTTTGTGTTTATTTGTTACAATTTTTAGCTGGCTATAAACCTTTTGGTCCTTCTACCATGTGTAGTTTATGTGTACATTTTTAACAAGCTATTGACCTTGAGCCCTTCTGCCATGTGTACATTTGTTACAATTTTTAACTGGCTATTAATCTTTGGGCCCTTCTGCCATGTATGTGTATATAAGTATTAGAACTTACTAAACTTATATATAACATACATAAGCTATTTATTGAAAGACTATAAATTTCTAACAAATTGTAGGATATGAGTGATTTAACAGAAGCCCGCAAGAACCTAGATGCCTGCCTGGGTGAAGACCTCAAGCGCCAGTACTTTGCTCTATTACGAGAATGGTTTACATTCAAAATGCACACAACCAAAATCCAGTTTGATATAGCAGCAAGACGATTGTGTCGTACAGAGGAGCAATGCCACTGTCACAATCAATTTATGTTGGCACTGTTTACAAAAGTGGTTGGTCCACGAGCGAAAAGTGCTCGCGGGGCCGCTGATAAGGGTAGTTTCGAATTGGCTGACTATACTGAGTACATGCCACCCTCTAGTCCAACTACGATGGCGCCAACTGTTGATCGGTCTGCTGCCAGTGAGTTCTTTTTGCCTGATAGTGGATTTGTGGCAGCACAAGTTGAACTGCATGTGTGGGAGAATGGACTGGATGGGGCTGATGAGAATGTTGCTGAGTATTTAGTAACAGCTTGTCAGGTAAGATTTTAATTTTAAGGCATTGAATAATAAGTTCTCATCTCTTATTCATTTCTCCCTGTATTCATCAACGTTCTATAAACCTATGAATAGCTATTGAACCCATAAGTATGCAAGTGTTATAGCAAAAATAAATACATTATCTAGGGAATGTAGTTACTTTAGATTCTCTCTATTGAGATCACTGAATAATTAAACAAAAAGTGTCATCAAAGCTCCAATCGCAAGTGTGTTTGACATTTATTTTGGCATATTCTATCACAATGACATTATCAATTTATCCAATCAATAGCTTATCACCGTATTCACCGACGTTCCATAAATCTATCAATAGCTATTGAATCCATAAGTATTCATTGTTATAGCAACAATAAATACTATCTAGGGAATGTAGTTACTTTAGATTCTCTCTATTGCAAACACTGAATAATTAAACAAAAGGTGTCACATTTGTTTTTGCATATTCTGTCACAATGACATTGTCAATTTATCCATTCAATAGCTTATGGGACCTATAAAGTTTATAGGATGTTGGTGAATACAGGTATTAGAGACCTATAAAGTTTATGAGATGTTGGTGAATATGGGCATTAATAAAATGTATTATCATATCTTTGACAGTTATAGTAGTGTTGGAATTAAGCCTGACCCAGAGTATTCATGAATTTAATTTATTTTCATTTACTCCAAATAAAAATTAAATATGATAATAAATTTTGTTGTTGAGTCTGGTACTGTACAATTAAATCTTTTTAATACCTTGTTTCACTCCATAGATGTACATCAAAAGTATTTTGACTGCAATGATTTCAAAAAAAGAATCCTACAGACTAAAAGACAAACGATTCCAGTATGGTTTTGGGCTCCCAGTACCAAATCCTTTATTGAGGAACACCCACAATATAGTTGACCACATGCAGGAATCCCGGGTCGATATCAAAGGGGATGATGATATATTTCCACAGCCCACTTTCAGGCCTACAATTGAAACTGCTGAACAGCAGGCGGCTTTCTCGTATGCGTGCGGTAAACGCAGTTATTCAGGTGATAAATTAACTGTACGGCTACTATATGACACTCTACGGGAAGATCCTAATATTGCTGGACTGCATAGTATTAACAGTATAAATTTGCTGAAAATTGGGCTGCAATTGGAAGAGTCGTAGAGGTGATTTGAGTTGATTGATAGTATTTATTGGGATAAACGATTTTAAATATAAATAGGATATTTTGTATAAAAGGTTTCTGCTGTTTTCTAGTATCAACCCCTTTAAATCCTTTTTAATTGTGTCATCTTCTACCCCTTTGAGATGTCAAGGTTGTTTTGTTTTGGTTGTTTCATGTCATTTTTTGTAGAATTTGATCCCCACTTTCCTATTCACTCTTAAAGGAACCTTACACAGTCAATACTACTGTCAATCCTAGCACTGTCAGTATATGCTTGAATCTTGCTCTAATATTTATCAAGTAATCAATTTTCCGGATAAACATCAGTATTCTCTTGATTCCATCTTTACTATACCTTGCATGATCAGTAATTATTTATTTATTAATGCTATTATTAGCATTTACAACATACATGTATATATACAAATCAGATTATGCATTGTAATGCCTTAATTGACTCTTAAAAGACATAAGGGATAATATTGGCAATATTTTAGAATAATGAATATTTTAGTCATAATACAGTAATACTGTCAATATTCTAAAATATTGACAGTAATATTGATCATGTAAGGTGCCTTTTAACTTTCATAATTCTTGCCATGTTTTTCCTTTATTTTAGAGTATTTTGACAATTGCACTGTTTCCTGTGGTCATCCACTTGCTTTTGCTTCCTCATTTATTTGATGAGTATCAATTTGCTTTGGTTCTTCCATATCCTCATTGTTTGTAGAATTTGATCCACTCTTTCCTATTCACTGTTAACTTTCTTCCTTCTTGCCATGTTTTTCCTTTATTTTCTAACATTTATGTAATTACACCATTCAAGTTTTTTTAAATGTGGGAGTTATTTTGACCACACTCTATATAAGAAGAAAGGGAAAGGATATATAAATCAACATTACCAGGAGTTTCAACAGATTTAAAAAAAAAGTCAAAATTTTCAACATCCAATTAGTTCTTTTATTCACAAACCGCACAATACAACATTGACTACTTCATTTATGAATTAAACTCCTCAACCAATAATACGACTACTACTCACCTACAAAGACTATACACTGTTTTTATTTATTTACATCTATCAACATCTTAAAATATGGAATGAATGGGTGCAGATTTATACTTAAAACACATTGATGACAAGTGGGGGGACTGATTGTTTAGGACAAACAAGGGACGAGCGGAACTGTACAAAAGGCTTAAAACGGGTGTTGCCCCTCGTAACTGAGAGGGGCTACTGTAGTTTGAACTGACTTAGTTGTCCTTCTTCATGCGGGTGCTCGTCATCCGGTAGATAATGGAGTCGCGGCCGGGGTCCATGTCACCAATAAAGATACAGATGGCCAGGAGGGTGAAGATCATTACCACTCCAAACCAGAGGATGATGTTGAAAATTACTGGGTAGTCTGATCCGTAGTTTTTAGCCAAATTCAACTTGTCAAAATCCTGCACATACAATATTATTAATATAATTCATAATTCAAATCTGATTACTTTTTCATAACAATTATAGATTTGTTTAGAAACTACATTTTATCTTTTCAATTTTTAATTATAACTATATTTATATTATATATTTAATATAGAACTATTACATGATTGTTATGAAAATCTGTATTTCAGGCAACCAAAAATTGAATACAATATTTTGAAAAATTTAAATAAACACTTGTACAGTGTGATTTTTATTAAGAGATAATCTCAATGCATCAACTATACTCCATATAATATATGAATCATTAATGACTGCTGTATCACAAATTCTAACAAAATGAATTGACATTTAATATCACAATAATACTTAATGTACAGTTAAAACTATATATAATCTGTGATTGTTACTTACAACAGCCTTTTCAGTCATTTCATTTTCAACTGCACGCCTCACTCTCCTGGTGTGACTAGCATCACTGGTGATGACATTGACCAGCACTCTGCCATCATAAAGTTTTTTGAAAGCAGTATTCAACCTCTTAATAGCAGCATTTAGAAGTTGCTTGGCCTCTTTGGTAGCAGTAGAGTTCTCACCATGGTAGTCAGAAACAGCATGCAGGGTGGAAAATGAAAACCAGTAGATGTGGGGGGTGTGGTCTTTTTTGATTGAAGCAACTGACACCTATACCAAAAAAAATATATATAATATAATTGGAAGTATTTTTCAAAATAAGCCCCCAAAATTTAAAACTTATTATACCTTATCTACAATAGCATTGAGCATAGCCAACTCCTCCAAAAACTGGTAATCCTCATCAGTGCTAAGCTTGAGGGCACCACCTACAGTTTTGTCAGGTTTCACACCCTTAATGCCTTTGAAGATATCAACATTTTCCAACTGCAAATAATATAAAATTACAGATTTAATGAAATTGATGGTTGGTCTGTTAGACCAGTTTTAATAAAAATACAATTTTTTTTTTTTTATAAAATGAGTTGCCTAAAATCAGTCATGCCCATCAGGTGCTGGAACTTTCAGAAACAAGTTAGGCTAAAACAGCTATTAACATTAACAAACCTCTTGTAAACCATTGTTCAATTCAACTCGTAAAAGTCCATCACCACTGTTTGGATATCTGTCCTCCACTCGCTTCTCCATAGCCTTGTATGTTTCCATCTCATCCTCATCAGTTTTGAGAGGGAAATGGTGGCCTTTGCCTGGGCCAATATCAGCCACCCCATCAACTGAGACTGTTACAACAGCTTTGGCCAGTTTGAATGGGTTGAGCAGGTACATGCCTTGCCAATTGGACTCCTAATTAGAAACAGTAGTTTACTAGTTAATACATTTTGGGCTGTTTCTATAATTGACATTTAACTGGCAAGTAAGGCTATTTGGGTTTGAGATATTGGCATTAAAATCTTAACTTATTCCACGAATAGCCATATTCTCCAGTTAAATGCTAATTGTAGAACCAGCTCTTAATGGATAAAATATATCACCAATACATTAAAATTGTTCTTGCCACCATTTTTTGGTATTATAATTACCTGCTCAGTTGTGAAACCAAGACTAGAGGAATAAAGCTCCTTGAGCAGACTGGCTTTAATGTGATCATGTCCCTTAAATACAGTACTTTGTGGGTGTGCCAAAATACTTAACTCGCCAGTACAATGAACTGAAAGTATAATTCAACACATTCATACATTATGTACCCCTATATATTTTGCAAAGTTGAAGCAAAATTTAATTTACCAACAGCATATATATCTTAATTTAAATAGAAAATACATAATAGTGCTATATTAATTGTTAGCACTTTTTTTTAATAATAGCTGTGTAAATTTCCCTTGGATTCTCATTATTATTTAATCAGGGGATGGGCCAGTTACCAAAAACGTATCACAAGGTTAATTTGATGCACGAGTTGTGTTAATAATTGACAAACAATATTAGATAGTTGCAAAGGGCTTACCCGCGACCAGAAGGGCGCTCAAAAGCGCTAAACACTTAAACATCTTTATGGATTTTTCGCACCCCTGGAGAAACAACCTATTTCAGTCATATGACAGACGCACTGTGGCCAAATTGAGCGCAAAAAAGAAACTACTGAAATCATATGATTGGGAATGGGGGGGTTTAGAGTGGGTTATATTGGTAGTAGTGGCGCCAATTTTAAATTAAATGATACAGACAAAATTTTTATAAATTATGTTGTAACTAAAGGTCGTTTTAGACAAGACAATTTCTTGGCTCAAAAGTTAGTCAAGATGCGAGACAATCTAAATGTGTCTCGTATCATACAGCAAATTATTTGGAATATTGAATTGGATGGTAGATTGAATGAAAAAATATAACGCGTTCTATTTGTCAAGGACAAATTGTATGACAGGAGGATATATGAAATCATTTCTTGAACAACTTTTGAGCTAAGAAATTGTCTTGTCTTAAGCGACCTTAACTCTGTTAGGGCTCGAGTTACATATTAAAAATAAACTAGAAATATCAAATTTTAGTTTTGAATCATCCAAAATTTAAAAAAAGAAATGACATTTTCTTGCATTTAGCACTAACTAAAAAATAACAGAAAGCATGGGCTTGGAATTCTGTAAAATTTTGAAATTTGAATCATCTCAAAAAAGGAGTTAAACTAGAAAATGTATCAAAAATCACATTTTTCTGACGGTAACTGTCGCATTTTCCGTGAAAACTAATTTTATAAGTGTACCAAAATGTAAATTTAAGTCAAAATTAAATGTAAATCTCAAGATTTAATTACAAACCCAGTGCCATCTATCTACTAGTAGTTGACATTATTCAAATTGTTTTAATAGTAAAATCCCCACCAAAAATCAGCTGTTCACCTACTAGTTTGCAGAAAACCGTTGAGTTTGAATCGCGAATTTATAAAGTTTCTAACGTAGTTTTCATAAATTGTGTCAACAAATATGTCCACTCGAGAGTTAGCAGAGTAAAATAAATAATTCTCTTTAAAAAAAACACAGTTAAATTTTCTTTATGGTAATTTATTTACAGTTGTTTAGGTATAATTGAGCGGATTACAGTTGATTCCAAGCTGAACAAGAATGTCGTCCAGCACTTCAATTACTTTCTAGTCTTGGATTTTGAGTCAACTTGTTGGGAAAACAATGAGCGCCGTGCATCTCCTGAGGTGATAGAGTTTTCTGTTGTGCTGTATGAAGCTAAAACAACTACAATAGTAGCAGAATTTCAGCAGTATGTGACTCCAGTTGAGTATCCAAAACTATCTGAGTTTTGCAAGAATCTTACTGGTGAGTACAATTGCTGATTAAAAACTATTTATACTTGAATCAATAAGGCACCTTACATGGTCAATAATACTGTCAATCCTAGGACTGCCAGTATTTGCTTTAATCTTCCTTTTATATTTGTCAAGTAATCAATTATCTGGATAAACATCAGTTGATCACATCATTACTATACCTTACACGATTAGTAATACTGGCAATATTTTAGAATAATGAACATTTTAAACATGTTATCGTACAGTAATACTGTCATTATTCTAAAATATTGACAGTAATATTGATCATGTAAGGTGCCTTAATGGTACAATAACAATTTTTTTGAGTGGTATTAAAAACACATATAACATAAGTTTGCTTAAACATGCAATAACATCCAATTATTGTATGATGCATATTCAAATAAATTATTTTTATAGAAGCATATCAATATAATTAATAAATATCATGTTTTATAGCTGATTTTGCACACGATTTCAAGGTATCACACAGGCACAAGTAGACATAGGTGTACCAATTGGAACCTGTTTGATGCTTTTCAATAAATGGATTCAGGAGAACACAATTGCATACAAATTAAGCTTTGATGGTAGTAAATCCATTGGGCGCAACCCCTGTGCTTTTATTACTTGGTCAGATTGGGATTTGGGGACTTGTTTAAAAAATGAGTGCAAAAGAAAACATGTGGCTAAATCGGATATATTCAATAAATGGATTGATTTACGTGCGTTATTTAAAGTGAGTTATATAAAAACATTTATTTCATCATTTTTACATAAGTAATTATTGTATGTACATTATATTTTCCAGGAGTTTTACAATCAAAGACCAAATGGTCTAAATGGCGCCCTGAATGAGCTAGGACTGCAGTTTTCTGGGCAACAACACTGCGGGCTGCATGACGCTCGCAACACAGCCTACCTAGCAGGCCGTATGATCACCGATGGCGTCCTTTTAAAGATCACCAAGGAGATAACTAAATAAACTAGGTAAAATGATTCATAGGATCCTCATCGCGGCGCCGTTTTAGATAAAACGCCTCCACCTCCTCCTCACTAGGCTTTTTCACCTCAAACATACTATTGTACGGTCGCTTCCGCTCATCCAGCTTCATCATTTCATCCACATGTTCATTATGCTGATCTTCTTTGAGTAGGGCTTTTTTAAGCTTGTCTTCCGCTTTTTCACGCTTCTTCTTTTCCTTGCGCTTCCGCTTTTTGTTTTTCTTCTTCTTGGCTTTGGCTTTCTCGTCCTCGCTCTCACTGGAACTGCTTGATGCAGATGCTTCTTCTTGCTTGATTTCCGGCTCCGTTTGAGGTGGCGCGATCACAGCACTGCCAATTTCTATGTCCGGCTCTTTGTTTTTACCAGCATCACCAAGACAGTAGGAATTCTGAAAATAACCAAATATAATTGTAACAAAAATATCTTTCATATTAGCTACATTTGTAAAGCTTTGTAACAAAACAATGTGCATATTATATACCTTTATATAAGCATGACAGCATTTGTAGCCCCATTGTCCACCCCTCCAAAACGACCCCCAAACACTAGTGTGATTATTAATGTAAACATCCTCCTCATACTTTGAACAAATTATCTCCTTCTCAGTTCCTTTAATAATCTTGCCAGATCGCGAGTATTCTATATAATTTTCTGTTTGTGCCAGGAGTAATGATTTTGGGGGTGCATTCAAATGCTCCTCACCTCCATACCGCTCCAAAACACTGGCCTGCACCTGCGTTTTAAACTGATCCTTCTTTTTATCATATTCCTTCTGTAGCATCTCTAATTTTGTTGGTTCAGCCAACAAGTGTACATCTACCCCTTTATCATATGCCTCCCATGCAAACAATTGTGCAGTAGCATGTTTCGTGGTATCGCCTGAAAATCGTACGAAATTCTCGCCTGAATACGCCTCATCAACGCCAGGATTCGGATTCTCCCTCATCGACCTAGTTTTCGGATCGTAGTACGCTGAGTTCGGGTCTAAATTCCGTAGATACTTCGCGGTGTCCTCACGAATCCTCAAATTACGCACCGTGATACGCTGTTTGCTGTCCACTTTGGTGCCAGGCATGTCAACTTCATCCACATACTTGTCCTCGTCCTTATCCTCATCCTCCTCCTCGTCTTCCGCGTTGAGCTTATCCGCGCGTAACTGCCGCTTGGCTTCCTCCACCTTCTGGAACTCATCGATGATGGCTTTGTGTGCGGACGGATCGTATCCGCTCCACCTATCACGTTTACCGTCGTAGCTTAACGCTAGATTGCGCTGTGCATACTCATCCGATGCTATATTGGCGCCGGAGTATTTAGCGCCTACTTTTCGTGGACGATCCATGCAATCTTTTTTCTTGTGAGTCATTGCGCCGCAGTTCTCGCAGGCGCCTTTACGGTATTTTATAGCAACTTTCGACTGAAATAAGAAGAATAATAATGTAGAACTTGTAACAAAACTAATTTATACTTTGTCAAAGCAACTTTTAAGGTATAAATAGTAAAATGTAAATAAAGAAATACAAGTGTTACACACTAAAAGGCACCTTGCACAGTCAGTAATACTGGCATTGCTAGTACTGTAAGTAGTTGCTTCAATCCATCTTCAATATTTATCAACCTTATACTGTGATTCCATATTGTCAGTGTTTCTTCAGTATTGTTCCAGACCATCACAGTATTAATTTTATATGAATATAGATAATCAAAAAATGGTGTGCCTTATAAATAAATCTGGCATGGATTACAAATTATCCAAATAAACATCAGTATTCATTATATCTTCATTCCATCGTAACATGTTACACTAACAGTAATACTGTCTATATTTTAGAATAATGACAGTATTACTGATTATGGAAGATGCCTTATTTAAAATCATGATAATAATAATAAATCTATATTTTCTACATTATTATTATAAATTATTATGCATATGTAGATATATTGTCAGTGTTTAATGATAAGGGTCTCTAGATAAAGTCCTTTAGGTTCTAAAGCCAGGCACTTTAGAACCTAAAGGACTTTATCTAGAGACCCTTATCAAAAACTAACTATGAGAAGAATAATCTAACATAATATAACCCATGTAATACTTACTGTGTCAACTCCTCTCTGATACCAATCATCCAGATGAGAAAACTGACTCTGTTTATCCTCCTGTGGTCGTTGATGCTTTAATGTTGGCCCACTAGTACCATAATACCAAGGTGCTGATGAAATATACTGTGGAATATGGGGATTTATATCCTTGCCCTCTTCATCAACAGCAGCAGGCGCAGTACCCGCTTTCCTAGCCTCCTCTAGCTCTTTAGCCTTCCGCCAATCTTCACGCGATTTTTTCTTCGGCTCATCATCATCAGTGCTCTTTGACTTGAGGATTTCCGACACGGGCAGGCTCTGGTTATTTGCCGCCATGTCGTATTTTATTGGAGAAATTACAATAGTTATCACCTAAAACACATCATTTGCGTTGTAGGTTAGAATTTGACAACTGTTTATTTATTTCGAGATTAACAATGGCGGCGGCTATTCATTGTAGTGTTGCCAATAGATTTGATTTATGGATTCTAATTGTCTATTCTCATAAAATGGCTACCATTCAGGTTCATTTGAACTACCGCAAAGCCCAAATCACGCAAACAAATACAACCAGTACAGCTGACTGTCAAATCACAACAACAACTAGAGTTTATTTGGTGTAATTGTAATTTGTAATGACTGTCGGGATGTTAACAGCGGACTGGTTTCTGCTGGATAGAGAGCTGTACTTTAGGTAACCTGATTAAGTACTTAAATATATAATATAATAATATTAATATATAGATTTATCGCAACAATATTTAGATTTAAAGAATTAAAATCACAGCCTTTTGATCATGTGTGTATTTTTAATTCTGTAGTGCTATATAAATCTATACCTCAGAGGTATAGAAAAATTTAGTTCCACATATTTATCCACAATAAATTTTAATTTATAAAATTGATTGTAGATAAATATAAGAAGAACATATTTTCTAGTGATCCACATTTTGCAATCATTTTAAATAAATTTTATCAAGTTATTTAGCTGCATGCTTACAATATTTTTTTATTACACAGAAAATATGAAGTATACTCCATGGCATGGCACCAAGAAGTGAACATGGCTAATGTAGTAGCTGAGGCTGCTGCATATGGAGGCCCTATTGCAATTTGTAGAAACAAACAAAAGATCTTGAAGGTTAAAGGCAGTGGACAGTTTGTAATTACTGTGTATTCAGGCTCCGGAAATCATATAACTTCAATTAAGGTGAGAATGACACATGCCTCGCTTTTGCCATACCCATTTTGTCCTTCCTCCTCCACTCTCCCTTAGCTAAGCTTAAGAGTTGCCACTCTACACTACTATCCCTATAATACAATTTATATGGTTTTCTATTTCCAGTGGGACGGAAGACCATTGGTAAAAATGGGCTGGTCAATTGATGAGCATCTGGTGTGTGTGCCTGAAGATGGCAATGTGGTGGTGCATAACATTTTCACCAACTACATGCACACCTTTAATGTTGATATACAAAATGCAAAAGTGATTGATGCCATAATATATAGAAACCCACAGGATTTCACTGGAGTTGCTTTGATGACTAGCAACTTTAAAATCTATTACGTTAATGATGTGTTTAAGCAGAAAACTAAGCAACTCTCTGATTTGCCAAGTAAGTCTATGCTGCTGCTGACCATACTAGGCCAGTACTCCCCTAGTATTAGATGCCTAGTGTTTACTAGAGCTGGGCAGAGGCATATTAAATGCTCTGCTATTTCTAGTTCTTCATTCCACCCTCTACATAACAGGCTGTTCACCAGACCCATCATGTGTAGGTGTTTGTTTAGCTGGCAGTGGTCAGTTCAGTATACAATTATATAAATTAAATAAAAATATTTATATATATATATATATATATATATATATATATATAAATATTTTGTATATGGCACCACATCACTTTCCAAATTTACATTGATATTTTTATTATTTTCTTTTACATTTTTGACACTTCAGCTTCTGTTAAATCATCTATAGATTAGTAGTTGTTTTTTTTTATTTAAGAAGTTGATCTATATTTTATTTAAGGATCAGCACTTGTGCCAACTAGCTGGGCTGTTATATCTGAAGATCAATGAACTGAAGTGCTTTCACTTTTGAAATTTATATTGATATTTTTATTATTTTTTTTAACATTTTTGACACTTCAGCTTCTGTTAAATTATATATTAGATTAGTAGTTTTTTTATTTAAGAAGTTGAACTATATTTTATTTAAGGATCAGCACTTGTACCAACTAGCTGGGCTGTTATATCTGAAGATCAACGAACTGAAGTGCTGATTGCAAGAGAGAAGGAGCTGTATAGGTTGAAACAGGATGAACACCAAGCCAGTTCAATGGTGAGAAACTGTATATAGACACATATACATACTGTATATATTAATCTTTAGATACATGAATTAATTTTTCATCCCTTTTAGTTGGAGGCTGATATTTCACACCCTTACACCTCAATCATTGAAATGGCTGTTTCCATCAATGCCAGGCATCTAGCTCTCTTCACAGATTCCGGTTATTTGTGGCTCGGCTCGTCGAATCTGCGCACAAAGTATGCCGAGGTTGAAACCGGCGTCTTCATGAAACCCAAACAGCTTGTCTGGTGAGTAAAACTGATTTACAAATTGAAATTTGTTACAATCAATATTAGCAGCACTATCTATTGATGAAGTTATACATCGATTTAGAAATGTAGCAATGTCTAGTTACACTGGTTTTACTGTCTAAATTCCTCTATAAGCCGTACAGGGCTGATTAATTAATATTTTGTCTTGTTGGTGTTATCCATCCCAGATGGGTAACTAGTTTCTCGGTGAATCTAGTCCAGTCAGCCCTTTAAAAATTCCATTTTGGATGAGGAAATGATGGTATATTTGGAATCGGTAGTTTGAAGAAAGGAACGAATCCAAAAATCAAATTTATAATTATCTGGTGTGGGCACCACCTTTCTGAAGCAATTAATATTAAATCAAAATGTATGATATTTTGGTTCTACTCGGCCTTGATTTATGTTTTACCATTTTTCACACTTAACATTCTGCAATCTTCTTCATTCATTAAGGCTTCTCCTTGTGGTTTTGCACATGATGTTCCTTAAAATGCTGGACATATGCATTTTAAGGGACATACATAAATTATTGTAGAGATAACCAAGTTATCCTTTTTATAATTAGGTGTGGAAATGAGGCAGTTGTAGCCTTCTGGGAACAAGACTATACCCTTCTAGTGGTTGGACGACATGGGGAGAAAATGACGTACTCTTATGATGCCTCAGTTGCATTAGTGCCGGAAGTTGATGGCGTTCGGGTGCTCTCCACAATGCAACATGAGCTACTGCAAAAGGTGCCTGATGTGGTGCAGAAAATATTTCGCATCAACAGCACCGATCCCGGTAGTTTCCTGCTGGAAGCATCAAAACAATATCAGGTTAATAATAATAATAATAATTTTATTATTTTTAAATAGCAGATTTTTAAGGTGTCTACTTTGTGATAATTCATTTATTATAAATTATATATTTATTTATATTAAATTAAACGAATTTTACATTCAATCAAGGAAATGAATAAAACTGCTATGTTTTCATCTCCTTCATTGACAATGATTGGTAATTAATTTTCAGTGAAGGAGATGAAAAACGTGTAGTAGCCTCAACCATTCAATTTCTGAATTTTACATACGTTTTTTTGTATAGTGTAAAGTGTATATTTTGTAGAAACGCAGTCATAGAGCTGACGAGTATATCTCACTTGTGAAGAATGATCTCTGCAAAGCAGTGGAACAGTGCATTGAGGCTGCTGGGTATGAGTTTGATACGGACGTGCAGAAAATGTTAATCAGAGTGAGTTTATTTTTATTACTTTTGTCTACTAGATTAAATCAATATGCATTTCATCTATTTTACTTTTCTTCCACCAGGCAGCACAATTTGGAAAATGTTTTGTGGAGAACATAGACTCCAATGGATATGTTAAAATGTGTAGGCTTCTACGCGTGCTGAACGCCATCAGGGATAGCAGAATTGGCATGCCGTTGACATTTACGGAGTATCCTTTATTTTTTTCTGGCAGTAAAGGGCCATTCACAATAAAATTCTGCTCTCCTAGAGTGCGGTGGCGGTAAAAACGGCCGTTTTTGACAAAAAATGATTTACGTGTTTTTGAATAAATATGGCAAACCAAATCTCAATATATTGGGAAAAAGTAAAGAATATTGAATTATGCCAAGTAATTCAATTACATATACTTAAAATGTTCTGTAAAAAAAGCCCTTTAAGTATAATCTTGTTAGAATATCCAATCAAAGTTGTTAAAACTTTATTTTTGGACTTACCTAAAAAGAGTAGTACTGTATTTCGAAACTTAAAATTGCAATTTCTGATAACTTAGTAATTCATACCTGTTCACTATTCTATTCTGGTACTCAAATATGTCGACAATAATTTTTAAATAGATGTAAGTATTGATCTATTTAAAAATTATTGTCGACATATTTGAGTACCAGAACAGAATAGTGAACAGGTATGAATTACTAAGTTATCAGAAATTGCAAATTTAAGTTTCGAAATAAAGTAATACTCTTTTTAGGTAAGTCCAAAAATAAAGTTTTAACAACTTTTGTGTGTGCATATACATTTGTCTTAACAATTAAAAGATTACAATGTCTAACGCACCAAGCCATGCTGGATCGATTGGTGTCGCGACGGCACTATTATCTTGCAATACAGATTGCAAAATATTTGCGGCTGCCCGAAAAAGATGGCAGCAATAGGATTCTGGTGCATTGGGCCAAATATAAGGTATGTTACTTTATATGAACTATGTTTTTGTGTAGCCCAATTTGTAAAAATGTTGTTTGCATTCTTATATAGGTGAGCAAACGAGGTGCTATTGATGATCTTACTATAGCCAGGGAAATTGGAGCGAAACTTAGTGGAAATTCAGGAATATCCTACAGTGAAATCGCACAAACTGCAGCAAGTAATGGACACACTGCTTTAGCCATAAAAGTAAGCTAGTTATAGTATAAATATATATATATATATATATATATATATATATATATATATATATATATATATATATAGTCTTAAAAGAGAAAGCAAGAACTATACTTATTTAGTAATATATATACTTATATATAATATAATAAAATTTTACTCTGAACCTGTTTGCATTTAGCTGCTAGATTACGAGCCGAAAGCTAGCGAACAAGTCGATTTATTGGTGAAACTAAACCAGCACGAATCCGCTCTAGTCAAAGCGATTGAAAGTGGGGACACTGATTTGGTCTACGATGTGATAATCAAACTACAAAGTGATATGCAACTAGCAGACTTTAAGGTTTGTGTGTGTTCAAAGACTAACCTTTTGCGGGCTAATCACGTTTATTTGCAGCTTCTTATTCGTAGATATCCGGTTTCCATGGCGCTCTACATAAAGTTTTGTCGCAAGCACGACTCTAAAGCGTTGAAGGAGATGTTGAAGCAAGAAGACAATTTTAGTTCACAGGCACAGCAGTTTTTATTAACTAGTCTAGAAGAGAAGGTATGAAATTATGTTGTAACTGTTTTCAAATGTGAAAAGTGAATTGAACTGAGTTCGAGCGAAATATCTTTAAATTAGACCCTGGCCCCATGACATATTATACAATTAACATACCTACCCCTACTATTTGTACTTCATGTGAAAATTTCTGTTGTAGAAAACATTTGAGAGGGAGACTTGTCTGTCATCAGCCATGCAAGCTTATAAGGATGGCAGAAATGATCTAAACGCGTCGCTCTGCGAGGAAACTCTACGTCTGTACAAACATCAAAAGTCTTTTGAAGAAAAACTGCGACGGGATTTTGTCGGCAAATCCATCCATGACACATGCAAGATACTGTTGCAGATGAACGACATCAAACAGGCTGAAAAGTTCAAGGCTGAATATAAAATACCAGACAAACGGTAACTAATAGTCAAATATATGACTCTCTTTATATTTCCAATAATACCACTTTTTTAAATTTTATTTTAAAATAAAATGCATGAAAGTTTTGCATTATATAACTAAACAGTGCTATTTAGTTATATAATGCAAAACTTCCATGCATTTTATTGTAAAATAAAATTCACAACCAAATTATTTGCAAAATATATATAAGTGTGAATCCACCTCTTAGCAATCTACATATCTAGATTTCGATCTTCTTAGATCTCATCAGTGTAGCTCAGCTAATGAAGATGAATTCACACAATATCTCAAGTGGTTATATACAAAAATTATACAACCAACCCCTAGGAGGAAAGTTAAACGCCATCTGGTGATCCTGATGGCATGAGCATGTTGACGGTTATTATTATTACTAATTAATGTGGTGCCGCCAGATGGCGTTTAATTTTCCTCCTAGGGGGTTAGTTGTATAATCAAATTATTTGCGTTTTATACCTCTTGTTTGGTTCATTCTGACTAGTTTCTGGTGGCTACGCATTCAAACATTGGCTGATCAGGACAAGTGGGATGAACTGGATAAGTTTTCAAAGTTAAAAAAATCTCCTGTGGGCTACACCCCGTTTGTGGACGTGTGTCTAGCCAAGAAGAAATTCGGGGAGATTGAAAAATACTTATCCCGTGTGAGCGATGAGCTCAAGGTGAAGTATTACGTAAAAGCAAAGTGAGTATGAAATTTTTGTTTCATATTTTATGGGGATTAAGAAAATTTTATAATAATATGATAATGATTTGGCTTAAAATAAAACAAAATGTGTAAAAAAGGAGGATTTCCATTGGGAGATCTCTGTACTGTCATTTACATATTTTATCAAGTACTTATTGTCTCTTCAGTCAAATTGTATGTACATTGGGTAAATAAAAAAACGAAAATTTTCATGATAGGTAGTTTTAACTTAACCTGGGCTTGGTAGGTGAAACCTCCACCTGCTGGATAATTAAGAAACATTTCTGATTACTCACGATCAGAAATGTTTCTTAATTATCCAGCAGATAGAATCAATTTTTTAGTTTAATGTTAGACAAAATAACAAAACGAAATTTAATGAGGTTATCATATATTTCTTGAATACACACCATACAACCAAATTAATTACATGTAAACTATATATTCAACATGTATTTTGGTTTCCCATATATAATTTCAATCAATTCAAATCTTTATTGTTGTAGCAAACTCGAAGAGGCGGCAAGGATCGCATTCGAACAACGCGACCGACAAGGATTAAAATATGTACAAAGCAAATGCAGTCAACAATCCGAGTTGAGCGAGCTAATAAACACGTTCATTATGCAGTTAGGAACAAGACAATAAAATACATAAATTATGCTATTAAGTTATAAAAAATATTCGATATTTTAATAATTCAAATAATGTTTCATTAATTTCTTATCAAAATGCTAAAAATATTGAACAAACAAAGTGCTATTCAAATATGTTTTAATTTTCAAAAAATTGCTAGAATACTTTAAACTAAACCATTAATGGTAGATTTGATATGCCTCTTTCCAACAATTAACAATGACTATTTCCTTATACAAAACGTTTTTTTACAAAACTTCTGTTGTTAAAACTCGATTCCCCAGGAAAGCAGTACCGTTCGTCATTAGCACAACGCAAAAAAAGTGTTTTAAGTATATGTATTTGAATAATTCAACATAATTCACTGTAATTCATTCACATTATAGTATACAGCAGGTCTATTATGTAAGACTGGTCTCTTATCTATGGTAACCATATAAACAATACATCTTAAAGGCACCTTACATGGTCATATTTGCATTTGTCAATATTTGCTTGAAACCTCCTTCAATATTTATCAAGTAATAATTCTGATAAACAACAGTATTCTACTCATTCCATCATTACTATACCTTACACGTAGTAATACTGTCAATATTATAGAATAATACAAATTTTAAACATATTATCGTACAGTAATACTGTGATTATTCTAAAATATTGACAGTATTATTGACCGTGTAAGGTGTCTTTTAAAGGCACCTTACACAATCAATAATACTGTCAATATTTTAGAATAATGACAGTATTACTGTATGGTAATATGTTTAAAATGTTCATTATTCTAAAATATTGCCAGTATTACTCATTGTGTAAGGTATAGTAATGATGTAATGAAGAGAATACTGATCTTTATTCAGATAATTGATCACTTGATAAATATAAAAGGAGGATTGAAGCAAATATTGACAGTACTAGGATTGACAGTATTATTGACCGTGTAAGGTGCCTTTTACAGAAGAGGCGGGTCTCTTCTGTAAAAGGCACCTTATACGGAGGCCTCAGAGGAATTATATTTATTTATATACACATACAACTATTTTATTGAAGTATATATGGTGCCATAAAAGCTGTCGTTTATAACATCACAAAATATTTTACGTATGTAATAATATGAATATTGTTTCAAGCTAATTCAAGAATGCATTTAATTTAGTGAATTAGGATGAATTATTCAATAACATATACTTGAAAGTCTTTTGATGTACAAATGACGACACAAACCCGTTTTTACGCTACTGCTTCCTAAGTAACTGGTGCTCTAAAAGAGATAGACTTGAAAAACTGTATACATAACATTATATAAAAAACATCAATCATTTTTTTTAAATTAATTACTTATCGATGACGCTAAAAATATTTCGCGAACGTGTTTATCACACCACATGCAAAAATAAATTGATAATATGATTATATAAACGACTCTTCATTCGATTGACGGATTATTGGAAAATTAATCACGATTTGATTCGGCGTTTTATTTTTATCGTCTTTGTGAGTAAGCGAGGCGGTTGTTTGTCAGCGCGGTTATCTGTGAGCAATGCCGAGTATTAGTAAGTGTAGAGGAGCGTTTGCATAGTCAAATATTAGCTTAACATAGATAAGATGGCTTATCAAATCTATTATATACGGCCTTCTGGGGCAATTAAATCATCACAAGTGTTTTGCCACGCCAGACGACAACATGCCAGGTAAGCACAGTATCTTTTTTTTTTCTTGTTTGTGTAATCAAGTGGGGCGTTTTCCTTTAGATTGAACTGAGAAAGGGCGCTCGTATTATATTTGTGTATTCATGAATCGTCTTTTATGGATGTTCGTAACTAACATTTTTTAAACTTTATTTCACTTTACATATTTTTATTTTATTAGTAGTTATTATATAAGTATGGATAAAGTATTGAAAAAATTCGTATGAAATCCTCTTTATTAGATCCCTATATCATTTTAAGACCATCTCTGGAAAATTTCCGTTTTTTCGTCTATATGATAATTTTTCAAAAAAAAATTATGGCCTTTTTTTATAAATTGTAATATCAAGAAAATTTCAATGGTCTTGCCGAGCTTTGCAGTTTGAACCCTCCTTGTATCATTGTAAATTAGTTATATCTATTATTTTTCAAGCCTTTGTGTAGTTTATTTGTACAATTTTTTAGATAAACCCTACGGCTTTTACCAAGACCTGCCAGCTTCGGCACCTAGCCCACCTCTTCATACTCTTTCATACCCTGGTGGTCCACCAAATCCACCACTCCATATTATTCACCCTTATCCACCACACCACCAACAACCGCCATATCCTCACCACCAACCACCATACCCGCAACAACCACCCCATTTCCCTCACCAACCACCACAATTCCCACACCAACCGCATTTCCCTCACCAACCACCACATTTTCCACATCAACCCCCGCAGTACCCCCACCACCAACCACACAAACCTAATTTGCCAATACCGCCGCACCACCAACACCACCACCACGGCAATGCGAACAAACCGGGTAATACAACTAACACGCACACAATTTAATACAGTTTTTCCTTATTTTCCGTTTTCTAGGCTACTATTGGGTTCACTCGAGCACCTACAGCGGCGTGCCCAGCGGCGCTGTACGCGGCGGCTCCGACATCGATGGCACCCCCATTTACGTCGGCAGGGCCTACCACGAAGGCGATTACATCCCCGCTAAGGTGATGCCCGATAAACAGGCCGCTTACGTTGCGTTTGGTGGCGACGAACACCACAAAGACCAGTATGAGGTAAGTTAAATTATTTTAAAATATGAAAATTATTATGATTCTCTATGGCCCATCGAAATTTTTTTTTTAATATTAAGTTTAAGTTACTGTTATAAATAGAAAATACTTACATGTTATATATAAACTCTATTACTGCATATACCACCAGCAGAAAAATGTTAATTGTCATCAATTTGTTGTTGTTTGATTAACAGAAAAATGGTTTTACTTGAATTATTATTATTTTGTTTGTGTATCCATGGCAACAACAAAAGCGCGCTGTTTTCGCGATGGCCGCCGCTTCACCGTAACTGCGATTTCAATTTCACGTCCCAAATCGGGCTGAAGTTTGCCCTCATGCATTAACTCAAATTAGAAAAATAATGGAATGGATTCAATAAGAACCTTATTGATGCAATTAATGTTTATTTAATCAAAACACAATGTACAAAATATCACAGTCAAGTTTTAAATCTAACTTGTTTAGCAGAATAAGTTTAAATTAGATAAAATAGATGGCGTTGTGTTCATCGAGAAGTTAAATTGATCTTGTATAATATATGAAATCTTCTCATTTTTAAAACAATTCAAAACTGACTTACACGACTTATATGCCCGCATTCACCAACATTCCATAAACTTTATAGATAGCTATATGGACAAATTGACAACGTAATTGTGTCAGAATATGTCAAAACAAATTTCAAACACCTTAAATAGCGCTTGTGATTTTGTTTAATTTTCAGTGTTTCCAATAGAGAGAATCTAAAGTAACTACATTTCCTAGATAATGTATTTATTGTTGCTATAACAACGAATACTTATGGGTTCAATAGCTATTGATAGATTTCTAGAACGTCGGTGAATACGGAGGTCATTCTAACAATAAATTTAACTTATCGGTGAACACAATGCCATCTATGTTATCTAATTTAAACTAATGTTTGTAAGCATTTTGCTTACTTTAAACACACTTATCAGTCGATCATTTGATCCGAACGGATTAATTTTCTGTTTTAAATGTGAAAAATTTTGCTGTGACATAATAAAATTGCAGGTTCTTTGCGAGCAACGATTTGAATGGATATGCTGCAGCGGTGGTAACATCCCCCCAAATGCGGTCGACGGAGGCAGGACTGCTGATGGAGAGACCCTTTATGTCGGTCGTTGCTACCACGATGGGTCCCAAACTGTTGGAAAGGTATGTACATTTTGCAATTACTACTACCCTTTGAAATAAAAGCTAGATACAACATTTGGGTTGTGTAACTTCAGTATGAAGTATGTGCTATTGGGTTATTGGTTTTCTCAGCAATTGATTTATATATAACAATAGCAATATTTAATAATACAAATAGTTACATTAACAAACTTATTTCTAGGTTCATCCATCACATGGTTGCCTGTACATTCCATTTGGTGGACAAGAACTCAAATACCACGACTTTGAAATCTTGGTCCTCATGTAGACTTCTTTTTTTTTAATTAAATAAACTTTTTGTTCATTCCGCATCGCTATTTTCCTGCATACTGGCATCACTCTCGCGAATAGTGCTTGCTGTCATCTCAGCGTCCTCCTCCTCTTCTTCCTCGCCCTCCATCTCAAACAACATAATCTTTTTCTTGTTTCTTGAGAGGACAATAGATACACGCCTACACCCACTAACGGAGAATTTAGAGGTTGGCATTGAAACACTTTTAAGCATACTCTGCGCGAACTCATTGGCATCGAACCGTTCAACAGTCTGCGAACAGATCCCAGCATCCAAACTAATTGGTTGAAATTTATCTCTCAACACAGCAACCGGGCATTGAAATAACACCCCCATACGAGCCGCATTATTTTCTTGTAGCAATACAGACAGATAGTTCTCCGTGTAGAATTTAACATCTGTTACCGAGTACATCCCCACGGACACACAAATGGCACGCGCTTGAAACCCTTCATCCCCACTCACCTCAACCATCCAAAAACCATCCTCTTTGCAATTGAACGCATATAAAAACGTCCCAGCGCTTGTATTAATCATACTGGTGTTAACCACACCACTTGCACACTCAACAGCCTTCAAAACTTTAACATTTGTCGAAATAATCGCCTGTGGCTCTTTATAAATTTCCAAAATAGTCTCTTCCAACCGCCTAAACTCCTGAACGAGCGACATCTCGCGATTGTGCTTAAAAACAGCCCCATTATCCCTCAAACACTCGTTCCCCATCAAAAACACATCCCAATCATTCATCTCCATATTGGGCAAAATTGTAAGCGGCCCATCCGCCAAATACTGCCCCAATCGCTCCATAATAAACCCCTGCTTTTGCGTATCACCGATTGTCGTGTTATTATCGGCGCCGATTTCATCAAAGTTCCTCAAAAACTCTGTAATATAAGCAAGATCCTGTTGGGTCATCCGCGGTATCTCCGGCGGGACCGTCTCAAACATCAGGCTTATAATAGCGGTGTACAGCCACCGGAAAAAAGCTTTATTATTCACCATTGAATTGTTGATGATTTGCTGCATTTCGCCGCTTTTAATCAGAAAACTTCCGTTGGCTGATATAGCGCCTGTTATTTTCTTCTCATTCAAACCAAGCACCTACAAGTTTTTAACAAATTAAATTTTAATACTTAGTTTATTAAATATATATCTTACTCCATATTTATATTGAAATCTAGCCATCCCACGCAGCTCAGCCAAATGATAAGTAATATTCTGCCCCACCCTAGTAATATTACTCAGTAGCAACTTCTGTATATTAGCATAACTTAACTCAATAGTTTGCCCGAATTTCTCCAGCCCCTTCTTGGTGAGATCCTGCAGCAGGAACTCCTGCATCTCGTCAGAGCATATTCCAAACATGAGTAAATCCAGAAAATCAGCCGACAACGTGCCCGGCTCGACTTTCGCGGCGTACTTCGACAGTTTCGAATCCATTTCCAGCAAAATGCTCTCCCATGTCTCCTTTATAATCCCAATTGTACCCCACACATAGTTAGTAAGCGTGCGCAGCTGCTGGTGCTTCAACGCGATGCAAAACAGCTCGCGACGTCGCGTCTCAAACAGCTCCGTGTCCAAAATGACCAGCTGAGAAATACCCGAGGTGTTTTTAACGGTTACAAATGTGCGATCCAGGTTTGCCGACAGGAACACCTCTTGTATGCTACAGGGTGTGCCCAACTGTTGCGACAGATCAACTGTGGCACATGTAAAACAACCAAATATTATGAAATGAATACATCCATCAGCAGTGCCCACGACAAGTATGTTGAAGTCTGATTGGTTTTGGAAAAAGTTTGTATCGGCATCATCATCTTGGGATGGGGTTGATGTAAAACTGCAGGCTGTGGATGCAGGGTTTGACAAGAATTTGGATGAGTAGTCCTAGATTAAAACTGAATATATAATAGCTGAAAAGCAACTTTTATGACTTAATTAACTTACTACATATTGGGTGTATGCTTTTTGCTCCTCCACTTCCTCAAGTAATTTTTTACCACTCTTGCTCACATTCTTTTCCTTAATCCATGTCAAACATGAAATTGTGTTTGGTGTTTCAATTAAATGCAACACATTTTTGTTTTCAACATTTATTAGCAATATTTCCCCTATAAATAAAACAAGCTCTTACCATTGTTTTAACAAAAATTATGAATTTTATAGATAGTTACTCTAACTATAAATCTGATTGTATTACCTGAGCTGTAAGCTACAGCCAGTACTTTTCCATCAGGTCTCCAAGCCATTGCATTCACCAAATTCCCATCTTTATTAGGTGGCAAGCTCCAAGCTCGTGTCCATGTTAATCGATGTAGGGCTACTTCTCCTTAAAATGAATGTCAATTAATATGTGTTTCATTACAAAAGCTATATAGAAGAGAGCAACCATCAAGGAGGCAGAAAATAATACAGGTCTGGGCAGGAACCAGCTAAGAGTTGGACCAACTCAATTAAAAATACACATGCTCCAAGATTGGATTCAAAGGACATACATATATTTTATAAATATAATAGAATATATATATATATATATATATATATATATATATATATATATAGAACAAATTGATTATACACTTATAAATAAAATAATCAATCTCATGTACCTTTTATGTTGGAAAAAGCAACCAAATCCATTCGATCACTCCATAACATAATATCAATCTCTTGGGCAACATTTTTCTCCTCCAATTGCCTAATTAAAGGGTACGACATTCTTAAACATCAAAGCAAACGGAAAATCAGTAACAATTTTACAAATTTTTGTGGTTATAAACAATCATGAAGATAGCTGATTTAACGCTGTCAATAATTTGGACTACAAATATTTAATTTATTCGAACTACTGATATTGTGTGAAGTTATACAAGCGATATACAGTAACTAGTTATTAATCAATTACATTTGTTAACACAATCATAACAAATATTCATTAAGGGAGAAATGTATATAATCCGAGAGGAAATAATAATGTGATTAAAGTAGAAAACATCAGGCGTTCAGTATAATATTTGTTTCCAATGCAAATTCTATAACATTTATATGGCAAAATGTATAGTATTATTGGGCTTATACATTGTAAAAATGTAAGTTTTATAATATTATTGCCGTAATTCAAATAATTTATTTATATTATATCACACTGTTTCACAACGAATTCGTTCTTCAATTGGCAACACTGCCAGTCAAGGATCCATAACTGTCCGCGCACGCGCTCCCCCGTTTTACTAACCAAGCGGTGTTTGCGTTTGGCTTTGTTTACCTTCGCTGTCAAAGTGGGTGTATAAATTCAGTGCTTTTGGGGACGGAATGGACGATCCGGGAAGGATGATGGGACACACTGGAGGCGGGTTGATGCCGCCGCAACCGTACGGAATGGGCCAGGGCGACGCGCCGTCGGGGGGCGAGTCGGAGCCCCGTAAGCAGGACATCGGGGAGATCCTCCAGCAGATCATGAACATCACCGATCAGAGTCTGGATGAGGCGCAGGCGAGAAAACACACGCTCAATTGCCACCGGATGAAACCAGCACTGTTTTCGGTATTATGCGAGATTAAAGAAAAGACGGTTCTGTCCCTAAGGAATACGCAAGAGGAGGAACCTCCAGATCCGCAATTGATGCGTTTGGATAATATGTTGATTGCAGAAGGTGTTGCTGGGCCTGAAAAGGGTGGAGGGGCTGGTGCTGCTGCATCAGGCTCAGCTGCAGCACAAGCTGGACAACCTGATAATGCAATTGAGCATTCTGATTATCGCGCGAAATTAGCTCAAATCCGACAAATCTACCACCAAGAGCTGGAGAAGTATGAGCAGGCCTGTAATGAATTTACCACTCATGTCATGAATTTGTTACGCGAGCAATCACGTACACGCCCTATAACACCTAAAGAGATTGAACGAATGGTACAAATCATTCATAAGAAGTTTAGTTCCATTCAAATGCAGCTCAAACAATCAACTTGTGAGGCTGTTATGATACTCCGGTCCAGATTTTTGGATGCACGCAGAAAACGTCGTAATTTCAGCAAACAGGCTTCTGAAATTCTAAATGAGTATTTCTACTCACACCTATCCAATCCATACCCTAGTGAGGAGGCTAAAGAGGAGCTAGCAAGGAAGTGTGGTATTACAGTGAGTCAAGTTTCTAATTGGTTTGGAAACAAGAGGATTCGTTATAAGAAGAATATTGGTAAGGCTCAAGAGGAAGCAAATTTGTATGCAGCAAAGAAGGCAGCAGGTGCATCACCTTACAGTGGTACACCAACCCCAATGATGTCACCAGCTCCTCCACAGGATTCTATGGGATACTCAATGGGGTCTGCATATGAAAGCTCAGCATATGATGCTAGCAGCTGTGGGTATGATCCAATGCACCAACAGGAGTTGTCACCATAAGAGTGATTTTAAAAGCAAAAAATAATAAGAACGCTTCCTTATAAATTAATTAAGAATACACTTGTATACTGATGCCTGTATACCATACTATTGTATACTGATCATACATGTGTCATGGATTTGCATTATTAATTTTTTATATATAAATAAATATCACTACTTTTATTTGATATTTATTTATCACATGACTGTCACTATATTTAGTGAGTTTGGTCTGAAATTTAACAAATTAATTGATTAACATTTCAATTTGATATATAAAATATTGTAATGCATAACTATACACATGTTTAAAGTAAAGGGTGTGATATTAAAATGCAATATCATCCCCAATTTTTGTTTTACATTACAAAAAGCAACCCTGGATTAATCACAATTATATACAATAATTGCTTTATTAGTTTATTAAATCTAACAAGTTTTTTTTAACTAGTGTGAAAATTGTTGACATATTTCAACCAGTTTCGACACTCAATACTTGCAGTTTATAGTAGAGAAATATAATTGTTTTTCATCACATACTATTGTTAACTGTTTTCATGCTTTGTGAATTTGTGTTTATTAATGGGACAAATGGTATAGAGTGATCAAAAATATTTAATTTTAATCCATCTTGATGTTTTATTCATTATGACTTGGTTGTACAAATTATATGTTCATCTGATGAATGCTTGTCAAAAATTTACTGTATGTATAATTGTCCAACCCAGGCTTTATATGAAACAAAATTTGGAAATGTTATTGTAATCATATTTTTGGACATTTTGTCTACACCAAAATATAATAGAAACTATCTAAACTATAAACAACAGTTTTCTATAATAATATAGAACAGATATATTTTGATCACATTGTATCTAAGCAATCTCTTTTGTGATGTCCCTCCCCATAACTTGCTGCTCGAAATATTTGTGTGTGAATTTGTTATTCTTAAGTATTATTTTAATTTTATATGATTGAGCTGGTGGTTTTATTTTAGGGACTGGGTGTTTATGGTTTTTGTGTTGTGAGCTGAAATTGATAGTAATAGGACTTGATACATAACAAATATTATGTATTTTCTCTGCATTTTATATTAGAGAATTGAAAAAAATAAAATACAAAATTGTACTGATTTTACATTATTTTATCCCCAAATATTAAGAATGTATAAAAATTTTCATTACAATTGTGTGAAAATGATAAAAAGTAGGCAGATCCATTTCAAGTATATATATTCACTTCGGATCCAACCGATTGTATATCTTCACATTGTATCAGTAGGTCAAATGATAACACTCGTTATGAACTACGATTAATTAGGCGATTCGAACTACTGAAATAATGTAAAGTTATACAACCGCATGCATCTGACGTGAAGTTATGCTACAATATGCATCTAGTGTTAATTTATACAGCAGCATGCATCCGACATGACGTTATACAGTCGCATGCATCCGACGTGCAGTTATATAACAGAATGCAACGTTATTAGATTGCGGAAAGCATGCAATTCATTTTGCCGGGCTTATGCTTTCTGTACAATTTATTTATATAACTTTTATGTTCACAAATTACAGCTCAAGACCTCATCTCGAGATCTTGGTGCAGCATTCCTGCAATTCCTCACATTAACTCCTGTCTTGTCGGTAAACTTGAACATTGTCTTTCCTGTGTTTTAAGATAGGGCGAGCAATGATTCAGGTATATTGAGAGAAGGAATTCGACAAGAAAGGAAATTTGCGTGAAATTCGTAACATTTTCGCAGAACGGTTTAATATATTGACATTCTGGATCGAAATTTCACGGGATTTCGGCCAAAATTTAAGAAAAATTTAAGATTTATGGTTACCCTACTCCCCCCTTCTTACCATAAATCTTAAAAATCCTTAAATTTTGGACTGATTTTCGTGAAATTCGCCAACAACTCGGGTTGAAATATTTACCACATTTTCATTTGTTGATCGAAATTTCACGAAATTTCGGCCAAATTTAAGAAAAATTTAAGATTTATGGTTACCCTACTCCCCCCTTCTTACCATAAATCTTAAAAATCCTTAAATTTTGGACCGATTTTCGTGAAATTCGCCAACACTTTCGCATCTCGGGTTGAAATATTTACAACATTTACACTTTCTGGTCGAAATTTCACGGAATTTCGGCCAAATTTAAGAAAAATTTAAGATTTATGGTCACCCTACTCCCCCCTTCTTTCCATAAATCTTAAAAATCCTTAAATTTTGGACCGATTTTCGTGAAATTCGCCAACACTTTCGCAACTCGGGCTGAAATATTTACAACATTTTCATTTTTTGGTCGAAATTTCACGAAATTTCGGCCAAATTTAAGAAAAATTTAAGTTTTATGGTCACCCTACTCCCCCCTTCTTACCATAAATCTTAAAAATCCTTAAATTTTGGACCGATTTTCGTGAAATTCGCCAACACTTTCGCATCTCGGGTTAAAATATTTACAACATTTTCATTTTTTGGTCAAAATTTCACGGAATTTCGGCCAAATTTAAGAAAAATTTAAGATTTATGGTCACCCTACTCCCCCCTTCTTACCATAAATCTTAAAAATCCTTAAATTTTGGACCTATTTGCGTGAAATTCGCTAACATTTTCGCAACTCGGGTTGTAATATTCTACAACATTTTCATTTTCTGGTCGAAATTTCACGGAATTTCGGCCAAATTTAAGAAAAATTTAAGATTTATGGTCACCCTACTCCCCCCTTCTTACCATAAATCTTAAAAATCCTTAAATTTTGGACCGATTTTCGTGAAATTCGCCAACACTTTCGCATCTCGGGTTGAAATATTTACAACATTTACACTTTCTGGTCGAAATTTCACGGAATTTCGGCCAAATTTAAGAAAAATTTAAGATTTATGATCACCCTACTCCCCCCTTCTTACCATAAATCTTAAAAATCCTTAAATTTTGGACCGATTTTCGTGAAATTCGCCAACACTTTCGCATCTCGGGTTGAAATATTTACAACATTTTCATTTTTTGGTCAAAATTTCACGGAATTTCGGCCAAATTTAAGAAAAATTTAAGATTTATGGTTACCCTACTCCCCCCTTCTTACCATAAATCTTAAAAATCCTTAAATTTTGGACCGATTTTCGTGAAATTCGCCAACACTTTCGCATCTCGGGTTGAAATATTTACAACATTTACACTTTCTGGTCGAAATTTCACGGAATTTCGGCCAAATTTAAGAAAAATTTAAGATTTATGGTTACCCTACTCCCCCCTTCTTACTATAAATCTTAAAAATCCTTAAATTTTGGACCGATTTTCGTGAAATTCGCCAACACTTTCGCATCTCGGGTTAAAATATTTACAACATTTTCATTTTTTGGTCAAAATTTCACGGAATTTCGGCCAAATTTAAGAAAAATTTAAGATTTATGGTCACCCTACTCCCCCCTTCTTACCATAAATCTTAAAAATCCTTAAATTTTGGACCTATTTGCGTGAAATTCGCTAACATTTTCGCAACTCGGGTTGTAATATTCTACAACATTTTCATTTTCTGGTCGAAATTTCACGGAATTTCGGCCAAATTTAAGAAAAATTTAAGATTTATGGTCACCCTACTCCCCCCTTCTTACCATAAATCTTAAAAATCCTTAAATTTTGGACCGATTTTCGTGAAATTCGCCAACACTTTCGCATCTCGGGTTGAAATATTTACAACATTTTCACTTTCTGGTCGAAATTTCACGGAATTTCGGCCAAATTTAAGAAAAATTTAAGATTTATGGTCACCCTACTCCCCCCTTCTTACCATAAATCTTAAAAATTCTTAAATTTTAGACCGATTTTCGTGAAATTCGCCAACACTTTCGCAACTCGGGTTGAAATATTTACCACATTTTCATTTTTTGGTCGAAATTTCACGGAATTTCGGCCAAATTTAAGAAAAATTTAAGATTTATGGTCACCCTACTCCCCCCTTCTTACCATAAATCTTAAAAATCCTTAAATTTTGGACCAATTTTCGTGAAATTCGCCAACAATTTCGCAACTCGGGTTGAAATATTTACAACATTTTCACTTTCTGGTCGAAATTTCACGGAATTTCGGCCAAATTTAAGAAAAATTTAAGATTTATGGTCACCCTACTCCCCCCTTCTTACCATAAATCTTAAAAATCCTTAAATTTTGGACCGATTTTCGTGAAATTCGCCAACACTTTCGCATCTCGGGTTGAAATATTTACAACATTTACACTTTCTGGTCGAAATTTCACGGAATTTCGGCCAAATTTAAGAAAAATTTAAGATTTATGGTTACCCTACTCCCCCCTTCTTACTATAAATCTTAAAAATCCTTAAATTTTGGACCGATTTTCGTGAAATTCGCGAACAATTTCGCAACTCGGGTTGAAATATTTACAACATTTTCACTTTCTGGTCGAAATTTCACGGAATTTCGGCCAAATTTAAGAAAAATTTAAGATTTATGGTCACCCTACTCCCCCCTTCTTACCATAAATCTTAAAAATTCTTAAATTTTAGACCGATTTTCGTGAAATTCGCCAACACTTTCGCAACTCGGGTTGAAATATTTACCACATTTTCATTTTTTGGTCGAAATTTCACGGAATTTCGGCCAAATTTAAGAAAAATTTAAGATTTATGGTCACCCTACTCCCCCCTTCTTACCATAAATCTTAAAAATTCTTAAATTTTGGACCGATTTTCGTGAAATTCGCCAACACTTTCGCAACTCGGGTTGAAATATTTACCACATTTTCATTTTTTGGTCGAAATTTCACGGAATTTCGGCCAAATTTAAGAAAAATTTAAGATTTATGGTCACCCTACTCCCCCCTTCTTACCATAAATCTTAAAAATCCTTAAATTTTGGACCAATTTTCGTGAAATTCGCCAACAATTTCGCAACTCGGGTTGAAATATTTACAACATTTTCACTTTCTGGTCGAAATTTCACGGAATTTCGGCCAAATTTAAGAAAAATTTAAGATTTATGGTCACCCTACTCCCCCCTTCTTACCATAAATCTTAAAAATCCCTTAATTTTGGACCTATTTTCGTGAAATTCGCATCTCGGGTTGAAATATTTACAACATTATGCCCATTGGTCCCTACAGCTTTGTTGATTTCGGTCTGTCAATACACTAGAATCATTGCTCGCCTAGGTAAAATACACAGGTAAGACAAAGTTCAAGCATGCTGACAGGACACGAGATGTGGGACCTAGAAATATAATACGGTCCTATGCACCTTTTTGAATTAAAAAGAATCATTAATCTTCAAGACTTTTTTTACCATGTACTTTTGGATAAATTTATCTTGAAAATTCGAAAATTTTGATCCTCTACATTTGTAGAGGTAGTGCCAACAATAAATTTTCTGATAAAAAGCAAGCCCACTAACTAGCGCCATCTAACAGCAGCGCCAGGTAAACTGTTTGGTTCAAGGTCATCCTATTATCTTCTCCATCTGATGTAATGGTTTGTATTTGCAGCAACTTCATGTTTCATAATATAACCTCCATTTAAAAACAAGGTATTTTAAAATGCTTATAAAAGACGCGCCGACGATATGGAACAATTTACGGGGTATAATTTGTGTGTACAAACCCGCCGACATGCATTTGCATCAAATAAGGAACACAATTATTAATAGAATCTGTTCGGGTAGGTTTGTAGAATTTAGTGGTGCAGTCTGTTATATTTATTATCTCTTAGAGCTGAATGAAATGGAATGCAGACCACCCATTGAGTATGTTTCAATTGAGGGTGACACAACTAGTGAGATGAATGTGGTGGTGCAACCCAGTTTAGCAGATCATCCAATGGTTGTTGGACCCAGGTATCAACCTTTAAGGGACTTGCACTGCAGTTGGTCTAATTATCTTAATAGGAATACATCAGGGGTGTTATGTAAGTATTTGTTACTTTAATGTATTTATACTGCTATAAATAATGGTTTGTTAAATGAAGGAAGGCATTAATGTAATGTTGATTCATTACATATTATTGTCTGAAATCAAATACCTACTACACATTTTATGTCATGTTTTTGTTTTTAATCTTAAGAAAAAAAAACATGTTATTAGTATTGGGTTTAAAGAGAGGAACAACATTGGCTAAAAAAATTAGAGAAAATCGTCCAACAAGGGCATACAGGATCAAAGGGGTGCTTGGAGTGGCTACTGAGAACTGTTACAAGGATGGGAAAGTGGTGGAAAAATCTACATTCAGACATGTAAGGTTGGGAAATATGGAAAGACTGCTGGCAAATATACAAGCTTCACATCAAAGAAAAATGTTTGAGTATGTTGATAATGCAATATATTTGATTTTAATGTGCTAATATGTTTAGAAATAATTTACAGACTATGTGGAGTTGATATGCAATCCCAAGCAGCTTATGAGTTGGCTGTTCAGGGTCCCATTAGGCCAAGCTCCTCAAAAACACCAGTTATTTACGGCATAAAATGTGTACAATTCAATTCGCCTGAGTTTACAATAGGTAAGCAAAAATCAACACCTGCTGGGCATCAGGCATTTCTTCTATCAATCTTATGTTTCAGAAATACAGTGTGTGAATGAGTATGAAAACTACCTGAAGTCTCTAATTAATGAAATCGGTGTAAAACTCCACAGCACAGCACACTGTACTGGCCTGCAGTGCATCCGTCACAGCTACTTTACACTGGAGCATGCTCTGCTCCATAAACAGTGGGACCTGCAAAGCATTGTCACAAATATGGAACTATGTGCACAAATAATGGACACACATGAAAACATTCTGCAGCAGAAGAGTGCAGCATTACAGTAATAACAATAAATTTTATTTAATCATTAATTATACAATAACGAATAATACAGTCATCTTTGTAAAATACAACAATACATGGCGTTTATTAGTTTCCTGCAGTCCCACCGAAAACTGGAGCCACAAAACTCCATCCGAAAAACAAAAGCGCGGGACGGATTACGTTTCCAACCGAACAGTTTTCGATGAATTACCATCCTTTTATATTGACAATTACTTTGTTTGGCACACAGTCAAAATACTGAACATGCGGAATGCGCGGGTAATACACACTTATTTAATTGTAGCACTATAGAATTTGATATGTCTACTTATTGTTTCGTATTAAGTACCATCAAATTGCGGGGTTATTTCTTCGTTATTATTACATTCAGTTGTATATCATTTTTTTTTTTTTTGTATAGCACCTTATTCAATTAAATCAACAAAACTATATATAAATAAATAAAATATGCTGTGTGTAATATATAGATATATAAACATTTTTCTTTTAATAGTAAAGCTAAATATAAAATGGCACCCTAATGTAATGTTTTGAAATTATTTCGTTTCATTAAAATTGAAAAAATATACATATATCGCGTAATTATAAAATATTTTTTATCTTTTGTATATAATATATGTTTTATATACATATATGTTGGTTTGTTCATAAAAAGTTTTTGAGCTATCTAAATGCAAGTGTGGAACGTGTTATTTACAAAAAAAAAAACTGTGTGTGTGTGACTAGGGCTGGCAATTAAAAGGCATCATACAAAATTTCCTCCTTTTCCATTACATAATTGCTAGGGAAATAGCCCATCTGAAAAACATACTTTATTTAACAATTTTAAAGATGATTTACTGTTATATAACAGTAAACTACTTACATATGTAAGGCTTGGAAAGTATATTGCTATAGTACAACCATTCTACTAGGTGTATTTTTACTAAAAGAGACAATATTCACAAAATATGCCTCTGATTGCAGATACCAAAAGTTGAATTTAATAATGAAATCATATTTTTGGACATGTAATTTGTATAGTATTAGCATATTTCCCATTAAGAAGCTGAACACTTACCGCATGCTGAGTCATCCCTTTCGACCAACCTTCCTTGTACTCATCTTTGTTGAGAACAATCACTGTATCACCTGTCTCAAATGACAGCTGGTTTCTGTCTGCAGTGTGGAATGGCCTGATTGCTTCTGCTTTGATTTGTCGGTAAGGATACTCAAGTTTGGCATCTTCCTCCAGCCTGAATAATACATAGAAAACATGTCCATTATCATGTAATCCCAAATTTATTTACATATTTATTAAAACGTACCGTTCAAAATTTTCCTTGAGACTTATCTGCTGGTAGTTGTTGACCATCTCCTCCAAACTGTTGAAGAACCTGGAAATGGATAAGTAATACTTTTGTGCGCAGCCGTCCTTGCTACTGCAGATTTTCATATGTTTCACACCATTATCAGTTCTGTAAATCAAATAGAAAATTAAAATTGGTTCGCCTATAAATAAAACATGCTCCTTACTTGAGACTCAAAGCATATCTATCTGTATCATTCTGCAATCGAATTCTCACCAAAAATGTGCCTGATTTTCGGTTTTCTAGTAAACTGGATGCCTCTGATCTATCCTTCTCCCCAGCGAACCTATAAACCCATGAATTAATGAATATATTTTATTATTGCCTCAAAAAGCACCTACCATAATTTATGCTGCAAACCGCTCACTTCCGGATTGAAATTGTACGCTACTGGGGCGGGTGGCCGTACGCCGCACCGACCCGAACCATTAATGCAGTCTTTATGGACGGGTATATCGCACACTCGGCATAGGTAACCCTGGTAGATGCTACCTTTCAGGTACTTTGAGCATCGGTAGCAGGTCTTTGGGGATGCGAACGTATACATTTCGAATTTATGGTTCGTTGTCGATAGCGAATTCGGACGAACATTATCACTAGAAAATAAAATACATTCAAAGCTATTATAATCAAACTTTTTTGAAAATTATTTTCTATGAATAAATCAATGAAATAGCATTTTTTCTATTTATTAATATTTTACTCTAGATCTATGACTAGTACATATAACTAGTGTGATATGTACTAGTCGTACTAGTGTATTTCTAAAGTGACACAACTCAACATCATGTATTTAAGTTGTGGCCATGTAAGAATAGGGGAAAACATCCCTCTATTAATAATCAGAACTGTATTAACCTAGGTTGAAAGCTTGCCCCCCAGAGTGCACTTTTTTCACTCTTACTGCTTCAAAGCTACCTTGTCTACTTGATTTTTTCATTATTGGGTTGTGTCACTTTAGAAATACTACTGTGAAATAAAAAGAAAAACTTACATTGCATCTCTAATAGCCTTAACCATCATTTCCTTAATCTCCTTACTCTTCACACTCATCGTATAAACCGTGCTCTGATCATACCGCACCATATGCCACTGGTACGTCCAGCGCCCGCCCTGATTCAGCAACGGCCGGTTATTGTAATCATCCACCTGAAACTCCGCCAAGTCCAGCTTGGTGCGGAACATAAACTGATTGGTACGTCCCTGCTTCGTCAGGAACATGTATTTGTCGAAGATGAACGCATACCGCGTCTTCGGCTTATTCTCCCCGTGCTCCTTCACCTTAATCTCGCCGTCCTTGCGCAGTCGTCCGCATTTCTCCATTGAAAACTGGCTGTTGGGCTCCCACACCATATTCTTGGCCACCTCCTTTAGCACGTTCATATGGTCTTTATCGCGCGCCATCTCGTTGATGTAACTTGCCACGTCCACCATCGCCTCGCGGGCGCGCTTCAAATCGGTGCACTCGTCGTGATTCTAAAAATGCAATCCAAAACCACTGTCTAAATAAAATGTATAATATTTTTATTAAAAACAATTTATATAAAGCATTTTGTACGAGTAAACTACTAGCGCGTTGTTTGAATATAAAAGTTATGATTGTATAACAAAATTGTATTAAAATAATGTATTTGGAATTGAAAATCATGCCTATATGCAAAATTTAGTCACCAAATTTAACTAAATTTTGCATATAGGCATGATTTTCAATTCCAAATACATTATTTTAATACAATTTTGTTATACAATCATAACTTTATTTATATTTGCAAAAAATGTGTTTTTGAATAGTGTTAGGTAAAGTGATATTTTGAGTAAAAATATTACAAAATGTTATATAAATAACAAATTCACAATTATAAATGAAGAGCTTATAAAAAGTTCTAGAAAATTTAATCCAATTTAGAAAAATAGTGAACAAATGATTCAGGTAAAGTGAGATTTCTAGTGATCGTATATCAAAATTGTATTAAAATAATGTGTTTGTGTCATGTCTATATACTAAGTTTAATCAAATTTGGTTATTTTAAAAATTTAGAAAACACTGAGCTGAAGTGAATGAAAAAAACTGCAACCCTAACCCCCGTATTCACCGACGTTCCATAAATCTATCAATAGCTATTGAGCCCATACTTATGGGCTCAATAGCTATTGATAGATTTTTGCAATAGAGAGAAAGTAACTACTTTCCCTAGATAATTTATTTATTGTTGCTATAGCTATTCATTGTTATAGCAACAATAAATAAATTATCTAAGAAAGTAGTTACTTTAGTTTCTCTCTATTGCAAACACTGAATAATTAAACAAAAGGTGTCATCAAAGTTCTAATCACAAGTGCTATTATTCAAGGTGTTTGACATTTGTTTTGGCATATTCTGTCACAATGACGTTGTCAATTTATTCATTCAATAGCTTATTGGATCTATAAAGTTTATGGGATGTTGGTGAATATGGGCATATATCTAGTTTAGTTATTGAGATTTTATTATATTTCATAATGATAAAGTAAAAATAATAATATAAAATTGATTTTAGAATCAATCGAACTGTAATATGAAATAAATATGTACATACCGGATCTGTACAGTCCACCAGTCGCTCCAACAGCAAATGGTATCTAAGAATCCTTTGCATGGGCACCTGGAGCAAATCCCGCAACTTGAATCGTCCTTTATTGGCCTCCTTGTCAAATTTCTGTAAAACACACATACTCATGGTAATAGTTATATGAGTAATTGTCTAAATGGTAGCATTTACCAGAATTGCCTGATTTAGGTTTTCATTTTTATCACACAAATCCATTAAGAGGTTGGTAGCGTCTGTTAGATTGGAGCAGAAGGCGCCGTACACTAGGAACCGGTCGCGCCACGTCATAAAAATATTACTCAGTCGAACAGTCTTATCTACTTGCACTTTGAGCAGCTGGTTACGGAAATCTGTGTGGATTTCCAATAGATCCTGTAAAATATAATTGGTTAATTTGGATTTATTGTAATTTTTAAGGTAAATATGTCTTTACTGCTTAGTTATGCTTACATGTATATTGGCAAAAATAAACTGATGATTTTCAATATCCATCATCTTCGCTAGGGGGTTTATGTAGTAGTTTTTGATCCTGTTCAGCACATCAACGTAATTCGTCTCGGTGTCGATCAACTCCTTGATGACGTAGTCACGTTTCTCTAATGGTGGGTGTGCTCCCAACACCTGTAGCTATGCAAACAAGACACTCAGATGGACGCAAGATACAAAAAATTAAAAAACTGAATAAAAGCAATGTATTTAAGCAAAATTAAGATTGCTAGAATGTTCTTTTGTTAGTACCGAGATTACAAAACAATTCGTAAAGTTTAGAAATTATTTTTAGCCAGACAATTATAAAACTGCACTATCAGATATAGAAAGTGCAGAATATACTTTGCAATTTCTAAATTTTAAAACTTAAATTAAAATAATCACCTTAGTAGTAGGGGTAGGAAGCAGGTTCTGGCCCCTTTTTGTGCAAGAGGAGCTTGTTTTTGCAATCAAAATCAATTGATATTTTCTAAGGGGAAAGGTCTGATTCGAAAGCAGACATACTATTATGCATGATAACTAGGGTAACCCTAACCACAGGGCTAAATGGGCTGTAACCTTGAGGCGTATTTTTATTGGTGTCACCCTGCTCCTGCTAGTCATCCCATGTATTTTCTTATAAAGAGAGGCACATAATTTTTAGTAGCTTAAAATCCAATATAGGACGGCCCTGATAACTATGATCCTGATCCTGCCTCCAACCCCTACTCACCTCATATTCATTTTGAATTTTCGAATACAATTCATCGCGTACACTTACGTCATGCTGCAGTGAGCAGAGGTCCTGATAGATGTCCTCGGACTTGTGAAAGCCATCGTATTCGTAATATTCAATCTGATCATAAACGGCGGCCGGGGGTTTACTACCACACACCAAAAAAAAACACAAAACAAACAAAATAAAATCATGCAAAACAGAAAACAACTAAAACAAATCCAAATTCAAAAGAAAACTGGTACAAATCGCGAACGCAAAAGGGGCTGAATTAGAGGTGTACCTCTGGTAAACAGGCAGAAAACGTAACGTAGCAGAGATCATCGTACACCTCCTCCTCGCGATCGTCCGGCCTGGGGCAGGGGATTGTGAACTGGAGCCAGCTGGGCTCATTCACGCCGCCGCCGCAGCTCGCCGGCCTGCTATCACTAACCACACTGAGGGGGACAATGAGGGGGGTTTGTTGTTGTTACCGAACACCACAAACGACTAATTAATACTGAACGCACACACACACAAATTTCGACCCACTTGCTCAGACCCGGGCAAACCTATGAATTATTTAACACCGCGTAATTAATTAATTAAGACCCCCATGAGCCCTCAGCCATGGCATGTAAACAGTATGGAATTTATTTGCAACCCAAAACAGATTTCTTTTTCATATATCTCAATTAATAATAAATCTATTACTATTTATTATTAATTAAGATGTATTTGTTACAATTCTGCAACTGGCTATTGATCTTTTGAGGTCCTTCTGGCCATCTGTTACCCCCATATTCACCAACGTTCCTTAAAGGTATCAATAGCTATTGAATGCATAAGTATTTGTTGTTATAGCTACAATAAATGCATTATCTAGGGATTGTAGGTGCTTTAGATTCTCTCTATTGGAAACACTGAATAATTAAACAAAAGATGTCATCAAAGTTCTAATCACAAGTGTTTAACATTTGTTTTGGCAATTTCTGTCACAAAGACGTTTTCAATGTATGTATTCAATAGCTTTATGCCCATATGCACCATCACCATCCCATAAACTTTATAAGTACAAATAGTTTATATTGAATGGATAAATTGACAACATTATTGTGACAGAATATGCCAAAACAAATGTCAAAACACCTTGAATAGTATTAGGCCAAGGCATACATTTGACACATTTTGCATTTAATTACTAACCTCAGAGTTTGTACTTTAGATTAAAATAAAATTATCATCACTTTTCACAAAAATATTGCATTTTCTACCGATTTAAAATGACACCTCTTGTTAGATGAACATATATTTTGATATATTGTCACTGTTTATTAGTTCATGCCCATGAGAATAAATTCTGCAGTATAAAAAGAACAAATTCGAAAAATTTAACTTACACTGATTTCAGGCTTTGATAAATCTCCTCCTCTTCCTCGCTCTTCTCAATTTGAGCTGAGAATCCACTTAAAAACGAAAACAAATCAATTAATAATGACTGTAGATGCATTAGTTTGTTGGATACTTACTTTATACCCCCTCTTAGAGCTTTAGGTTGCATTGATAGCTGAGACAAAGTGCACAGCACCTGATGAAAGTTGGTCAAGTCGAATAACATTGAAGGGTCAAATGTATCCGAGTCTCTTAGCCCAAAAGTGCTTGTGCATGTTTTCAGGAACAGACGGATGTTGCGTAAACACAGAAACTGGAAAATATTGAATCATATATAGTCAATATTTTTTCAACATTCTATAATACTGAAAGAGTTAGTAAAGTAAATACTGACAGTACTAGGACTGACAGTATTATTGACTGTGTCGGTGCCTTATAGGGTTAATAGAGGTTTCATATTAGACCCAATGAGTATTTGTTTGTAGCTATGCTACAAGAGTAGCATAGCTACAAACAACAGAAGTGTTAAGGTGTGATTTGGATAAAGAAGCCAAATCACACCTTAACACTTGCAATATATTAATAATAATAATAATATTGTAAACTGCATCAGGAGGTTTCAACTGTCATATTCAGCTAGACTACTGAGATTATTTATATTTTATGTACACACCACATTCAACTTGTTGTATCTCTGTAAGTATTATGAATTAGACACATGTTTTTATATGAACTCTTTTATTTCAAATGTTCCATATTAAAACCTCCTAAAATATTGGACATATCTCCTGTAACAGCTGTATTTGCCCTTTGGTCAGCATATTCTAATCTGTATGGCAATCAATTACACCCCTTATTCACACACATTTTTCTCTCTGTTTTTACCATGATCTTTATACTTCAGTCTGTAGAACATTATTCCTTACTAATGATATCAACAATCAACATACCTGTGCCATAGCTGGTTTCTGATTAAACTCATTTGAATCAATACATCCAGGATCGAGCCGGTTGAGCAAGTTACACAACAACACCCCATCCCGCAAAGTGTTTGCCAGGTCTGCGATAACTGCAGTCTCCAAGTTGGCCCTATGGTCAGGCCGCAGCAGCTCCAGCCGCGTCAACCAGCCAGCACACTCCCTCCAGAACTCATCGTTCCCCACACACGACACAGCCATAGCGCCTCCAAAAACAATCACTAATACTGCAACAAACAAATGAACGCATTGTAGCCTGCTGTGGCGTAGCCGCGATTACTACCAACGCCCACCTGGATACACATAATTTTGACTACACAAATTTAACTAGTGAACGTGATGCTACTGTGCAGTGTGTATCTAATTATCGCAACGGCGATTGATAACATAAGTAGTTAATAAAAATGACAACTGACAAGAAGGGAGGTAAATAAAAATACATGCGCAGAATCTCATGGGTGAATTGAGCGCAGAACGACAACCAAAACAATGCTGACAACTAAACATGAGTTTACGAATTGGCTGCCATCTCTTAGTAGCATTCTCAATCAAATACGGTTCAGATCCGAACTAATAACTTCGTCTACCCATACATAGATGGCATTGCTTGAAGCAATTCTATGTATATATTCACGCCGGATGGATGCGGTTGTATATCTTCACATTGTTCATATGAACTACTTCTAATGAAGCGATTCGAACTACAAAACAGACTCCGCCCCTAAATAACTTTCACTAGTGTTGATTGCATAACTTCGCAATCAGATGACAGATAACCAGAAAAAAAATGTTTTCGTAATTTTGCAATAAACCGTAAGCGTGATGGCAACAAAATTATTAGCGACTGCGACTGTCCGCGCGGTCAAGGGACGCAAAATATTGCCCACGAGGGCAGCTCTAGTGCTGGTGAGTGGACTGCAAATCGACATAACCTATTTATTGTATAAACAATCCAATTTTAATAGACACCCTCAGCGGTCGCCCGAGTTAAGGAAATTCTCAAGGGAAAGGACAATTATGTGAGTTAATAGTGTGTGAGTGGGGTGAGACAAATTTTAACAGTTTTTTTCTTTTAGATTGGATTAAAGATTGGTGTACGAACAAGGGGGTGTAATGGACTTTCATACACTTTAGAATATGCTGAACAAAAGGGTAAATAGATACAAACTAAGGAATTATGTTTGTTGTATGAAGAATACTAGAATCACCTCCGTATTCACCAACATTATGCAAATGTATAAGGCACCTTACACGATCAATATTACTGTCAATATTTTAGAATAATGACAGTATTACTGTACAATAATATGTTCATTATTCTCAAATATTGCCAGTATTACTCATTGTGTAAGGTATATTAATGATGTAATGAAGAGAATACTGATTTTTATCTGGATAATTGATAAATATAAAAGGAGGATTGAAGCAAATATTGACAGTACTAGTATCGACCATGTAAGGTGCCTTTATCAATAACTATTGAACCCATATGTATTCGTTGTTATAGCAACAATAAATACTTTATCTAGGAAATGTAGTTACTTTAGATTCTCTCTATTGGAAACACTGAAAAATTAAACAAAAGATGTCATTAAAGCTCCAATCACAAGTGCTATTCCAGGTGTTTGAGATTTGTTTTGACAATTTCTCTTACAATGACGTTTTCAATTTATCCATTTAATAGCTTATGGGATCTATAAAGTTATGGGATGTTGGTGAATATGGACATCAATCAAGGAACTGACAGACATATCTTTAATTGGCTTTCAACCTTTGGGTCCTCCTGATAGATTGTTTAGAATTATATGATAATTTGGTAGTTCACCGATGATCAATCCTTTACTTATCAATACATATTTGATTTCAAATGAGCTTGAGAGAGTAAAATGCATCCATTTACAGCCTGTCTGACAAACTATTTGGCCTCTGCAACCCCCTAAATGTTTATTTCATCATGAACTTTTTAATATACAAAATATTTCCCTAGGTAAACTTGATGAAGAAGTCCTACAAGATGGCATTAGAGTAATTATAGACAAAAAGGCACAACTAACCCTGCTAGGTAATTACTGAATAAATTTCTAATACATAAGTCTTATAATATGATGATTTTTAGGTACTGAAATGGACTATATTGAGAGCAAACTCAGTGCTGAGTTTGTATTCAACAACCCGAATATAAAGGGCACATGTGGATGTGGTGAATCATTCAGTGTATGAACCTCCACCTCTCATCTAGTCAATATTGTAAATATTTAGCTATATATTTTAAATATTCTGCAATGAGTGGTAGAGAAGTAGTGTCCTGTTTTAAAAAAATAAATATTTATTTTTGTTTCTTTGTATATTACTTACACATAATTAAAAAATATATATAAAAAAATCAATAGTAATAACAATAATAAATTAGGGTGTTTGTTGTATTTTATAGGAGTTTTGGCTGCTGTTTCAGGGCAGTTATATCCAGCATCTTCCCATCCTTGATTAGTTGACGTTTTGGAAAACTTTTGGATGGCCCTGAGTCACATAAATATTTATTTAAACTTCTATTTTTATAGGGTTTTTAGCCAAAAGGCTTCCCGCCGGTAGGGAAAATCTCGAGAAGAGTTTGATCGCTTGGTATTGGTACCTTAACTTCACAGAAAACTGTGAAACGTTGCGAAAATTTGCCCATAATGGGATTTGAATCATTGATTACTATGCTCAGTTTGAAATGAATGAAGTATTGACCCACTGCACCACTGAGTTGGGTTATATATTAATATTATTAAAGTTTGAACCATTAATCTACACCAAAAGTTAAAAGGCATATATATATATATATATATATATATATATATATATATATATATAAAGTTTGAACCATTCAATATGAGAGTTGTAAATAAACTAGTGGCAAAAGATAGAAACTAATGTACACTGAACTTACAAGTAAAATTGTATTTCGATTTATATCTGTTGCCACTAGTTTTTATTTACAACCCTCATATATTCGTATTAGTGGGAGAGTTGTTTCAAATCTCTGACTGTAATTTAAATACTGATCCAAATTCCTTTTGACTCATAATTTAACATACCATTATCCTTATTTAGTAGATTATATTTCTCCATGTATTGCACAGTGGCCATTGAAAAGTCCGGTCGCCTCTTTATTAAATTTTTCGGATAATTTCCAGGCATATCCGGTCGTGTACCCTCGGCTAGTTTTGATAAATGCTCATCTGGCAAATATTTCATGAGTAATTGTTTAACAGCATAACTGATTTCGGTCGGACTGCAATCCAAACTGGCATCACTACTGAAGGAAAATGATTTATAAAACCTTGCACTCAAGGGCTATAGTCTTGATAGCCATAAACAAAAAAAAACTCACCCAACAGATTCATCCCCATCAACAGTATTAAGCTTGACCCCAACATTTTTAAGGTGTCGCAGTGTTGTTTCCTTAACTTTTTGCATTGTGGGCTTATTGAATCCACCCTGAGGGGTGTTAATTGCTTCACCATTTGACTTCTTCAGTAGTTGATTTACTTGCCCCTACAAGTACAATATTGTAGTGTTTTTAATTTATATGCAAGCCACAATTTACCTACCATCACATTGTTGTAGATGGTCCAGCCTATTAGGGATGACCTGGAGGTGTCTTCATCACTACTAAAAATAACTAATTACCTCAAAAATATAAAGCCATAATGGAAAAAATAAAAGAATGTTTTAACTGATTAAAGCTAAAGAATGACCTGTAGTGTCGAACTTAACTTACTCTGAACTAAAATCCTGCATATCCACATGAATACTATGCTCAGGACTGGGACACTCCTGCTGCACCACCAATGGTTCACTCAAACTCAATGACACATCATGTTTACCACTCTTCTCCACATCATCATCAGTGATCTCCTGTATTTTAGGAAACTCCCTATTATTAAAAATCCGATTATTATTCTGCGGCCTGATGGACACCTCAAAACTAGTCATCACATCAATGGCGAATTTCGGCATCGCATTCCTCCCCCCATCCATCATTGGCGTCTCCATTAGCTGCCGTTGCGGCGCCTCATAGCGATCCTGTAGCAGTGTACTCACCTGTTTCTGTAGGGTCATCAATTGCTCATTTTGGGTTTGAATGATTTTCAGCAGATCTTTCACTGAGGGCTCATCAGAGTTCGTTTGGTTTTGTAATGGAGTATGCTCACTGTTAGCTTGAGGTTGTTTGGTTGAATTAATACCAGTTTGCTGTTGAAAATGACCACCAAAATCTATTTGGGGGTTATTGGAATCTTTAAATTGGTTTCCAGCCCCATGGAATGGGTTCAATCTAGATTCAAATTCAGTCATTTTACTGGATGTAACCTGATTCATACAGGGTCCTGTTTGTATATTGTTTGTTCTCGATTTTGCATCAAATACTCCCATTCTGGATGTATATTGGTTTTTACTAACTTCAAATTCATTTGATTTAGTATTAGAACTATTCGGTTTCACTTGAAATCCATTAATATGGGCTTTAACACCTGTATTTAATTCATTACCAATTTCATGCTGATTATTAAAACCATTCTTTCTAACTCCATTTATAAAATTTTCACTACTATTTTTATAATCCCTCATAGCTTCAAATCCTAGTAATTTATCCTGAAACCCATTTAAATCAACTTGATACAAATTTAAAATTAATGAATACTACTCAAATTACAATTTTGAAACCAACAAATACCGTTTTACTCAATTAAATGTTCAATTTTATGTAATACAAATTCCATATGTTTGAAAACAAATTATTGGAGAGCAACTGGGGGGTGGATGAACAAATCAGCTCAAAATTATGTGTTGACCAGAAACAACTGAGTACCCCCATCTGAAAACCCTCCAGAACTGGCAACTCCACCCCCAACCAGAATCAAATCAATTTGGTTTACCAATTTGTTAAAAATAAGTTGTAGTTATTGTATTTGTTACAATTCTGTAACTGGCCAAATCAAATAGGATTGAACTTACTTTTGCTTCAAATAAATTAATTTTAGCTGCCCCCATTTCATCAGCAACCATTCTGTCCTCAATCAAACCAGTCCGAACATCTATAGTGGTTGATTCAGCAATATGTTTCCCTCTAATATTACCCACATTTCTTGGAGGTTCAATAATACTCAAATCCAAATGCCTGTTCGGGATATTTGCCATGTAGATTTTCTCAAACGGTTTTTCTTGTAGGATATTACTGGGGGCTGTTTTTGGTTGGTGTTGTATTGGTGGGGCATGTCTTCGTAAAATTGGCCCATTTATTGGAACTGTAGGTCTTAACTTGTTTTCAACAGAAGGGCTTTCAAAGCGAACTTGTTTTCTGTACAGACTGGGCTGTTGTGGGTGTAGATTTTCTTTGTTTGGCAGCAATTGTGTTTGGGGGTGCTGACGCTTTATTTTCCAGGCATTGTAGGACATTTCTGCACGATGTTGTGGTATATTTCCGCTGTTTTGTAGCAGCATTGAGGCATCTGGCACCAAACTTGGCAGAATCTTTAAGAAAGTAATAAAATTTGGTGGCTATTTGGCAAAATCTGATATCTCTACTATATATATATAGCATTAAAATTGCACATTTTCAGTCACTTCTATAACAAGGTGTGATTGTTAATGTTTTTTAAATGAATAAATAGATAATTATTGAATCAATTAATTAATTTGTAGGTTAGAATACAGCACAAAAAAATACCTTCATTGCAGCAGCAGGTGCTGTGGTTCTTGAGACAGGCAGTTTTCGCGGCTGCTCGTAGAACGAATCCATTCTTCACTTAACAAACTAATCGTTTACACCATATAATAATAAATTGGATAAAAGTTTTTTGAAAATAAAATTACATTTAAAACTGACAATCGAATAACGGATTTCAAATAACATGAAGTTGTTCACAGGTAATAAACTAGGCCACCAAGTATACACATTCTAAAGCAATTAACAAACTAAATGTACTAAACATGGAATGAATTTGATTTATTTTTGTTAAAAATAAGTTGTAGTTATTGTATTTGTTACAATTCTGTAACTGGCCATTGATCCTTCTATTGTGTATATTAAATGTATAGGAGTTACTATTTCACAAAATCGTTCCAGATCCACATCAGATCTGGCTGTCCTGCATCTGCCTGTTTTGTATATGTTTGTCCTGCATATGTCTGTAGTAATCTAAACGAAAGCATCTTAAATCGGTGTGTATTAAGTTCTTATTTGTGTTAAAATATGTTTAAAATATTTAAAAAGCGTCATTTAGCATAAATTTCTTCACTACGAAATTTCATTACACCTACTGCACATAATTCATTCGTTACAACTACGTCAAACACTTGATTTTACTTCAAATCTTGCTTCTAATTAGTTCATTTGTTTATGCTTGAATATTGACGGAGAAACGTAAGGCAGAAATATGGGCTAAAATCATGCTTAGCACAATTAACAGAATGTTTGAGAACCACTGACTTCTACACGTCTGAAGTTAGTCGACAACACTAGCGCCCCCACACGTCCATCTTCGTCCACACCAACGCTACCATTCAGCCATTTGTAAGTTCAACCAAGTCGAAGGTGCAGTCCGGCGTAATACACGTAATCAATCCTCAAACTACAACTGTAAGTACCCTCAGATCTAATAATCGGCCGCCGCTAACGTTTATATCATACGACAAAGATTATGGACATGAAAGACGAACGGGACCGCTCAAGGGAACGCGAGCAGCGTAACAACCGACGCACGGAGCGCCCCACCCGCTTCTCCGATCAAACCCGCGACCGCAGCACCGATCGCGGCAAAGAACGCGGCGGGATGAAATCATCCACCAGCCGCGTTTACGTTTCGAACATCCCGTACGAGTTCCGCTGGCAAGACCTCAAAGATCTGTTCCGCAGCCAGGTGGGCGAGGTGTCATTCGTGGAGCTCTTTGTAGACGAGAACGACAAGCCGAGGGGTTGCGGCATCGTTGAGTTCGCCGAGTCCGGCTCGGTGAAGAAATGCTTGGAGAGTATGCATCGGTTCGAGCTGAAGGGCCGCAAGATCGTCATCAAGGAGGACTTTGGCAATTCCCGCGATAAATTCGGTAATTTAATTGGCGCCAAACGCCGGACGCATGATGATAACAATAGACGGGATGAACGACGCTTTGATAACAATGGCGGACAGAATCAGAACATGGGGGGCAACATGAATATGGGTGGCGGTATGCAGCAATGCAGCACCTATGGACTCAGTCCAGCGTTTTTGGATGAGCTTGGCATTGGAACACCTTTGAATACTAAGGTGTTTGTGGCTAATGTAAGTATTTTGTTACACTTTTATTTTTATAATGTAGTTTTGATGATGGAAAAGGGGTTTCTTCTTGAGATTTGTATTTGTGATTCAAGTGCCAATGGTTTTCATCAAACTAGTGGGAACATGATTTCAGTGATTAATTTAAAGCATGATTGTTAATTAACTATTGACATGTATATACATAATAAATGTCTTGGGCTATTCAGAAATTTAGTGAACTTTGTATATACTACACAAAATGCAGGCGAATCAACTATGACTTTATGTACATTTGCTATATGATTTTGTGCACTTGAACCATCCCATCTCTGGGCTAATATCAGTTTAATTCATCTCACCAAATATACAAACTGAAAAAGTACAGAATTGAGGCATTGAGAACAAACTCATCAAACTAATTAAAAATATATTTTTATGTTAGTACTAATAATAATAATGATAACATAAAAATAGATTTTTACTTTAATAGGTTGTGCTCTAATGCATCAGTTTTGTACTTGATCAGTTTGTTTATTTGGTGAAACTGATGCTACCCCATGGATAGGATGGTCTATGTGTGCAAAATCATGTTGCAAATGTGCCCTAGGTCAGGCTTGTGCAGTTTGATTCTCGACAAGCTGTGGACATAGCTTGGGATGCAAATATTGATATCACTCGTTTTGAATGTATTCATTTAACTTGTAAGCCAAATACGGATAATGTGAGCTCAAAAAATTAAGGGATTTCAGTTTACTAGCCTTAAAAACACTAATATGCCAACATTTAATTATTGGAAGAACTCAAATAGTTCACCAACATTCCATAAATGTATCAACAGCTATTGAATCCATAAGTATAAATTGTTATAGCAACAATAAATATGTTACCTAGAGAATGTAGTTACTTTAAATTCTCTCTATTGGAAACACTGAATAATTAAACAAAAGATGTCACCAAATGCCCCAATCACAAGCACTATTCAAGGTGACATTTGTTTTTGCAATTTCTGCCCCACATTTCTGACCCTCCAATTCCCAACTCCACCTCAAGACAAACCATGCTAAATTGTGTATTATGATGCATACAAATATTGTATAGTTTTGATGCCCAATGCCTCAAGGCAGGCATACCTTTAGCAGGTGTACTAAGTGACAGTATTCTGATATCAGGTTCAATCATACGTTTTCATCAGCAGCCTTCAGTCATATGAGAAACAATTTTGGATGATGATAAAAAATATGGGCTTAAAAGGGTTAAATTTGCTCATTCAATAGCTTATGGAACCTATAAAGTTTATGGGATGTTGGTGAATATGGCCATTTGACAGTAAAACACATATATGTTTGAAACAAGTGGTTTCAAGAATTGCACCCCTGGTTACCCTTGATTTATGATTATAAAAACAAATTTTATGCACTGAAATCCCCCACTAGTTTGTAATCGATTTTCTACCACAAAATAGAGTAGCAAGAATTGCCAATAATTGTGTGGATATAATTATTTCACTTTGCGTTTTATGGATACTGACTGGTTTTGGGGCTTTAAATTGTTTTGTTTTTTTTTTAGTTTGTAAACATCTTCATAAATCTAATTGTTATTAAGTTTCTAAAATTGGATTTTATTTTTATTTTGAAGGACATTCAATCTGGATTGATCTAATTGTGGTTTCTTTCCCCAAAATTTGGGGTGACTAAAATTCGTTCTATTTCACCAATTGAAATTTTTACAACACATTCTTAAATTTATTATTTTGATATTGATGCAAATGTCGACTTTAATCCAATTCATTTAGGGTGATTCGAATAAATTCCTTCTTTGATCTATTTTGCCAATTGTAATTTTTACAACCCAGCTATTAGTATTTTGATACAAATTTCAACTTTATTTTAAAGTTAAAAATTTCTATTGTTTAGCCCAGTCATTATTATGTGAAAATAATGTGTGTTTATAAATATAAAACATGTGTTCAAACACTTTTTATGAGAAGAATATAACACACACTTAGGTAGATTCATTCAACAATGTTAATTGATGATTTTAATAAGAATCACCCTCTATATTAGGAATTTAGTTCCATTTACAATATGATAGAAATTGAACTGAGACACAATCTTATTAGAAACAGTAGGACATTGCAGTGAGTCTTATTATTATATCGTTATAAGATTGTAAAATTGAAGGGTTGTAATGTTTTTGTCAGGTAGTCTATTAGGAAATTTATTCAATTGATTTACTGGTCAATAACTAATTTCTTGACTGTAAAAAGTTTTCTTATGGATCAGTACTCTACTAAAAATAAAATGATGTGAAATAATATTTCTGATGTGTGCGCCAATTATTCAGCAATGCGATGAATTTTACTCTTGAATACTACAAATATTGGTGTTTTATCTCTTTAAATTGCATTCCCTTAAGTACAGTTTGTTTTTGGCATTCTTCAAAATAATCACACAAAATTGTTAGAAATTAGATATTGAGTAATAGGTTTGTCTTGCAGTTGGAATATAAAGTTGATAAGAAGAAGCTGAAAGAGGTGTTTAGAATGGCGGGCAAAGTGATCACCGTTGATATGCCGATGGGCAAAGATGGTCAGAGTCGTGGTTTCGCTGTGATTGAGTACGATCATCCGGTCGAGGCGGTGCAGGCGATTTCTATGTTCCACAATCAGCCGCTCTTCGAGCGCACCATGACGGTGCGTATGGATCGGGCGGGTGATCGTATGGATAAAATGCCGGAGGGTTTGAAGTCAATTGGTCCGGGTTTGGGGTCGAATGGGGAGCCTTTGAAGGATGTCGCTCGCAATCTGCCTTCGTTAAACGGGTCTGGGCAGCAGCAGGTTGTTAACAACGCCCCTGGTATTCTAGGGGCCGTTCCGAATTTGGGCTTGAATGCAGCAAGCGCTCTCAGTAGCTTGAACAATGTCAGCTCCGCATTGGGTAGCTTGGGTAACACCAACGCGGTGCTCCAAGCCGCTAATTTGGCGGGAATTGGGGGTTTGTCCAACAATTTGCTCGCTAGTACTTTGGGGGGAACTGACTTGAATTTGGCTGCAAATTTGGTCCAAAACAATCCTTCTTTGGCTAGTCTGGCAGCCTCATCTAACAATTTGAACCTCGCCAATCGCTCAGATAACAATTCGGGGTTTATGTCCAATCAAAATCAAAACAACGGTGGCTATAACAATAGCAGCTCCTCCAATCTGGCCAATATGAATAGAAACAACTTCCAAGCATTCGACACAAAATCGTTCGGTTTCGGCGGCAATGATAACAGCAACAGGGACAACAATCGCTCTTCGAACACTAACGCCTTCAGCAGCGGCGGAGGTGCTGGCAACAATATGATCCGAGGTGGCAGCAACACCATGAAGTCATCGTTTTCCAAGAAAATTGTTATCTCGAACGTAAGTCGGAAATCCTATTAATGTTTTGTAAATCATCATCGCTATACGTTTTAGCTTCCGCCCACAGCAAGCTACAAGATGCTCAATGACAAATGCCAGGAGTTTGGAACAGTTGAACATGTGGAAGAGCAAGGCACCGGGACGCTTGTAGTCTCTTTCCATTCCGAGTGGGAAGCGGAACGTGCTATCAGTATCCTTTTGATTTTTTACTTTGCTGTTTCTTAATAGGCCACACGATATTTTTGCCAAATATTATTTTATTCGAATGGGGCTTATTTTTGGCATCATTTGGTGCTCTGTGGTCTGAAGCCATTTGCACATGGAATGTTGGTGGTTCAAATCCACTGCTATTTCTAATTGAATTGACCCGAATAGTACATTAGGGGCAGCTAAGGGCCTCAGAGCACACAGTCTATATAGGGATGCAAGTAGTACTCTCATTAAATATAGTTATCATTTGATCTGATTTGTAGTTTGCCAAAAAATCTATTTGTCCACCAAATGGTAAACATTCTGAATTACTACAATCATTTTAAAGTTACTGAGTAGAGCTCTAGAGGTGCAATTATTGAAAGCACTCATTTCAAACATATTTGTTTATCTGTCAAAGTCTCCAGGCAAAATACAAACAATTCACAATTTGAGTTGGTTTGATGATTGAATGTTGATTTATTAGTGTTTTTTTTTCTGCTAGTAATTTTTTTTTATAATTTTACAAACTCACACCGTGAATTGCCTAATGACTTTGATAGATAAACGAATATGTTTGAAATGAGTCCTTTCAAGAATCAGGGGTGCAGGAGCTAAGGGGAGCCCTCTAATTTCTGACACCAGATGCAATATTCGATTTGCTTGATTTGACATTTCTGTGTGTTGTTTTTCCTTAATAATTGTTTCCAGAAAATATGGACCGCGCCAGAATAGACGGCCGCACAATTGACGTCCGCTTTTTCTAGAAAGCGCGGCCCCCCCACCGTTTAACTTAACCTACCGTATATCATTTACTTTAGTTTTATAGAGTTGACCGTATGATTTTCGCATTCGCAGAGTGTGAACGTTCGTTGAGTTGTGGAATTATTTTTTTACATAATTAAGAGATAGAAGTCTAATTTATCAAATATTTTTAATAGTTTTTAATGCTCGACTAGTTTTTGATGTACCCCAAAAATATTTGTGTGTGTGTGTATGAATCAGTATCTGTCTCCCCTCTACACGATAAAGAATTGAAATAAATCACCCCCCAAAACAAAACAAAAATACTGTATAATAGGTTGTTGCTGTTGATTCTATTCTATTGTGGAGCAGATGAGGGGCTAATCGGTTTTAATTCCATCCAATTTGTTTTTACATGTAGTCGCATTCGTTCTTGGTGTGGTAAGTTCAATTGTTTATTTTTCTTCTGTTGTAGTTATAGTTTGGGGAAGATTTCTGCATAAATCCACTAACCCATAGTAGAGAGGCAATCTGTGGCGCAGTGGTCTCAAGCCATTGCGTTCGGAGCGTCGGTGGTTCAAATCCACTGCTAATTGGGGAAACTTTTCCACAAGGAGTCAACTTGGCTAGCATATCATGGATGTTGTTTGTTTAAGCCACTTGATGAGTCCTTGAGGCTCCAGTGCACACAGCCTAGGAGTGGGGTTGTCTTCATGTTTCAAAAAAATTCCATTATAGATTTGTTCTAAATTTCCAATCTGAACATTTCTGAATGAACCTATTAGCATTATTTGATTTGCAATGTATATTATTTGTTCTTTCTTATTTTAGAATTGCCACCGCCACATTGGTTTCATTGTTAAATGAAGCTGCCACATAAGTTTCATTATTATATGAAGCTGTACTGGATAAACAGATTGAATGGATTGAAATTGCCACCCTAGCTGCCACCCTCTGGAAATGAGTGATGTGATTGTTTTAAACAAATGCAAGGAATTTAATAATAAATATTAATGTGCTTTTATTTAATAGAAAACTGTAAGTCTTTTTTTATATCCTTATCCCTTGTATTCACTAATGTTCCATAAATGTATCAATACCTAATGAACCCATAAGTCTACCTAAGCAGCAAAACTACACATCTTAAATTTGATTTGTAGTTTACAGGAGCAAGAAAAACTGATGATGAAATGTTTATTGGAGTTAATAAATTAGTTCAAATAAATAAACTAACTAAAATATATAATATTATATATATATATATATATATATATATATATATATATATGTATATATATATATATATATATATATTATATATATATATTATATATATATATATATATATATATATATTTATATAAAATCAATAACTGGTTGTTGAGTAAAAGAACTGCAATAATCATTTTATAATCAGGTTGTCTCTTCTGTCAACCTTTAGATGTGTGATATTGCTGCTTAGGTGAAGATTTGTTGTTAAAGCAATAATAACTACACTATCTAGGGAATGTAGTTACTTTAGATTCTCTCTATTGGAAACCCTGAATAATTAAACAAAAGGTGCCATCAAAGCTCCAATCAAAAGTGCTATTGAAGTTGTTTGACATTTGTTTTGGCAATTCCTGTCACAATGACATTTTCAATTTATCCATTCAATAGCTTATGGCACCTATAAACTTTATGAAATGTTGGTGAATATAGGCATATCTCTACAAAAATATCCTTTGACAACTGCAGTTTGAAGTAGACATGTAAAATAATATTTGACACATACTACAGATCTATGAAATCATAATCAAGATATAAGTGAACCAAACAAAATTATTTGCAAAAAAAAAACTAATGAAGACTAAAATAAATTCAAATGAAATTACATAGAATTCAATTCTACAATAGACACTAATCTATAATTTTGTTATAAAAATGCACTGTTAAAAAGTTCTACTTAAAAACTATAATAGCTGTAAACCTAGGGTGTGATTCTTGAAACCACTTGTTTGTCTGATTAACTAAAAAATTATTGAATATAAAGTTTTTTTTATTGGAGTAACCCCCGTATTCACCGACGTTCCATAAATCTATCAATAGCTTTTGAAGTCCTAAGTATTCGTTATTATAGCAACAATAAATACATTATCTAGGGAATGTAGTTACTTTAGATTTTCTCTATTGGAAACACTGAATAATTAAACCAAAGGTGTCATCAAAGCTCCAATCACAAACGCTTTTTGACATTTGTTTTGGCATATTCTGTAAGAATGACATTGACAATTTATCCACTTAATAGCTTATGGGACCTATAAAGTTTATGGGATGTGGGTGAATACGGGCATAACACTGGAAAATGTTTCGCATCTAAATTAATAGTTCCATACTGCTGATGTAAGATGGCGCCAGAGTCTAATTATGTGACTTTCGCATCTATCTATCTATGACCCTGATAATAGAAATTAGATTCACTAGTAGAGGGCGCTGTACTTTTTATTTATTATCACCTTGGTGAAAATATAAACAAACATGGCCGTATTTATTATCTTTGTTTCAAACCTAATCTCTGATTGGCTAACAGGGAGCAGAAATACTGTAATATTGGTACGAAACCAAATGCACTCAATGGTGCCATCCCTGTTTAAATGCCATCGATCCCAGCTGACTTCAGTCAAACCGCAAGAAAATCGTGTTTTGTTGGTTTTCCCCGTGGAGCAAATAAATAACAAACCGCAGACGGTTGATTGCTGCGGGGGGCCGGCTTGAAGGATGGAAAGCGCTGTCGCCGCCGACTGAAGCTGAACACGGTGCGGTTGCAATCACAACAACGGTTTTGACATTTGGAATACAATTGGGGAATTTTTTTTGTCAGTAGGTGCGTTATGGAGGATAGTCTGAGTGTAAAATCGAACGAATCGGTGGCAACGAGTGACGAGTTTGATTTCATCTGCGACAAACCGGGCGCCAGTAAAACGCCTACGTTGGACGTGGCTAATGGTGATATCAACGAGCTGGCTAATGCAATGACTGAGGTGCTGCAGGAGCCTGGGCAGCAGGTGGTGGTTGTGGTGGAGGAGCCGAAGCTGGTGGGGCAGTCTGTGTTTTATGGGAATGTGATGGTGGCTGGGAAGGAGACACAGGCTTCACCCACTGAGAAGCAAGATGTGATGAAACCAGATTATAGTGATGAGGAAGGTGGGTTGTATTGGTTTTATTGATAAAATCATTGATATGTCTAGTACAGTATTTTCCAAGATATATATTCAATGTCTTGAGAGATTTTGATGTGTTCCCTTAACTCTTTAACTATCGCTGTCATTAGCTATCATCAATCATGATTTAATACTTTATATAATCATGTCACTTATTGATGATTCTATTAACAAGAATTGTATCTTAATTTGTCCCATTTTGCCTCAATTTGCTTCAATTTGTCCCATTTTGCCTCAATTTGCCTCAATTTGCCAGAGTTTGCTTCAATTTGTTTCATTGAATTAGTTTTAATTGTCTTATTTTGCTTCATTTTGTTTATTTGTGTCTCATTTTGTCTAATTGTACCAGATTTTGTCATAATTGCATCAGATTTTGTAGTAATTTTACCAGATTTTGTCATAATTGTACCAGATTTTGTTTAATAGTATCAAATTTTGTCTAATTGTGTCCTCATGTTGTGTTATGTGCCTCATTTTTCTTTCTTTTACCTTATTTTGTCTCAGTTTTCTCAGTCTGTCTCATTTAATTTGTTTAAATTAGTCTTATGTTGCCTTATTTATCCTTACTTTGCCTTCATTTGTTTTATTTTGCCTTCATTTGTCTTATTTTGCCTTCATTTGTCTTATTTTGGCTTCATTTGTCTTATTTTGCCTTCATTTGTCTTATTTTGCCTTCATTTGTCTTATTTTGCCTCATTTACCCCAAATTTTCTTCTAAATGTTGCTTTGTTTTGCCTTAGTTTGCCCTAGTTTGTCACATTTTGGCTAATTTGTTGTCATTGGTCATCATTTGTCTACATTGATCATCATTTGTCTACATTGGTCATCATTTGTCTAGATTGGTCATCATCAATATAATTGTATTGTAATTGTTGATTTTTACACCAAAATGTATTTTGGCTACATGTAAAAATAAATATTATTGTTATTATTATAAAGTTTGATGGATGTTGTATGTTCATTAAAGTTTTTGTTATAATTTCTATATAAATTTTTTTAATAAAATATTTGTAATAGAATTAATTTTTTTTTTAGTTTCTGATGTGGATCAGGACTGCACGATATTTTCTGGCGTGACCTATTTGGGAGCGGCAGCAATAAATGCTCCAAAATCAGAGGCGGAGATCCAGCGGAACATTGCCATTCTGAACGAGCAAGGCTTGGACAACGGCATCAAGGTGTCCGTGTCCGTTCCGTGCTCGTCGCAAGGGATCGTTGTGTAAGTTCATAACAAAACAAAAGAAATTTATAAGCGTCAGCTGTAGTCGATAAATATTGATATTTATTAAGTAGGCCGCGTGTTATAAAAACAAATGATACGCAGGTCAAGACTTTGATTGATAGTGAATGTACGGATTTTATTGCGCCAATGGTTTTTATTCTAGAAAATACAAATAGGTGGCGTTTAATTAAATCTACCGAGTTATACTTTTTAAAATTTATTTTCATTAATACGAGGGCTGTAAAGAAAATAACTTTAACTCAAACCCAATTTTGATTCAAAAATGTTGCAAATGACCAATCAACTAAGAAATTAATTAATTTTATTTTTGGTTATTCTATTTTTACACACACACACATACACATATATATATATATATATATATATATATATATATATATATATATATATTGTGGATAATTGGACATAAGAACATCTCACGCGCTATCCACTACCACCCTCCGTGGCGCAGTTGGTAGCGCGACGGCCGCGTTAGCTGGAGACGTGGGTTCAAGTCCCACCGGAGAGTGAAATTATATATATATATATATATATATATATATATATATTATAATTGCCCGTATTCACCAATATTCCATAAACTTTATAGGTCCCATAAGCTATTGAATGGATAAATTGACAACATTATTGTGACAGAATATGCCAAAACAAATGTCAAACACCTTGAGTAGCACTTGCGATTGGAGCTTTGATGATACCTTTTGTTTAATTATTCAGAGTTTCCAATTGAGAGAATCTAAAATAACTACATTCCCTAGATAATATATGTATTGTTGCTATAACAATTAATACTTATGGGTTCAATAGCTATTGATAGATTTATGGAACGTCGGTGAATACGGGGGAATATGTGTTATTAATTATACGAGGGCTGTAAAAAAAGTAGTGGCAACAGCAAATTTTATTTGTTAATTGTATTGTAACTGTTGACGTTTACACCCAAAAATGTATTTGCGGGAAACAATGGTAGTGTAGAGTTCAAATCATTTGAAATAGTGAACGAGCATAGTTTGGTTGTTTTGGGACACGAATTTCCTTGAAAGTAATGCGTAATTACTTTGTAATAGATACTAAACTAAATTACAATTGCACTAAATGACATTTATTTTGTTTTGTTTCCCAAACTTAAGCATGAATTAGATTGTATCATCTAGATTCGTCAAGACATTAAAAACGTTTCTAGTTTCAATTCATTCATGAGCTATGTTCAGCTGAGATACAATGACCAATTATGTACTGCACATGTTTTAAATAAAAGATTGGTCGTACTTACGATGACCATAAGTCTTTAATTTAAGAGGTTAATGGTTAGGTTAATGAGTAACAATAAAAATATATACCATATTAAATAAATTCTTAATAAATTTCTTTTTATGTTGTTTAGATTGTATGATGCCAACACCAACTCGGTAATCGCGCGTTATGAGATCCACCGGATACTGTTTTACGCACGCGGCTGCGTGGAAACGCCGGAAGCAAGCTGTTTCAGTTTCACCTGGTCACATGGAGACACACAGGAGTCGGCCATTTTCCAGTGCCACGTGTTCCGGTGCGACATATCCGAGGCTGTCACACGAGTGTCTGGTAACCATATTTGACTTTAGCATTTGTTTTCAGATTGTGTTGTATATTTGTATGTTTTTTTTTATGGACGAATAATTTGTATATTTATATGTTTTATAGCATGTTTTGCAAAAGCCTTCCAACGCAACATCTCGCGCTCCATGACGAGCTCAGTGGCGTCCGCCGTGGATATGAGTGCATCCATTACAACGTTATCCGAGGCCCGTAGCGTAATGTTCGTTTTTGAAGTCAGTTTAGAAATTAAAGAGGACGAAGGAAAGGTACGGACATGATCGCTGCTATGAATCAACTGCATGAGTATATTGTGTTTGTTTTGTATGTGCAGGGATCTTTTTCGACTGTTGCCAAAGACCGCAGCGGTTTCAAACTGCGCGCCAATTTGGAAAAACAGTTGTGTTTAAGCATTCGACAGGTGTCCGACAATGGCACGCTGTTGTACATTGAACGATGTTTTGGGGTGCTTGTTGCTGCTGGCCGGCATGTTCGGCACTCGGATATGCAACTTTTGGAAATGGTAAGTGTCAATATTGTTATTCTAAATCCATGCACCACCTGTTTTTGGCTGTGCATAGGTTTACAAACTATTTTACCTACCACCACCCATAATATTATTCACCAACCTTCTAAACATCAAGTCCATTTCTTGAAGAAAGATGAAATGACCATTTTTTATAATAACACAAAAAATGGTGATATGTATTCATATTACCAGCCACGAAATGAATGAATGTCATAATCCAACAGTGTCTCTATATGAACATGATATTCATCGATTTCGAGCGTCTTCTAAGGGGGGCAAATCACCAATTTTGGGAAACACTGGGTCCATTGGTTCATATTCAAGATATTTGATTCAACCAGACTTTTGAAAGAACTATTTCGTTTTTAGGTTCAAATGGGTCCGCCGGGCAATGCCGACCGCAACTGTTCGATGATTTCAGCGTCTTGGGACCCCACGGAGGCGGCGTTTGAAGCATTAAACATAGAAACGCCGAAAGACAGCCGTCAGTACATGACAGTTGCCGTGGATTTGGTGATACGTGGCATTCAAGAGCCGGTGCGCTTTCAGATTGAGTCGCCCGTGAAGATTTTGAGTCAGAACGAGCGTTTCTGGTACTTTCAGAAAAGATCGCTGATACAACAGTTCTTCTTGAATTTAAAAGAGGTTTGTAATTTACCTCTTTAATGCCCGTATTCAACAATATCCTATAAACTTTATAGGTCCCATAAGCTATTGAATGGATAAATTGACAATGTCATTGTGACAGAATATGCCAAAACAAATGTCATACACCTTAAATAACGGTTGCAATTGGAGCTTTGATGACACCTTTTGTTTAATTATTCAGTGTTTGCAACCTACCAACCAAACAATCCCCCTCCACTATTTCAAACGACTTGAACTATGCACTACATTATTTCTCACTATTTTTTTATGAATTAGGCGTAAATTAACTAATGAAATTAATTGAATAGAATATAAATTAATGGATAACAGTATAGTGCAGAGTTCAAGTCATTTGAAACAGTGGACGGGGATTGTTTGGTTGGTAGGGGCCGCCCGCCCACCCCACCTTTGTTCGCATAGTTTTTCCATAGGATAACACTCTTCTTGAAATAGTTTAAACAATTTAAACGTCTCTATCCATTGAAAAAACTATGCGAGCAAAGGTGGGGTGGGCGGGCGTTCCCTACCAACCAAACTATGCCCGTCCACTATTTCAAACGACTTGAACTATGCACTACATTATTTCTCACTATTTTTTTACGAATTAGGCGTAAATTAACTAATGGAATTAATTGAATAGAATATAAATTAATGGCTAACAGTATAGTGCAGAGTTCAAGTCATTTGAAACAGTGGACGGGGATTGTTTGGTTGGTAGGGGCCGCCCGCCCACCCCACCTTTGCTCGCATAGTTTTTTCAATGGATATAGATGTTTTATATTGTTTAAACTATTCCAAGAAGAGTGTTATCCTGTGGGTAAACTATGCGAACAAAGGTGGGGTGGGCGGGCGTCCCCTACCAACCAAACTATGCCCGTCCACTATTTCAAACGACTTGAATTATGCACTACATTATTTCTCAACTTGTTTTTACGACTTAGGCGTAAATTAACTAATGGAATTAATTGAATAGAATATAAATTAATGGATAACAGTATAGTGCAGAGTTCAAGTCATTTGAAATAGTGAACGGGCATAGTTTGGTTGGTAGGGGCCGCCCGCCCACCCCACCTTCGTTCGCATAGCTTTCCCATAGGATAACACTATTCTTGGAATAGTTTAAACAATATAAAACACCTATATCCAATGAAAGAACTATGCGAGCAAAGGTGGGGTGGGCGGGCGGCCCCTACCACGGCCCCTACCAACCAAACAATCCCCGTCCACTATTTCAAACGACTTGAACTATGCACTACATTATTTCTCAACTTGTTTTTACGAATTAGGCGTAAATTAAGTAATGGAATTAATTGAATAGAATCTAAATTAATGGATAACAGTATAGTGCAAAGTTCAAGTCATTTGAAATAGTGAACGGGGATTGTTTGGTTGGTAAAAAAATAAAAGAGATAGTATACCAATTAACGTTTGAATCTATATACAGCGTGTTCTACACCAATAAAATGTGTGCTAGTGTTGTTGCTGGTGAAAACTTTTTGTTTGACACGAGTACCAAGGCGGTGTAACTCATCCTTTAAATTGAAATTGTACAAAAATATGTTTGTTCAGTATTTATCATTTTTTGTGTGTGTTGGTCACATGTTATTTATGTTAGCTGTTTTCGTTTATCACTATTTGCTACTCCGCGCGTATTGTCTCTTGTTCTAGTTGTCGCTCCCCATGCGCACAATTCTATTACAACCGGTGACCGCAAAAGCGATACAGCACGTCACGGGGCGGTTAAACGAAAGCACCTGTTGATAATCGAGTTCGGAACTGTGTGTAAAAATTATGCGTGACTAAGCACACACGCGAATAATTGTTTGTTTATTTTATTTTGTATTAGTAGTTACCGTGATGAATTACAAAACAAATTAATTGATTCTATAAATATGAGATTTCTGAGAATAATTTTTGATCCAGTTTTATTTTACTTAATACATTCAATAGACAGTTGGCGATAACACGGACATAGTCTACGAGGTGGTCAGCATGGACACATCGGGGGAGTTGGATAGAAACCGATTGAATCTCACATTAAATCTCTCGGGCTTAATACAGTCGCCCAGTATAACATCGATTGATACGATTACACCGAAAGAGGAATATTTATCAGGTATTTTATTTGATGAGCTAAATTTTGTCTTTGTATTTATTGGTTTTTTGTGTTTAGATGGCGATGAGCCGCTACTTAGTGGCACCGGTTTGGTCTCGAAAGACTGTTCGGAGGACGTGCTGGAAAATTGGGCGGATGTTTTAAACAAGTGGAAGATGACGCGGCAACGACCCAAACAGTTGACGGCTTTAGTGAAAATGGGTATTCCGGAGGCGCTACGTGGTGAAGTCTGGCAACGGTTGGCTGGGACCGAGGAAAATATTCAGATGATGGAAACTTATAGGATTCTTATCACTAAGGTAATAACATTTGAACAATCAGTTTAGATTTTTGAGCTGAAACAATTGTTTATTTGGTTGCCATGGGTACCAGATCAGTGTGTGGACACCAGACGAAATTCCGAGTTAATTAATATTAAATCAAAATTTCAAATATTATTGTGTTTCCGGGCGGAAAATCCAGATGGCTGATAGCCCTATAAAGATAGAAGTTTTTTTTATTGTCTTCCCGGATTTTTGTTCACAGACATACATACAAACATACTATTTTACAAAAATAATCTATTTTGACTATATACTAGTCATGAAACTATTTGTCTATCTGTCTATTAGTCTATCTGTCTATTAGTCTATCTGTCTATTAGTCTATCTGTCTATTAGTCTATCTGTCTATTAGTCTATCTGTCTATTAGTCTATCTGTCTATTAGTCTATCTGTCTATTAGTCTATCTGTCTATTAGTCTATCTGTCTATTAGTCTATCTGTCTATTAGTCTATCTGTCTATTAGTCTATCTGTCTATTAGTCTATCTGTCTATTAGTCTATCTGTCTATTAGTCTATCTGTCTATTAGTCTATCTGTCTATTAGTCTATCTGTCTATTAGTCTATCTGTCTATTAGTCTATCTGTCTATTAGTCTATCTGTCTATTAGTCTATCTGTCTATTAGTCTATCTGTCTATTAATCTATCTGTCTATTAGTCTATCTGTCTATTAGTCTATCTGTCTATTAGTCTATCTGTCTATTAGTCTATCTGTCTATTAGTCTATCTGTCTATTAGTCTATCTGTCTATTAGTCTATCTGTCTATTAGTCTATCTGTCTATTAGTCTATCTGTCTATTAGTCTATCTGTCTATTAGTCTATCTGTCTATTAGTCTATCTGTCTATTAGTCTATCTGTCTATTAGTCTATCTGTCTATTAGTCTATCTGTCTATTAGTCTATCTGTCTATTAGTCTATCTGTCTATTAGTCTATCTGTCTATTAGTCTATCTGTCTGTCTATCTGTCTGTCTATCTGTCTGTCTATCTGTCTGTCTATCTGTCTATCTGTCTGTCTATCTGTCTGTCTATCTGTCTGTCTATCTGTCTGTCTATCTGTCTGTCTATCTGTCTGTCTATCTGTCTGTCTATCTGTCTGTCTATCTGTCTGTCTATCTGTCTGTCTATCTGTCTGTCTATCTGTCTGTCTATCTGTCTGTCTATCTGTCTGTCTATCTGTCTGTCTATCTGTCTGTCTATCTGTCTGTCTATCTGTCTGTCTATCTGTCTGTCTATCTGTCTGTCTATCTGTCTGTCTATCTGTCTGTCTATCTGTCTGTCTATCTGTCTGTCTATCTGTCTGTCTATCTGTCTGTCTATCTGTCTGTCTATCTGTCTGTCTATCTGTCTGTCTATCTGTCTGTCTATCTGTCTGTCTATCTGTCTGTCTATCTGTCTGTCTATCTGTCTGTCTATCTGTCTGTCTATCTGTCTGTCTATCTGTCTGTCTATCTGTCTGTCTATCTGTCTGTCTATCTGTCTGTCTATCTGTCTGTCTATCTGTCTGTCTATCTGTCTGTCTATCTGTCTGTCTATCTGTCTGTCTATCTGTCTGTCTATCTGTCTGTCTATCTGTCTGTCTATCTGTCTGTCTATCTGTCTGTCTATCTGTCTGTCTATCTGTCTGTCTATCTGTCTGTCTATCTGTCTGTCTATATGTCTGTCTATCTGTCTGTCTATCTGTCTGTCTATCTGTCTGTCTATCTGTCTGTCTATCTGTCTGTCTATCTGTCTGTCTATCTGTCTGTCTATCTGTCTGTCTATCTGTCTGTCTATCTGTCTGTCTATCTGTCTGTCTATCTGTCTATCTGTCTGTCTATCTGTCTGTCTATCTGTCTGTCTATCTGTCTGTCTATCTGTCTGTCTATCTGTCTGTCTATCTGTCTGTCTATCTGTCTGTCTATCTGTCTGTCTATCTGTCTGTCTATCTGTCTGTCTATCTGTCTGTCTATCTGTCTGTCTATCTGTCTGTCTATCTGTCTGTCTATCTGTCTGTCTATCTGTCTGTCTATCTGTCTGTCTATCTGTCTGTCTATCTGTCTGTCTATCTGTCTGTCTATCTGTCTGTCTATCTGTCTGTCTATCTGTCTGTCTATCTGTCTGTCTATCTGTCTGTCTATCTGTCTGTCTATCTGTCTAACTGTCTATCTGTCTATCTATCTGTCTATCTGTCTATCTGTCTATCTATCTGTCTATTTGTCTATCTATCTGTCTATCTGTCTATCTGTCTATCTGTCTATCTGTCTATCTGTCTATCTATCTGTCTATCTGTCTATCTGTCTATCTGTCTATCTGTCTATCTGTCTATCTGTCTATCTGTCTATCTGTCTATCTGTCTATCTGTCTATCTGTCTATCTGTCTATCTGTCTATCTGTCTATCTGTCTATCTGTCTATCTGTCTATCTGTCTATCTGTCTATCTGTCTATCTGTCTATCTGTCTATCTGTCTATCTGTCTATCTGTCTATCTGTCTATCTGTCTATCTGTCTATCTGTCTATCTGTCTATCTGTCTATCTGTCTATCTGTCTATCTGTCCATCTGTCTATCTGTCTATCTGTCCATCTGTCTATCTGTAAAGAAAAGTCAAAATTAGCAATTGGAATTTTTTCGCGATACCTTCCTTATACAGCAGTGTTGAGAATGAAAAATAACTTTTTAATTGTATCCATATACAGGACAGTTCATGTGAGACTGTGATCCAACGCGATATAGCCAGAACATTTCCCGCGCACGACTTTTTCAAAGAGGCAGGCGGTTTAGGCCAAGACTCCCTCTACAGAGTCAGCAAAGCGTACGCCGTCTACGACGCTGAAGTCGGTTATTGCCAGGGTCTCAGTTTCCTCGCTGCAACCCTGTTGCTGCACGTAAGTGCTACGAAATAATTTTAGAATGGCAGATAGTTTTTTTGTAATTGTATATGTATGATTTTAGATGCCTGAAGAACAAGCGTTTTGCGTACTAGTCCGTCTGATGTATGACTACGGGCTACGCGACGTTTACAAAGACGGTTTTGATAATCTCTACCTCCGTTTGTATCAGCTGAACAAGTTAATGGAGGAACAACTAGGTCCTTTATTCCAGCACTTCACCGAACATCATATTGAAACGCATATGTTCGCCTCACAGTGGTTCCTTACTCTATTCACAGCTCGTTTTCCGCTGTTTTTCGTGTTCCATATAATTGATGTGTTCCTGCTACAGGGTATCGATACGCTCTTTCAAGTGGCACTTGCACTCCTTATGGTAAGTGCACAATGATTATTTTCATTTAATACAATTGACGTCACAGACGGCCGCTTTTATTACTTTATGCGACTGTTTGTGTATCGTTACAGATGTGCAAAAAAGATTTGCTGACTTTAGACTTTGAGGGCATTTTAAAATACTTTCGGGTGTCGCTACCGAAAAAAGTGCGCACCGAGGAGTCGGCCAAACAACTCATCAAGTATGCATGCAGTATCAAAGTGAAGAAGCTTAAGAAATACGAAGCGGACTTTATGGAGTTAAAAGGTACGAAATCAGTGGTGGAACTTTACAGGCTAATGCCCGTATTTAGCAACATTCCATAAACTTTATAAGTCCTATAAGTTATTGAATGGATAAATTGACAACGTCATTGTGACAGAATGTGCTAAAACAAATGTCAAACACCTTGAATACTAGCACTTGTGATTGGAGCTTTGATGACACATTTTGTTTAATTATTCAGTGTTTCCAATAGAGAGAATCTAAAGTAACTACATTTCCTAGATAATGTATTTATCGTTGCTATAACACGTCGGTGAATACGGGGATTAAGCCCTGGTTTCCTAGGAAAGCGGCCGCTTAAAAACGGCCGCTTTTGACGTCATTTTTACGTCACTAAAATAATTCTACGTGTATATAAACGAATATAGCTTCCTATAAAGTGTAATACCTCAACGTACTGCAAAAACCCAATGAATTACGATGAAAAATTGTGAGTTCTTTTATTACATATACTTAAAACGACCTTTGTGATTTGTGAATGACGTCAAAAACGGCCGCTTTAAAGCGACCGTTCTCCTAGGAAACCAGGGCTTTACCCCCGTATTCACCTACGTCCCATAAATCTATCGATAGCTGTTGAACCCATAAGTATTTGTTGTTATAGTAACAATAAATACATTATCTAGGAAATGTAGTTACTTTAGATTCTCTCTATTGGAAACTCTGAGTAATGGTAACGTCGCATTATGTGCCAAAGTTATCAAAAGTAACAGTTGAATCACGGATTGGAATGTAACTCGATTTATACAACCGAGCCTTAATGTTGTGTTTTACATTGGGCAAGATTGCGATTGTAAGCAACTGATATTGACAAAATTGTTCAGTGTAATACACTTATAGCACTTTTTGTTAGAGAATGCGGATTTATGTTGAGGTTTTGTGTTGAGGTTTTAAGTAATATGGGATAGTACCAAAAAATTTTAGGTTCCACCACTGTATTTAATAAACATATCACACACTCGTATAGAAAATTGTCTTACCAACTAACGTCACGTACAGCACGTTTTTGTTTTCATTCCGATAACTAATCATTTCGCTAGTAAAGAAGGAGTTTGGTAGTCGTAGTATATGCATGTGTAGCACATTCAGTGTGTATCTTAGACAGCTGGGACATTATCATGTTGGATTCAGAGGCAGACAGCAGGCAGAACGACGCCAGCGAGGTGGAGCAACTGCGACTGGCAGTGGCGCGACAAGACGAGGAACGGAAGCTGATGATGGACGAAATCGCCCAATTGAAGGATATGCTGAAGCGTGAGGTGGCTCAGGCCGAAAAGGACAGTCGCTCTAAGATGGCGATCATTAACGATTACAAGATGGTACGGCAACGGCTCGACGGGCAATTGACGGCCGTTAAAGCGGAGCTCGAGACAATAAAAGTAAGTAAAATTCTACTTGATATTTGATTACATATTACTGTTGGAAAGGGTCACTAGATGGATAAACTATTTATGCCAAAATGATTCAAATTTACTATCATTAACTAGAACGGGTATGTCGCAAATATAAAATTTAAAAACCATGGCGCTAGATGGCGGTATTAGGTATGCACTATGTTAGGCAACCCTTCAAACATTTGGTTCTCATGTCCAAGTGTTGTCAAAAAATGTAATTATTGTTTTAGACGCAAGTTACGAAGTGTGACAGCTGCAGTACTATATTGACGAATACCAACGATGGTGACGGAAGTAATCCAGTACAGGATTATGATGATCAAACAATGTCACTAGAGAGGGTTAGAGAGCTAGAACTACAACTGGCTGAAGCAAAATTAGCAAAGGTTGAAGCCGAATGTAAAAATCAGGTAACTTAAAATTTTAGTTGTGTTTTACATAATAAAAGTAAACATACAAGCCCTGGGGCGCCTATTCTGTGAGTTTATACTGATCTTACAAAAAATCTGTTAACCATAGCAACCAAATAAACAACTTTCATTGTTGGTATGCCTGTTGCTTTGTGAACTCCAGTGTAATACTGCCTTGTCGACTGTACTTTTTAACGATGACATATCTGCACCGATTTTTTTAGAATATCATGGTCTATTCTGCAAGTTCAGACCAGTCTTGTAAAAAAAACTGGTCTGTTACTCATGGCAACCAAAATAAACAACTGTTTTATCATTTGTATGCCGTCACTTTATGAAAAAAATATATGTGAAAAATAATTAAGTTTAGACCAGTCTTGTAAAAAACAGACTAGTCTGTTAGCCATGGCAACCAAATAAACAACTGTTTCATCATTGGTATGCCTGTCACTTCAAGAACTCTAGTGTAATACAGCCTTATCTCAAATGTCACAAATTTGTTAAGAGTGACAATAAAATAGTCAAATAGGTTTTCTATCCTGCCACTCTTGACAAAATTGTGACATTTGATATAAGGCAGTATTACACTAGAGTTCATGAAGTGACAGGCATACCAATAATGAAACAGTTGTTTATTTGGTTGCCATGGGTAACAGATCAGTCTGTTTTTTTACAAGACTGGTCTGAACTTAATTATTTTTCACATATATTTTTTTAATTAGTCTTAAATTAATAAATGACATTAATTTAATCATACAAAATAACAGATAATAGTGTAATGCATAGTTGAAGTCGTTTGAAATAGTCGATGGGTATAGTTAGGTTGGTAGGGGACGCCCGCCCACCCCACCTTCGCTCGCATAGTTTTTCCAATACATACAAATGTTTTATATTGTTAAAACCATTCCAAGAAGAGCGTTATCCTATGAAAGAACTATGCGAACAAGGTGGGGTGGGCGGGTGTCCCCTACCAACCAAACTATACCCATCGACTATTTCAAATGGCTTGAACTCCGCACTACACAATTATTTATAACTTTTTATGATTCAAGTAATTTCATTTATTAAATTAGATTTAATTAAAAAAATATATGGGGAATAATGTAATGTAGAGTTCAAATCATTTGAGATAGTGGATGGGCATAGTTTGGTTGGTAGGGGCCGCCCGCCCACCCCACCTTTGCTCGCATAGTTTTTCCATAGGATAACACTCTTCTTGGAATAGTTTAACCCATGATATTCTATAAAATCGATGCAGATATGTCATCGTTTAAAAGTATAGTCAAATTAGTTTCACATAGCTTGAAAACTTTAAAAAAATCTTACTTGATATTTTATTGCATATTACTGTTGGGAAGGGTCACTAGATGGAAAAACTAACTTTAAATTGACAATAACATTTCTATCAAATTAATTAATTCAAACATTCTTACTGCTGATAATTTTATCTTCTAACTATATAATATTATTGTTTTTTTTTAGGATTTGACACACCAGCTCCGTTCGACCGAGAACGAGCTGAGCTCTGCGAAAAACAGCTGGCCACCCTGGCTGAGCAAGACGCTCACCTCGATCAAGGAGGTGGCGAACAAGAAGGACTTCTCGTCGCACTTTACATATCCGCACCCGAACATTCCGAACGCGCCCTCCTTCATCTCCCACATAAACACGCTGCGTCGGGACAGCGCGCCCTCCGCCGGCCACGCCGCCGCCTATGAGCACGACAGTTGCCGCGAGGCGGCGCCCGTCGCCAGCCCAGCTAGTCTCATCAAAGATTCGCAGAGCTGCAACAGTCTGCGAACGCAGCATTGAGTTTTGAGTTTGAGTTTGTATTTTCACGTTTCCCTCACACACATACACACACTCACGCATGACAAGAATATTGGCTGTAATTATTTTTTATATATTGGTAATATTATTTATTTTAAATACTCTTTGAAAGATGTAGATGTCGCTCTGTCTACAAAATATGCCACGTGGCAGACAATTTAATTTTTACGCGAATTTCGGTTATGTTGAAAACTTGTGGGTTCAAGAAGACAGTCTGTCATAATTGTTACATACAGAATGAACGATAATATCTAGTACTTCGTTATGCAAACTCCAAGACAACATAATTTATAGACAATTTTGATATATAGTCTAGTAAAGAGGGGGGTGGGTTGGTTAAGAAGACCAACCAAATTATGGAATGACAATAATATATATGAGCCTGTGAGAATCAAAGTACACCACTTTGATTCTCACATCTAGTCACTTTTGAATTTTTGTGAAAAGGAGAAGATTTAGATGTAAATCGACGTGCGCAGTTACATTTTTATTTATGAATACATTGATTTATGAATAAATTGATTTATGATAAACTGATGTCTGCAACTGCGCACCTCAATTTACATCTAAATCTTCTTCTTTTGAAAACAAATCAAATATAACTTACACCACTTTCATTCACACAGGCTCATATAATCAAATACTAGATATAGATAAGATATTTGGTATTTATGTAAATCGACATAAGCAGTTACATTTTTACTTATGAATAAATTGATTTTAAGTCTGTAACTGCAAATGTTGATTTACATAAATACTAAATATCTTATCTATATCTAGTATTTGATTATATGAGCCTGTGTAAATGAAAGTGGTGCAAGTTACATTTGAATGGTTTTGAAAAGAAGAAGATTTAGATGTAAATTGAGGTGCACAGTTACAGACATAAATTTATGATAAATCAATTTATTCATAAATAAAAATGTAACTGCGCACGTCGATTTACATCTAAATCTTCTCCTTTTCACAAAAATTCAAAAGTGACTAGATGTGAGAATCAAAGGGTGTACTTTGATTCTCACAGGCTCATATATTATTATCGCCTTTAATTTTATTTCTAGATCCACAAACAGGATAAAAATAACCGCATGTGGCTCGCGAGCTGAATTTTGTCGACCCCTGGTGTATTGAAAAGTTCAGGGGTGCGATTCTTTAAGCATTCCACGTAACATGACATAACACACATTCCATGACCTAATACACACACTTTAACTACCACAACTTCAAGTTGAGATTGTGAAAACTAGGCCCTGTCCGTTTGGCTACCACTAGTGACTAGTAGTGACACATGCTGACGTCACCCTCATACTAATACTATAGCGTGACGTCAATATTTGTCACTACTAGTCAGTACTAGTAGTAACCAAATGGACATGGCCCTCGGGTTTTCAATGATATATGATCCATGACATGAACCAAATATGAAATGAGATTTTTCAGTCAAAGATTTGGCCAAATTTTAAGTATTTGATTATATGAGCCTGTGAGAATGAAAGTGGTGTAAGTCACATTTGAATTATTTTGAAAAAGAAGATGTAGATTAAAACAACTTGCGCAGTTACATTTTTATTTATGAATAAATTGATTTATGAATAAATTGATTTATGAATAAATTAATGCATGAATAAATTGATTTATGAATAAATTAATTTATGAATAAATTGATGTATGAATAAATTGATGTATGAATAAATTGATGTATGAATAAATTGATGTATGAATAAATTGATTTATGAATAAATTGATGTATGAATAAATTGATTTATGAATAAATTGATTTATGATATTATATTATTATTATAAATTGATTTATGAATAAATTAATTTATGAATAAATTGATGTATGAATATATTGATTTATAAATAAATTGATTTATGAATAAATTGATGTATGAATAAATTGATGTATGAATAAATTGATTTATGAATAAATTGATTTATGATATTATATTATTATTATAAATTGATTTATGAATAAATTAATTTATGAATAAATTGATGTATGAATATATTGATGTATGAATAAATTGATGTATGAATAAATTGATGTATGAATAAATTGATTTATGAATAAATTGATGTATGAATAAATTGATTTATGAATAAATTGATTTATGATATTATATTATTATTATAAATTGATTTATGAATAAATTGATGTATGAATAAATTGATGTATGAATAAATTGATTTATGAATAAATTGATTTATGATATTATATTATTATTATAAATTGATTTATGAATAAATTAATTTATGAATAAATTGATGTATGAATAAATTGATGTATGAATAAATTGATGTATGAATAAATTGATTTATGAATAAATTGATGTATGAATAAATTGATTTATGAATAAATTGATTTATGATATTATATTATTATTATAAATTGATTTATGAATAAATTAATTTATGAATAAATTGATGTATGAATATATTGATTTATAAATAAATTGATTTATGAATAAATTGATGTATGAATAAATTGATGTATGAATAAATTGATTTATGAATAAATTGATTTATGATATTATATTATTATTATAAATTGATTTATGAATAAATTAATTTATGAATAAATTGATGTATGAATATATTGATTTATAAATAAATTGATTTATGAATAAATTGATGTATGAATAAATTGATTTATGAATAAATTAATGTATGAATAAATTGATTTATGATAAATTGATGTCTGTAACTGCACACATCAATTTACATCTAAATCTCCTCTTTTTCAAAACAATTCAAATATGACTTACACCACTTTCATTCTCACATGCTCATATAATCAAATACCTAAAAATTGTCAAATTTCGTCACGTTTTATTCTATATTGTATGTAAATTAACAATTATGACAGCTGTTTTTTTTGTGCAAAGATAGAGCGATATATGAAAAACGTACTGAAAACGAATCATTCGAGAAAACATAATAAAAAAAAAACAATGCCATATGTATTTAGATTTTATAATAAAAGTTAAGGATAAATGAATATACTCCAAAATGCTTTAAGATTATCAATCGCACCGTAGTAAAGTAAAAACTTATTACGTGTAAAATCTCGAGTTTGTGCTCTTTGATTTTGTTGTTGCAAGAGAGGCTGCAGTTTATTGTATTTATTTAGCACGCGCCCGAAAGCAATGGTTTTTTGTTCGTTTCGTGTAGATAGAAAGTTGTATGTTTTGTTAACGTATTATAAATATATTATATTTTTGTGTTTTAAATTATTATCCATTTAGTGATACATAATATTAGATAAAAGTGCTTTTTTGTTTATTATAAAAAATATATATATATTATATTCATATAAAAGTGAAATAAATAGATTTTTTGTTAAAATTGTTTGTTCATAATCATTATCCCCATATATACTGTTTTTATTAGCTTTCGTTTATCGTTCAGGAGCTGTTCCGGGTTGTTCTTAGCCAGATAAAATCAGCCCAGAATAGCTCCTGAAATATAAACGAAAGCGGCTTTAGTCTTCAGTTAGAATTTTATAAGTTGTTAATAAAAATGACTAAAAAGTCAAAAATGTTACAACTGTCAAAGAAGCCGGAAAACTGAAAAATTTAAAAAAGTTAAAAAAAAATAGTCAAAAAGTTGAAAATGTCAAAGAAATCAAAAAAAATCAAAGAAATGAAAAAGTTAAAAAAACAGTCAAATGTTAAAAATGTCAAAGAAGTCATAAAATTCAAAAATTAAAAAAAACAGTCAAATGTTAAATTTTCAAAGAAGTCAAAAAATTCCAAAAAGTAAAAAAAATATAGTCAAAATGTTAAAAATGTCAAAGAAGTCATAAAATTAAAAAAAAAATAAAAAGTAAAAGAAAGTCAAATATTAAAAATGTCAAAGAAGTCAAAAAATTTAAAAAAGTAAAAAAATTCAGTCATAATGTTAAAAATGTCAAAGAAGTCATAAAATTTAAAAAAATCAAAAAAGTAAAAAAAAAAAGTCAAAAGTTAAAAATGTCAAAGTCAAAAAATTCAAACAGTAATAAAAAAATACAGTCAAAATGTTAAAAATGTCAAAGAAGTCATAAAATTCAAAAACTTCAAAAAAGTAAAATAAACAGTCAAACATTAAAAATGTCAAAGAAGTCAAAAAATTTAAAAAGTAATAAAAATACAGTCAAAATGTAAAAAATGTCAAAAAAATCATAAAATTCAAAAATTCAAAAAAGTAAAAAAACAGTCAAATGTTAAAAATGTGAAAGAAGTCAAAAAATTCAAATAAGTAAAATAAAATAGTCAAAATGTTAAAAATGTCAAAGAAGTCATAAAATTCAAATTTAAAAAAAAAAAACAGTCAAAAGTTAAAAATGTCAAAGTAGTCAAAAAACTAAAAAATATACAGTCAAAATGTTAAAAATGTCAAAGAAGTCATAAAATTTAAAAAAATCAAAAAAGTAAAAAAAAAAACAGTCAAAAGTTAAAAATGTCAAAGTCAAAAAATTCAAACAGTAATAAAAAAATACAGTCAAAATGTTAAAAATGTCAAAGAAGTCATACAATTCAAAAACTTCAAAAAAGTAAAATAAACAGTCAAACATTAAAAATGTCAAAGAAGTAAAAACATTTAAAAAGTAAAAATACAGTCAAAATGTAAAAAATTTCAAAAAATCATATAATTCAAAAATTCAAAAAAGTAAAAAAAACAGTCAAATGTAAAAGAAGTCAAAAAATTCAAAAAAGTAAAAAAAAAATAGTCAAAATGTTAAAAATGTCAAAGAAATCATAAAATTCAAAATTTAAAAAAAAAAAACAGTCAAAAGTTAAAAAAAATAGTCAAAAAAGTAAAAAAAATACAGTCAAAATGTTAAAAATGTCAAAGAAGTCATAAAATTTAAAAAAATAAAAAAAGTAAAAAAAAACAGTCAAAAGTTAAAAATGTCAAAGTCAAAAAATTCAAAATAGTAATAAAAAAACAGTCAAAATGTTAAAAATGTCAAAGAAGTCAAAAAAATCAAAAAATTTAAGAAAAACAGTCAAAAGTTAAAAATGTCAAAGTAGTCAAAAAAGTCAAAAAAGTAAAAAAAATAGTCTAAATTTTAAAAATGTCAAAGAAGTCATAAAATTTAAAAAAATCAAAAAACTAAAAAAAAAAACAGTCAAAAGTTAAAAATGTCAAAGTCAAAAAATTCAAAAAAGTAATAAAGAAACAGTCAAAATGTTAAAAATGTCAAAGAAGTCATAAAATTCAAAAACTTCAAAAAAGTAAAATAAACAGTCAAATGTTAAAAATGTCAAAGAAGTCTAAAAATTTAAAAAGTAATAAAAATACAGTCAAAATGTTAAAAATGTCAAAGAAGTCAAAAAATTAAAAAAAAAATTAGTCAAAAGTTAAAAATGTCAGTCATAAATTTTAAAAAAATCAAAAAAGTAAAATAAACAGTCAAATGTTAAAAATGTCAAAGAAGTCTAAAGATTTAAAAAGTAATAAAAATACAGTCAAAATGTTAAAAATGTCAAAGAAGTCAAAAAATTCAAATAATTTAAAAAAAAAACAGTCAAAAGTTAAAAATGTCAAAGTAGTCAAAAAAGTCAAAAAAAATACAGTCAAAATGTTAAAAATGTCAAAGAAGTCATAAAATTCAAAAAAGTAAAAGAAACAGTCAAATGCTAAAAATGTCAAAGAAGTCAAAAAATTTAAAAAGTAATAAAAATACAGTCAAAATGTTAAAAATGTCAAAGAAATCATAAAATTCAAAAAAGTAAAAAAACAGTCAAATGTTAAAAATGTCAAAGAAGTCAAAAAATAAAAAAAATAAAATAGTCAAAATGTTAAAAATGTCAAAGAGAAGTCATAAAGTTCAAAAAATTAAAAAAAAACAGTCAAAAGTTAAAAATTGTCAAAGTAGTAAAAAAAGTCAAAAAGGTAAAAAAATACAGTCAAAATGTTAAAAATGTCAAAGAAGTCATAAAATTTAAAAAATTCAAAAAAGTAAAAAAAAAACAGTCAAAAGTTAAAAATGTCAAAGTCAAAAAATTTAAAAAAGTAATAAAAAAATACAGTCATAATGTTAAAAATGTCAAAGAAGTCATAAATTTTAAAAAAATCAAAAAAGTAAAATAAACAGTCAAATGTTAAAAATGTCAAAGAAGTCTAAAGATTTAAAAAGTAATAAAAATACAGTCAAAATGTTAAAAATGTCAAAGAAGTAAAAAAATTCAAATAATTTAAAAAAAAACAGTCAAAAGTTAAAAATGTCAAAGTAGTCAAAAAAGTCAAAAAATTAAAAAAAAATACAGTCAAAATGTTAAAAATGTCAAAGAAGTCATAAAATTCAAAAAAGTAAAAGAAACAGTCAAATGCTAAAAATGTCAAAGAAGTCAAAAAATTTAAAAAGTAATAAAAATACCGTCAAAATGTTAAAAATGTCAAAAAATCATAAAATTCAAAAAAGTAAAAAAACAGACAAATGTTAAAAATGTTAAAGAAGTCAAAAAATTCAAAAAATTCAAAAAATAAAAAAAAGCTAAACTAAAATGTTACAACTGTCAAAGAAGTCAAAAAACTGAAAAATTCAAAAAAGTTAAAAAAATAGTCAAAAGTTAAAAATGTCAAAGAAATCAAGAAAGTAAAAAAAAAGCAGTCAAAAATGTTAAAAATGTCAAAAAATCCAAAAATATCAAAAATTTCAAATATGACTAAAAAGACAAAAATGTTACAACTGTCAAAGAAGTAAAAAAACTGAAAAATTCAAAAAATTTAAAAAATAGTCAAAAGTCAAAAATGTTAAAAATGTCAAAGAAATCAAAAAAGTAAAAAAATTTAAAAAAAAATAGTCAAAATGTTAAAAATATCAAAAAAGTCATAAAATTTAAAAAAAATCAAAAAAGTAAAAAAAGTCCATATAAAATTCAAAAAACTAAGAAAAAACAGTCAAATGTTAAAAATGACAAAGAAGTCAATAAACTTAAAAAATTAAAAAAAAAATACAGTCAAAAATGTTCAAAATGTTAAAAAATGTTAAAAATGTCAGTCATAAAATTTAAAAAGTAAAAAAAAAACGTCAAAAAGTCTAAGGTTAAAAATGTCAGTCAAAAAATTAAAAAAAAGTTTAAAAAAATCAAAAAGGTCAAAATGTCGAAAAAGTAAAAAAAGGCAGAAAAATACGAAAATTAAAAAAAAACAGTTAAAGATGTTTAAAATGTCAAAGAAGTCATAAAATTCAAAAAAGTTAAAAAAAAAGTCAAAAAGTCAAAAAACAAAAAAAAACAAAAATTCAAAAAAGTAAAAAAAAGCAGAAAATTTTATACACAATTAATTAGGTTAGGTCATGTAATACGGAAAGTCGTATGGTGCCCACACCAGAAATTTTTATGTAGTTGTATGACCTGGAAAGAATTATGAATTATTATTATGAATAGGATATTTATAAAAAAAAATCAAGTTGGTATCATATTATTTTAAGTAAGGTAAAAAATAGCTTACATTAGTATTAAACATGTAAGTCTGATAAAATAAATAAATAGAAAACAGACATTATTATATATGCATAATTACAACAGTGAAAAAGAGATTTCATTTCCCCATTGCTGCAACTGTTGCAATACAGTCTTTAGTTTAAAGCATGCCCCCGAATAGATTCACAGCCTTTAGATTAAATATATATATATATATATATATATATATATATATATATATATGTATATATGTATATATGTATATATGTATATATGTATATATGTATATATATATATATATATATATATATATATATATATGTATATATGTATATATGTATATATGTATATATGTATATATGTATATATGTATATATGTATATATGTATATATGTATATATATATATATATATATATATATATATATATATTATATACAGGGCCTTTCAGACAAAATAGAACTGTCCCTCTTGAAACCACCTCCTTCCCTTAAGGCCTAGCAGCAAGGGGAGGGCCTTGTATAATCTTGAATTATCTGAAACGACTAGCAATACCACCCCCTCTGCTGTCCGAGTGCGAGTTCAAAACATCCGCAACTTTCTCCACAATATTGCAACTGCTGTAGGGCTGCTTCATGTGCATCAGACTGATACCGAGCTGCTCCTCCAAGTGTGTGATGATTTCATCCGTGAAGAACGGTTTGTGCTCATCTAAAAATATCATTTTGTAAGAGGTATAGCAACAAACAGATATAGCACCTTGAGATGATAGTAACTTCCAAAATGAAATGTTTAGGTTTTGATTTTGATTTTGATGTATATTTTAACGCTCCTATAATCTTTTTTGTGCGTTTTGAATAAACCAAATTATTATTTAAAAAATTAGATAACATTATACTATATTTATCAAAAAACTGTTTTGAAAGTTACGACAGTTGTCAAGGAGCGATATAACAATTTTATGAGACGTTGGGTGAATCTCAGCTAGTAATCAGACTCGCCTTCAACTCCAAATTTATTTCCACCAAACAAGTTGTATCTAGGAGCTTCAACACTGACAGTAGCGTTAGTGCCTCCAATAAGCAATTTGGAAATTACTTGAGTGGCCGTCGCAATATTATTGGTGCCTAGGACGAGTCGGCGGCCACAAATAAAATCAGCGTCCGTTATGATTAATGGAATCCGACTGCAGGGCACTTCTGATTTATGTCTTTCATCCATCAAGAATCCTTCTGCGGATAGTTTTTGCGAACCGAATAACTGATACATGCCCCTGATGAAATTTTTTAAAGATTAGTAGGATAGTCATTTGATTATTACATCAGAAAAGATACAGAGCTTGGAAATTTTTTGAAACTTATAACATTTTATAATCTTATTAATTTTTCTATGGTCTGAGTTAATAGGTTTCGAGTATTAGAGAGCATTGAAACTAACGCCATTTAACATTGGTTACATGGCACTATTAACACATACCATATAGTACTATGGAAAATTACCTTCTACAAGTATTTTAGTAGAATTATATTTTATTACTACATTCAACGTCTCTATTGTGTATCCATTGAAGCAATTTTAAAGGACAAACAGTTGATTGAGCCGTCTATTAATTTGGCAACGTATGTATTTTAACTGTTTTATGCCCGTATTCACCAACAGCCCATAACTTTATAGGTCCCATAAGCTATTGAATGGATAAATTATTTCAAATGTCATTGTAACAGAATATGCCAAAACAAAAGTCAAACACTTGAGTAGCGTTTGTGATTGGAGCTTTGATGACACCTTTTGTTTAATTATTCAGTGTTTCCAATAGAGAGAAACTAAAGTAACTACATATTTAACTTTGCTGGATGAACATACTTACGTTACTAATGAAACATAGTTGTCATCTAAATCTATTGTTGCTACATTTGAGGCAGTCCCCTCATGAAAATTTGCACTAATATTAAGCTCCCTGTATGTTCCCAGCGTAACTTCAGCGGCATTATACAAGTAATTGAGACTGGAATTAACTCGCTCCAAACGTTGTAAATTAAGAAGTAATTCCGGACCAACAGCGGGGGCATTGGGTGCGTAAATGTTGTAGTCTTTGAAAACTGATTTCAGAGCTGTTGCTTTCAGTGGCGTATTTTCAGACGTAACGTAGCCATATAGATCTACAAAGAAATTACTTAGAATGTGAAACACATAATGAATTCACGTAAGTTTTAGTTACAAGTTGGTTATCAATGACTTCAATGTATACATTAATGTCTTCAGGAATTTATTTTACTAACCATTGAGAAAAACGGTAAAGATTGTCAGTTACAATGTTTCACTTCTTAAATATGGTATTTAAATAACTACCTTCTTCTGGTATTTCTGCAATTGTCTGCAGTGTGCCTGCCAATTTCCCCATTGTGATCATCTGCCCTGGCTCTAGATTACCAAAAAGCCCTTCGGCTTTTGCTGCTTGTATAGCAGAAACTAACGATCTTGAGACTAGAAAACCTTTACTGTGAAAAAGCAGATTGTAAAGCGTGAATTACATTGTACTATATTCGTTTAAGAAAAACTCGAGGAACACGAAAATCAAAGAGTTAATCACATAAAATAGATGATACAACATTCAAGTTCGCGGAGCTCCAACGTCACGAGGAGCACCAGTTGGTACTCAATAACCCCCGTATTCAACAACGTTCCATAAATCTATCAATAGCTATTGAACTCTATAAGTATTCGTTGTTATAGCAACAATAAAATACATTATTTAGGAAATGTAGTTACTTTAGTTTCTCTCTATTGGAAACACTGAATAATTAAACAAAAGGTGTCATCAAATCTCCAATTGCAAGCACTATTCAAGGTGTTTCGACATTTGTTTTGGCATCTTCTGTCACAATGACATTTGAAATAATTTATCCATTCAATAGCTTATGGAACCTATAAAGTTATGGGCTGTTGGTGAATACGGGCATAAAACAGTTAAAATACATACGTTGCCAAATTAATAGACGGCTCAATCAACTGTTTCCAACTCAACTTGCTGTACTGCTGATGGATGTATGCCAATCCAATCACCAATCGCGGTAGGGAAACCGTACTTTCGTTGCTTAAGTATCTTCGGAAATCAACAACGTCAGGAATTAGTCTTGTCCGGTGGTTGTAAACCATTAATTGACCTTCACTACAAAATACGATTTTCTTTTGTAAATTTCTATATATATATATATATATATATATATATATATATATATTTATATATAAATATATATATATATATATATATATATATATATATAAATATATATATATATATATATATATATATATATATATATATATATATATATATATGTATATATATTTGTAAATATATAAGTATTTAAATAATTTAATAAATCTTACGCATCTAATCCAGTCACATGAGGATTAACAACGGAAAGACAAAAGGCGCTCGCAATGGCTGCGTCTACAGCGTTGCCACCGATTTTCAAAATGGACGTGCCTATTTCAGAGCATTCTCTGCTATCTGTGGCTACACTGCCATGAGGCACAACCTACAACGTAAGTATTAATCAAGTCAAGCGTGTATAATATTTAATAATATAAAAAATAAAAAATATTCCTCAAGACGAAATAATAAGTATTTACAATAAGTAATTACATTGTACTAGATTCGTCAAAAACTAAATTTTAAACTCGGAGTATTTTGTAAAACATATATGTAGTGCCGCCAGATGGCGTTTAACTTTCCTCCTAGGGGGTGAGTTGTATAATTCTCAATTATTTTGTTTCTAATCGTTTTTACAGATATTTTATTTTATGTTTATGTTTAAAATTAATTTAAAAAAAAGCAAGGCCTGTATAAAATATAGGAAAATATGTCTGATGACTGTTAGTAAATTCTAAACAACATATGAAAGTTTAAAAAAAAATCATGGGGGAAACTTTATTAAAAATTGCAATTTGTTTTATTGCAAACATTATTCAATAAGAGCAAAATTAACTTAAATTTGTTTTTATCTTATTTTGTTGTTACCAAGAAATGAGTAAATAATCGTAGAAAGAATTTTTTTTTGCTAACAGTGCAAATGTGGGGGTTGTAATCTTATCGAGGGTGGTATTTTTGTATGTTTTGAATTAATAGCAATCTTTTAATTAACTTGTTTACAAATGAAAAATTAATTTATTCATTATCTGTCTTGCAAGTAAAGTAAAGTAAAGTAATATAATGTAATGTAATGTAATGTAATGTAATGTAATGTAATGTAAAGTAAAGTAAAGTAAAGTAAAGTAAAGTAAAGTAAAGTAAAGTAAAGTAAAGTAAAGTAAAGTAAAGTAAAGTAAAGTAAAGTAAAGTAAAGTAAAGTAATGTAAAGTAATGTAAAGTAATGTAATGTAATGTAATGTAAAGTAATGTAATGTAATGTAATGTAATGTAATGTAATGTAATATAATGTAATGTAATGTAATGTAATGTAATGTAATGTAATGTAATGTAATGTAATGTAAAGTAAAGGAAACTAAAGTAAAGTAAAGTAAAGTAAAGTAAAGTAAAGTAAAGTAAAGTAAAGTAAAGTAAAGTAAAGTAAAGTAAAGTAAAGTAAAGTAAAGTAAAGTAAAGTAAAGTAAAGTAAAGTAAAGTAATGTAAAGTAAAGTAATGTAATGTAATGTAATGTAATGTAATGTAAAGTAATGTAATGTAATGTAATGTAATGTAATGTAATGTAATGTAATGTAATGTAATGTAATGTAATGTAATGTAATGTAATGTAATGTAATGTAATGTAATGTAATGTAATGTAATGTAATGTAATGTAATGTAATGTAATGTAATGTAATGTAATGTAATGTAATGTAATGTAATGTAATGTAATGTAATGTAATGTAATGTAATGTAATGTAATGTAATGTAATGTAATGTAATGTAATGTAATGTAAAGGAAAGGAAAGTAAAGTAAAGTAAGATTTATCTTATTTACTTTAGTAAAGTATATATTTGTCATTTTCTATGACAGGATTTACATATAAACATGATCACAATTAAAATTTGTAGTACAGTTATAATATTAATTAATTACTATAAGCAATAATTATTTAACTTTTACCTGATAATCCCCATAATAAATTTGCACGAGTAGAGCGAAGGTAATAATCGCCGTGAGCACTGCGAACGAAACGCTAATTATTTTAGAGCCTCCAAAACAGTCGTCCCCACCACAACACAAACTACTGCTTCTGGTGCCTGTCTTTAGAGGAATGTCCTCCCTCATTTCACCTTCTGAAAAATGCTTTTTTATTTATATTCTAACACACTAGAGGTATTTTGTACACTTACGCGTGTCTCCCATTATTTATACCAACTAAAATTGCAACGCTTCGATTATAACGGTGCCATTCAGTGTACGCTTGAAGGAATTTCTACGTCTTTAAGGCGACTTACGGTGTAAATCAGGGAGGGGCGGCGTATGAGCACCTGCGCGAGTTAATACTTTCACCGAGCTGATTTATATTGTCTATTGAAACAATAGTTATTGGAATGTTGTTTGGTATTGTTGTATTTTATATATATATATATATATATATATATATATATATATATATATATATATATGTATAAAAATGTGTGTGTGTAAAGTGTGATGCAAATAAGAGGGAACACTCTTCTTTATTTCATTATATATGAAAAATGGTTATATATTTTTTTAATTCAGTATTATATAATATTAATTTACATTAATAAAGTAGATACTTTACTTCAAATCAAATTCGATCTATTTATAACCCTTTTTAGTAAATGTTTCACACTGATTTCAATCCATAGAAAATTCACATTAAAGCACTTTAGAATTTAGAAGATTCCCGCCGTTTTCATAACTACGGGCATGTATTGGTTAGATGGCAGCACATGTGCCAACGAACAAAATACGAGATAACAGTGTAGTGCATAGTTCAAGTCGTTTGAAATAGTGGACGGGCATAGTAAGGTTGATGGGGGCCCCCCACCCACCCCCCTTTGCTCGCATAGTTTTTCCATAGGATAACACTCTTCTTGGATTAGTTTAAACAATATAAAACGTTTGTATCCATTGAAAAAACTATGCGAACGAAGGTGGGGTGGGTGGGGGTTCCCCACCAGCCAAACTATGCCCGTCCACTATTTCAAACGACTTAAACTGTCCACTACACTATTATCTATAACGTTCTATGATTCAATTAATTTTATTTATTAATTTATGCCTAATGTATAAAAAAAAGTGAGAAACAAGGTAGTACATAGTTAAAGTCATTTGAAATAGTGGACGGGCATATTTTGATTGGTGGGGGCCCCCCGCCCATCCCACCTTCGTTCGCATAGTTTTTTCAATGGATACAAACGTTTTATATAGTTTAAACTATTCCAAAAAGAGTGTTATCCTATGGAAAAACTATGCGAGCAAAGGGGGTGTGGGTGGGGGGCCCCCACCAGCCAAACTATGCCCGTCCACTATTTCAAATGACTTTAACTATGCACTACACTATTATCTATAACGTACTATAATTTAATTTTAGTTCCATTTATTAATTTACGCCTGATTCGTAAAAAAAATGTGAAAAGCAATGTAGTGCATAGTTCAAGTCGTTTGAAATAGTGGACGGGTATAATTTGGTTGGTAGGGGCCCCCCGCCCACCCCACCTTCGCTCGCATAGTTTTTCAATAGATATAGATGTTTTATATTGTTTAAACTATTTCAAGAAGAGTGGTATCCTATGAAAAAACTATGCGAGCAAAGGCGGGGTGGGCGGGTGGTCCCTACCAACCAAATTATACCCGTCCACTATTTCAAACGACTTGAACTATGCACTACATTGCTTTTCACATTTTTTTTACGAATCAGGCGTAAATTAATAAATGGAACTAAAATTAAATCATAGTACGTTATAGATAATAGTGTAGTGCATAGTTAAAGTCATTTGAAATAGTGGACGGGCATAGTTTGGTTGGTGGGGGCCCCCCGCCCATCCCACCTTCGTTCGCATAGTTTTTTCAATGGATATAAACGTTTTATATTGTTTAAACTATTCCAAGAAGAGTGTTATCCTATGGGAAAACTATGCGAGCAAAGTAGGGGCGGGTGGGGGGTACCCCACCAACTAAACTATGTCCGTCCACTATTTCAAACGACTTGAACTCTGCACTACATTGTTACCTGTTACTTTCTATGATTTAATTTTAGTTCCATTTATTAATTTACGCCTGATTCGTAAAAAAATGTGAAAAACAATGTAGTGCATAGTTCAAGTCGTTTGAAATAGTGGATGGGTATAGTTTGGTTGGTGGAGGCCGGCCCCCCGCCCACCCCACCTTTGCTCGCATAGTTTTTTCATAGGATAACACTCTTCTTGGAATAGTTTAAACAATATAAAACGTTTGTATCCATTGAAAAAACTGTGCGAACAAAGGTGGGGTGGGCGGGGGGCCCCCACCAACCAAACTATACCCAACCACTATTTCAAACGACTTGAACTATGCACTACATTGTTTTTCACATTTTTTTACGAATCAGGCATAAATTAATAAATGGAACTAAAATTAAATCATAGAAAGTAACAGGTAACAATGTAGTGCAGAGTTCAAGTCGTTTGAAATAGTGGACGGACATAGTTTGGTTGGTGAGGGCCCCCCACCCACCCCACCTTTGCTCGCATAGTTTTCCTATAGGATAACACTCTTCTTGGAATAGTTTAAACAATATAAAATGTTTGTATCCATTAAAAAAAATATGCGAACGAGGGTGGGGTGGGCGGGGGGTCTCCACCATCCAAACTATGCCCGTCCACTATTTCAAACGACTTAAACTATCCACTACACTATTATCTATAACGTTCTATGATTCAATTAATTGTATTTATTAATTTATGCCTAATGTATAAAAAAAAGTAAGAAACAAGGTAGTACATAGTTAAAGTCATTTGAAATAGTGGACGGGCATATTTTGGTTGGTGGGGGCCCCCCGACAACCCCACCTTCGCTCGCATAGTTTTTTCAATGGATACAAACGTTTTATATTGTTTAAACTATTCCAAGAAGAGTGTTATCTTATGGAAAAACTATGCGAGCGAAGGTGGGGTGGGCGGGTGGCCCCTACCAACCAAACTATGCCCGTCCACTACTTCAAACGACTTGAACTATGTACTACATTGTTATCCGTTATTTTCTATGATTTAATTTTAGTTTCATTTATTAATTTACGCCTGATTCGTAAAAAAAATGTGAAAAACAATGTAATGCATAGTTCAAGTCGTTTGAAATAGTGGACGGGTATAGTTTGATTGGTAGGGGCCGCCCGCCCACCCCACCTTTGCTCGCATAGTTTTCCCATAGGATAACACTCTTCTTGGAATAGTTTAAAGAATATAAAACGTTTGTATCCATTGATAAAACTATGCGAACGAAGGTGGGGTGGGTGGGGGGCCCCCACCAACCAAACTATGCCTGTCCACTATTTCAAATGATTTGAACTATGTACTACATTGTTATTCGTTACTTTCTATGATTTAATTATAGTTCCATTTATTAATTTATGCCAGATTCTTAAAAATATGTGGAAAACAATGTAGTGCATAGTTCAAGTCATTTGAAATAGTGGACGGGTATAGTTTGGTTGGTAGGGACCGCCCGCCCACCCCACCTTCGCTCGCATAGTTTTTCGTAATGGATACAAACGTTTTATATTGTTTAAACTATTTAAAGAACAGTGTTATCCTATGAAAAAACTGTGCGAGCAAAGGTGGGGTGGGTGGGAGGCCCCTACCAACCAAACTATACCCGTCCATTATTTCAAACGACTTGAACTATGCATTACATTGTTATCCGTTACTTTCTATGATTTAATTTTAGTTCCATTTATTAATTTACGCCTGATTTGTAAAAAAATGTAAAAACAGTGTAGTGCATAGTTCAAGTCGTTTGAAATAGTGGATGGGTATAGTTTGGTTGGTGGGGGCCCCCCGAACACCCCACCTTCGTTCGCATAGTTTTTTCAATGGATACAAACGTTTTATATTGTTTAAACTATTCCAAGAAGAGTGTTATCCTCTGGAATAACTATGCGAGCAAAGGTGGGGTGGGCGGGCGGCCCCTACCAACCAAACTATACCCGTCCACTATTTCAAACGACTTGAACTATGCACTACATTGTTTTTTACATTTTTTACGAATCAGGCGTAAATTAATAAATGGAACTAAAATTAAATCATAGTACGTTATAGATAATAGTGTAATACATAGTTCAAGTCGTTTGAAATAGTGGACGGGTATAGTTTGGTTGGTAGGGGCCGCCCGCCCACCCCACCTTTGCTCGCATAGTTATTCCAGAGGATAACACTCTTTTTGGAATAGTTTAAACAATATAAAACGTTTGTATCCATTGAAAAAAATATGCGAACGAAGGTGGGGTGGGCGGGGGGGCCCCACCAACCAAACTATACCTGTCCAATAATGATTTCACGAGACTGACGCTGTTTTTAAAAACAAGTCATTTGAATTAATATATTCCCGTGGTCTCGATTATATATACGACAGATGGCAGCACATATGCCAACTAAACATTCGGTAAGTTAATGAGTGTCCATATTCTCTCTATGGTGTATATCAATCATAACGTTGTAATTGCACTGGTTAAATACATAAAAAGTTGTTTATATTTATATATATATTTTACTACGTCTAATATAATATAATCTAATATACATAATATTTAGTATAGCTTCTATTGACAACACTGCTTTTTTCAAAATGGCCTCTGCGCGTTCCAACCAATGAGCTGATTTTCGCCATTAATTCAAACGAATAACGAAAATATACTTTTAAAACTAGTTTTTTATTAAAGCGATAGCATTAAAATTGAAATATTTTAATATTATTACTATACAGTTTCCGTGCATTCTACTGTTTATGTTAATAATTAATTATTAATTAGGATTGATTAATCAATGATACTAGTCTGTATTCAATTCATTGCTTGCAATAATGTGACAATTGAAAACGTCGTTCTAGCGACCTAAAATAAAATAAATCGATTTATTGCAAATTTCAATATTATTAGTTATTTCTACTTACAGCTATTACTGTGTTATTGTTTATTTCGATTAGTTTGAAACCCATGATTTTGAGCTCTTTTTGGGCATTCATTTGAATGAGTGAGAGTCCTCTGCGTATCGGCACGTTGCCCAAGTGCCATTCGGATTTGTAAACGGCCATTGCAATGCTACTGCTCTAAGAATTCAGTCATTTTTATTTACATTATATTAATTCATAAATTAGATACATTTCGTGGGCATAAATTAACACAGGCCTGTTTTCATTTGTTAATTAATTGCATATTATGTCCATATGTCGCGGATAGGGGGGTGTAAACTCTAAGAGCTTTGGTATCGGGTATTTATTGATAGATATCTACCCGCAACATGGGCCTTAGAGGTTACACCCCCCTATCCGCGACAATATGACTGGAGATATTTGAATTTGTTTCAATAACACCAACATTAAAATTTCTTATATTCTCGATATTTTAATTATTTTAAATGTTTATATATGGCAACATTGCATTATGTGTTGCCAAAATAAACGATATTCTCGATATATTATTTATTTTAAGTGTTTATATATGGCAACGTTGCATTAAGTGTTTCCAAAATAAACGGGTTTGAAATTATAACTTGAGAGTTATCTATTTTATACAATCTTGCCTACATCTGGCAACACTGAAAGAGTTGAATTAACATTTATATTGCTTACAATTTACCAAGCAACTTGGATCATTTACTTAATAAATTTGACTACATGGTTTACCTCTTCCTGTATTTCACTGCCATGAAACGCGAAAATCGTCAACTCGTTGTACATACACATTAAAACACAGGTCAACTTAAAGGACCTCAACATTTTCCCTTCGTCCATGGCCTGCACAATTGTAAATTAATTGTAATTAGTTAATTAATCAACTGTTTATTTTTTACTCATACCAATCCCACTAAAAATTCAATAACAACGCCGATTACGATTGAAAAACCATACTGAAGTCCTGATGTTGTCGACGCCAGTTCCATTAAATCCTCACCAAATCTACAAGAACACAATGAACTTGTAAAATGTAAAACGGCCATAATGCTCGTATTCACCAACATCCCATAAACTTTATAGGTCCCATAACCTATTGAATGGATAAATTGACAACGTCATTGTGACAGAATATGCCAAAACAAATGCCAAATACCTTGAATAGCGCTTACGATTGGAGCTTTGATGACACATTTTGTTTAATTATTCAGTGTTTCCAATAGAGAGAATCTAAAGTAACTACATTCCTTAGATAAAGTATTTATTGTTGCTATAACAATGAATACTTATGGGTTCAATTCGCGATTCAAACGTTAACGGTTTTCTTCAAGGTAGTAGGTAAACAGCTGATTTTTGTTATTGTTTGATCAGCTGATTGCATTAAAATCATATGATTTCAATCACTTCTACAATAATGCGTGATTGTTAATATACTTTTAAGGTATAACTCTGGCTCTATAGTCATGTATAAGATGAAAAAACAAATGTTATGCAAATAAATTCCCTACTAAATGTAGTTCATTTCCTACCACCAGATGGAATATCAGCCGGCTTGAATCGCCAATAGCTATAGATAGATTTATGGTCGGTGAATACGGAGGGTGAGCTTTTCGCATTAACAGCGGAAATTCCTTTGGACTGATGCCTTATAATTTTTTTTTTTTAATCTGTTCTAGTTCTAGCTTAAGATGATTAAAATCCTCTAAGCGTCTCCCTTTACCAGCGAAAATCCTTTGTTTTGGGCTGGTACAGATTTAAGTTTTTTTTAATTTTTATAAAACTTGCATATGGAAAATTATGATTGCTGAAATTAGCTTATCATGCAATCTATGTACCTTAATAGTATAGTATGATGTTCGACACAAATCGACATCCTCCTATAACACTCCTGCTGAAAACCCTTTGAATGTATTTTGTCGTACTCATCCCCAGCCTCAATATCCTCCATAAGTCCCTCTAGCAACCTCTTGAGTATTTTAAATTGCACAATCAAGTGCTGCGAAAAGTAAATAAATAGATAATCGTAGATATAAATGCAGAATAAACAAAACAATCCGTTCAGCGCGAAAAACGTGAACAAAATCTCATGCAGCGGCGTCGGATTGGTATCGAATGGCAGATAGGTCAACCACGGAAAGTTGCGTTGTCCCTCCGGATACTCTGTAACCGGGAAGAACATGACCAGAACTCCTGCGACGGCGCTCGATAGAAAATGCACGCGTGCGAATTGAAATACTAAATTGAAGTGGCGTAGCAGTTGTTTTTCTTTTGGGGGGTCCACGATGGAGACATCCCAAAATTCGTTTTCAATTGTGTGGTACATTGTTAGGATTTGTTTGCGACCCAGAAACATTACGTAGAGTTTACAAAGAATCTACAACAGAGTTGACTATAATAAACTACTGTTATGTATTCGTGAAATGGCAGTATAAACACCAACGAAGAAAATACACTAATGCCCTTTATTCACTAAAATCCCATACATTTTATAGGTCCCATACAGTATGTAAAGAATAAATTGAAAATTTTGATAGAAATTGTCAAAAAAAAAATGCTTTGATGACATTATTTATGGAACGTTGGGGCCTAACCCCCTTATTCACCGACGTTCCAAAAATCTATCAATAGCTATTGAATTCATAAGTATTAGTTGTTATAGCAACAATAAATACATTATCTAGGGCATGTAGTTACTTTAGATTCGCTCTATTGGAAACACTGAGTAATTAAACAAAAGGTATCATCAAAGCTCCAATAACAATCATTATTCAAAGTGTTTGACATTAGTTTTGACAATTTCTGTCACGAGTGACATTTTCAATTTGTCCATTCAATAGCTTATGGGACCTATAAAGTTTATGGGATAAGATTACAGGCACGAGAGATAGTTTTATCTATAGTTCGTTTTGTATACCTCAATATCGAAAATAAATGTCAGCCACACTTCGAGGACTCCAGGTATGTCGGTTTGGTATGTCATGCAAATGATCTGACTGCTAGCGAGGAGACAGTTAAATAAAAAGTAGCCATACCAAATCAGGCGCTGTTTGCCTTTGAAGGATATTATTTGCGAGTACTTTTTCAACCATATTAATTTGTCATCTGAAATTAATTTTAATAGCAAATTGAATAGTACATACATATGAGTTTGTGAGAATGATGCCTGTTATCACTAACATCCCATAAACTTTATAGGTCCCATAAGTTATTGAATGGATAAATTGAAAACGTCACTGTGACAGAAATTGTCAAAACAAATGTCGAACACCTTGAATAGTGTTTTTGATTGGAGCTTTGATGATATCTTTTGTTTTATTACTCAGTGTTTCCAATAGAGGGAATCTAAAGTAACTACATACTCTAGATAATGTATTTATTGTTGTTATAACAACGAATACTTATGGGTTCAATAGTTGATAAATTTATGGAACGTTGGTGAATATGGGGGGTGACAGTCGTGTATGTCATATTTAAATTGTTTTGAAAAGGAGAAGATTAAAGGTCGTTTTAGACAAAACAATTTCTTGACTCAAAAGTTAGTCAAGATGCGAGACAATCTAAATTGTCTCGTATCATACAGCAAATTATTTGAAATATTGAATTGGATGGTAGATTGAATGGAAATATATAAAGTGTTTTATTTGTCAAGGACAACTTATATGGAAGGAGGATATATTAATTTATTTCTTAAACAACTTTTGAGCTAAGAAATTGTCTTGTCTAAAACGACCTTTAGATGTAAATCGATATGCGCAGTTAAAGACTTGAAATCAATTTGTTCATAAATAAAAATGTAACTGAAAAAGAGATGATTTTCTGTTAGGTATTTATGTAAATCAACGTGTACATAAACACCAAACGGAAAATCTTCTCTTTTTCAAAACAATTCAAATGTGACTTACACAACTTGTAATTCCCACATATTTAGAGGGAAAGTTGTACAATAAATTTCCCAGAGAGCGACCTGCCTCGTAGTTTATCCAAAAACATTTTTATTTTTCATTTAAACCAATTATTTACACCACATTCATTCACACAGTCTCATATGTACATTACTAAACTGTATTTGTCACCTTTTATTTTAACTTTTTCTTTAGGGTACAGCATTGTGTTACTAAACTAAACTCAGTTTAAGCACAAACAAACATATAGGAAGAAATTAGATGCATAAATAATAAGGCAGTGTATCATTATTTAACGTTTCAAATATATAATTCATATTAATTAAGTAATAGATGTAAACATGCAAGGATAGTTTGTACTGAAATCTGAAGAAAATTGTAGGAATTAGCGAGCAAATTAAATATTCAACATTTATAATACATGTGTACAGAAAAATATGTTTCGGTGCACGTAACTAATCATAAACAAAGGGTAATATTATTAAAAGTATACAATAAAATTGGAGCGAGAGCGTGCTAGAGTCCCCTGATGAATATGTTTTCAAATAAAGATTATTTAAGGAAAACAATAGTTTCCATCAGAAAATAATTGCAAACGTGAAATACTCAGTATACAACATTCATGCCCGTATTCACTAACATCCCATAATCTGTATAGGTCCCATAAACTATTTAATGGATACATTGACAATGCCATTATGGCAGAATATGCCAAAACAAAAGTCAAACATCTTAAATAGCGCTTGCAATTGGAGATTTGATGACACATTTTGTTTAATTATTCAGTGGTTCCAATAGAGAGAAACTATAGTAACTACATTCCCTAGATAATGTATTTATTCGGTGTTGGTAACCCCCATATCCACCGACGTTCCATAAATGTATCAATAGCTATTGAACCCATTAGTATTCGTTGTTATAGCAACAAAAAATACATAAATTAATGTGAAATATGAAAATGTGAAAAATGAAAATATGTAAATGCCTAAATTTAAATATGTTAAAATGTCAGAATGCCAAAAAGTTAAAAAGTCAAAATGTCAAATCGTGAAGTGTCAAATCGTGAAGTGTCAAATCGTGAAGTGTCAAATCGTGAAGTGTCAAAATCTCAAGTGTCAAAAATTTCAAAGAATGTCAAAAATGTCAAAAAAGTAAAAAATGTCAAAAAAATAAAAAATGTCAAAAAGGTAAAAAAATGCCAAAAAAGTAAAAAATGTCAAAAAAAAACATTATATAAAAATGCCTAAATTTAAACATGTTAAAATGTTAAAATGTCAGAATGCCAAAAAGTTAAAAAGTTAAAGAGTCAAAATGTCAAATCGTGAAATGTCAAAATCTCAAGTGTCAAAAATTTCAAAGAATGTCAAAAATTTCAAAAAAGTAAAAAATGTCAAAAAAGTAAAAATGTCAAAAAAGTAAAAAATGTCAAAAAAATAAAAAATGTCAAAAAAGTCTAAAAAGTCAAACAAAACAAAAGAGTAAAAAAAATGTCAAAAATGTTAAAATGTCAAAAATGTCAAAAATGTCAAAAATGTTAAAAATGTCAAAAATGTTAAAAATTTCAAAAATATTAAAAATGTCAAAAATGTCAAAAATGTCAAAAATGTCAAAAATGTCAAAAATGTCAAAAATGTCAAAAATGTCAAAAATGTCAAAAATGTCAAAAATGTCAAAAATATAAAAATGTTAGAAATGTCAAAAATTTCAAAAATGTCAAAAATGTCTAAAATGTTAAAAATGTCAAAAATATTATATGAAAATGCCTAAATTTAAACATGTTAAAATGTTAGAATGTCAGAATGCCAAAAAGTTAAAAAGTTAAAAAGTCAAATCGTGAAATGTCAAAATCTCAAGTGTCAAAAATTTCAAATAATGTCAAAAATGTCAAAAAAGTAAAAAATGTCAAAAAAGTCTAAAAAGTCAAACAAAACAAAAGAGTAAAAAAAATGTCAAAAATGTTAAAAATGTCAAAAATTTTAAAAATTTCAAAAATATTAAAAATGTCAAAAATGTCAAAAATGTCAAAAATGTCAAAAATGTCAAAAATGTCAAAAATGTCAAAAATGTCAAAAATGTCAAAAATGTCAAAAATGTCAAAAATGTCAAAAATTTCAAAAATGTCAAAAATGTCTAAAATGTTAAAAATGTCAAAAATATTATATGAAAATGCCTAAATTTAAACATGTTAAAATGTTAAAATTTCAGAATGCCAAAAAGTTAAAAAGTTAAAAGTCAAAATGTCAAATCGTGAAATGTCAAAATCTCTCAAGTGTCAAAAATTTCAAAGAATGTCAAAAATGTCAAAAAAGTAAAAAATGTCAAAAAAATAAAAAATGTCAAAAAAGTAAGAAATGTCAAAAAAATAAAAAATGTCAAAAAAGTAAAAAATGCCAAAAAAGTAAAAAATGTCAAAAAAGTCTAAAAAGTCAAACAAAACAAAAGAGTAAAAAAAATGTCAAAAATGTCAAAAATTTTAAAAATTTCAAAAATATTAAAAATGTCAAAAATGTCAAAAATGTCAAAAATGTCAAAAATGTCAAAAATGTCAAAAATGTCAAAAATGTCAAAAATGTCAAAAATGTCAAAAATGTCAAAAATGTCAAAAATGTCAAAAATGTCAAAAATGTCTAAAATGTCAAAAATGTTAGAAATGTCAAAAATGTCTAAAATGTTAAAAATGTCAAAAATATTATATGAAAATGCCTAAATTTAAACATGTTAAAATGTTAAAATTTCAGAATGCCAAAAAGTTAAAAAGTTAAAAGTCAAAATGTCAAATCGTGAAATGTCAAAATCTCTCAAGTGTCAAAAATTTCAAAGAATGTCAAAAATGTCAAAAAAGTAAAAAATGTCAAAAAAGTAAAAAATGCCAAAAAAGTAAAAAATGTCAAAAAAGTCTAAAAAGTCAAACAAAACAAAAGAGTAAAAAAAATGTCAAAAATGTTAAAAATTTCAAAAATATTAAAAATGTCAAAAATGTCAAAAATGTTAGAAATGTCAAAAATTTCAAAAATGTCTAAAATGTCTAAAATGTTAAAAAAGTCAAAAATATTAAAAATGTCAAAAATTTAAACATTTTTTCAAAAATGTCAAAAAAGTCACAAATGTCAATGTAATTTTTTTTTTAAAAGTCGAAAAGTTGGTAATGTCGAAAATTTTATACAAAATTATATAGGTCATGTAATTCAGAAAATCCTGTGGTGCACCAGATATTTTTTTATTCTTTTAAAAACCAAAATACATACAATTAAATCCTGAATAAATTAATAATATATTATCAGAAAAACTCAAAACATGTATGTCTGCTCGTTGGCAATGATATTAGTATAATAGTTTTGGTTTCATTTTAATAAGAATCTTTTGGATTCCCATATGCGTCATACAGACGTTTCCACATTTGATATCCTTCTTCAGCAGGATTTTGAACAACTTGCAAATTGTAGCCTATATCAATACAGTTTATATTCGTTCCATTATTCCATGCTTGTGGTAAGCTAATGTTTTGTAAAATGCTGTCGTGTGGATCCGGTGTAGGGTTACTAGAATATTAGTAAAAGAACGTATTTCAACATTAAAGACAAATAATATCATTGCAAGCAACACCACACACCCAAGAAACAGAAGGGAGAAAAACTGATAAATAAAATGTTTATTGGAGTTATTACTTTCCGAATACATCACTGATGTAAAGTATTGTTTTACCGAAAAAGCTTTTACGTTTTCCAACTAAGATTGTGGAAATATGAGATCAAAAAAATTACACCAGAAGGAAGGTATTGTTGGTATTGTTGCCGTGTAGCATTTAGCAAAAAAAAAAAAAATTTCGTTACGTTTTATGCCCAAAATAGTCGAAATAAATTCGATTTTGGAGATGCTGTGTGTGGTGTGTCTGTATATCTGTATATCTGTATGTCTGTATGTCTGTATGTCTGTATATCTGTATATCTGTATATCTGTATGTCTGTATGTCTGTATGTCTGTATGTCTGTATGTCTGTATATCTGTATGTCTGTATATCTGTATGTCTGTATCTCTGTATGTCTGTATGTCTGTGTGTCTGTATGTCTGTATGTCTGTATGTTTGTATGTCTGTATATCTGTATACCTGTATATCTGTATGTCTGTATCTCTGTATGTCTGTGTGTCTGTATGTCTGTATGTCTGTATGTCTGTATGTCTGTATGTCTGTATATCTGTATATCTGTATACCTGTATATCTGTATGTCTGTATGTCTGTATATCTGTATATCTGTATACCTGTATATCTGTATGTCTGTATCTCTGTATGTCTGTATGTCTATGTGTCTGTGTGTCTGTATGTCTGTATGTCTGTATATCTGTATATCTGTATATCTGTATACCTGTATATCTGTATGTCTGTATCTCTGTATGTCTGTGTGTCTGTATGTCTGTATGTCTGTATGTCTGTATGTCTGTCTGTCTGTCGGTAAACAAAAATTAAAATGAAAATAAAAATCAAATATGTCAAAAAAGTCAAAAATTTCAACAAAAAAAAAATGTCAAAAAAGTTAAAAATATCGAAAAAGTAAAAAAAAGTCAAATGTCAAAAAAGTCAAAAATATGTAAAAAGCCAAAAAAGTATTATTTCAAAAGTCGAAAAAGTTAATTCAAAAATGTTAAATATGTCAAAAAAATTCAAAAATGTCAAATTTTGGTAAATACAGGCATTTTTTTAGTCATATATTTACCCTGTTTTGGCGAAATTCGACCACATTCGTACCATACGCTCCCTCACCACGTATGCATGTGGAACATACAACTTATTGTCATTAGTTTCTGACCTGAATAGGTAATACAAGTCCTCGGTGTGTGCAACATTTCCCAACTCTAGTAATAAAATAATTATATAATATAATAATAATAATTGTATATAATTATTTATTATATAGAATTTATACAATTATTTTTTCAGGATACGTACGGGAATAGTTTTTATGGGGTACGTAGTCCAGCCCAATGTTGCTCGAGTAAGAAAATCGATAGCAGTACAATTTAGTCTTATTTTGCAGCAACGTAAAGTGTTCTCGATATGGCTTATTAAACATATCATCACTTATAAACTGAAACAGTTATTTAATAATTAGCAGCAGCTGATAATTAACGCGATTAACTACCGTATTCACACCAATGTTCCATAAATCTATCAATAGCTATTGAACCCGTAAGTATTCGTTGTTATAGCAACAATAAATACATTATCTATCGAATGTAGTTACTTTAGATTCTCTCTATTGGGAACACGGAATAATTAAACAAAAGGTGTCATCATAGCTCCAATCAATCACAAACGCTGATTAGGGTGTTTGACATTTGTTTTAGCATATTCTGTCACAATGACGTTTTCAATTTATACATTCCTATAAAATTTATGGAATGTTGGTAATAATACGATCAATAATATTACGAATATGATCAATAATATTATTATTATTTTGGCTACGTAAGAACAAACGGATAATTGGGCATGTGAGAATGAAAGTAGACTAAATCACATTTAAGTTATTTTGAAAAAAAAAGAAGAGTTTGCGTTTGGTATTGTATGTAAATCGACGTGCGCATTTACAAACTTGAAATCAATTTTTACTTTCCAAATACATCACTGATGTAAAGGAAGGTATTGTTTTATCGAAAACGCTTTCACGATTTCAAACTAAGATTGTGGAAATATGGGATCATTTTCCGGGAAAATAAACTATACCAGAATGAAGGTATAGTTGTCAACAATTTGGCAATTTTTTTTTTTTCAATTTTCATTACGTTTTATGTCTAAAATTTTCGAAAAACCACGATTTTTGCGATGTCTGGGTCTATGTATGTATGCCTGTCTGTGAACAAAATTCCGGGAAAACGGAACAACAGTGTCAAAGTCAAAAAAATGTAAAAAATGTCTAAAATGACATTTGATTGTAAGTCAAAAAGAAAGTCTAAAATGTCAAAAAAGTCAAAAATGACAAAAAAAAGAGTCAAAAATGACAAAAAAGTCAAAAATGTCTAAAGAAATTAAAAAAGTTGTAATTATAGAAATTTTATACAAAATTAAATAGGTCATGTAATTCGGAAAGTCGTAAAAGAAAGTCTGAAATGTCAAAAAAGTCAAAAATGGCAAAAAGAGTCAAAAATGCCAAACAAAGAAGTCAAAAATGTCTAAAGAAATTTAAAAAGTTGTAAATATAGAAATGTTATACAAAATTAAATAAGTCATGTAATTCGGAAAGTCGTAAAAGAAAGTCTGAAATGTCAATAAAGTCAAAAATGACAAACAAAAAAGTAAAAAATGTCTAAAGAAATTAAAAAAGTTGTAAATATAGAAATGTTATACAAAATTAAATAGGTCATGTAGTTCGGAGTCGTAAAAAAAAGTCTAAAATGTCAAAAAAGTCAAAAATGACAAAAAAAGAGTCAAAAATGACAAAAAAAAGTCAAAAATGTCTAAAGAAATTTAAAAAGTTGTAAATATAGAAATGTTATACAAAATTAAATAGGTCATGTAGTTCGGAGTCGTAAAAAAAAGTCTAAAATGTCAAAAAAATCAAAAATGACAAAAAAAAAAAGTCAAAAATGCCAAACAAAAAAGACAAAAATGTCTAAAGAAATTAAAAAAGTTGTAAATATAGAAATGTTATACAAAATTAAATAGGTCATGTAGTTCGGAGTCGTAAAAAAAAGTCTAAAATGTCAAAAAAATCAAAAATGACAAAAAAAAAAGTCAAAAATGCCAAACAAAAAAGTCAAAAATGTCTAAAGAAATTAAAAAAGTTGTAAATATAGAAATGTTATACAAAATTAAATAGATCATGTAATTCGGAAAGTCATATGGTGCCCACACCAGATATTTTCGTAAACAAAAATGTAACTGCGCACCTCGATGTACAGAAATACCAAATGCAAACACTTCTCCTTCTCAAAACAACTTAAAATGCCACTTTCATTCTCAATTGTGGAATTGCTTTGTACGCACCCGTAAGATTTTATCATCCGGCGCAAGTAAAACGGACGACCCTTGATAGTAATAGTCCCATAAGGCGGGTGCTATATGATTGTCACTCGCCTCTTCAGTTGCGTACATGTCTGTTGGTACTAGGATATTCTTGCTAAGATCGATCTCCAAAAAGAACGGCCTCAAAATATTCAAATCTAAAAAAAACATGTACTGAATGTTCATAAATGTTGGTTTTTGGGTTTTAATTTAGTCGACTTAATTTTATGGTGACATAAAATAATAAATAATAAATAAGGAGTCAATTTCAGACCATAATTTTCTATAATATTGTCTGTTTTGGCTCAAAAACTTCCGAAAAGTTTCGCTCGGACACTAGTAGACATATGTTGCTATATGTTGGTGCTATATGTTGGTGCTATCTGTTAGTTTGTGATTGTATAAATAAAACACTAGAACAACTTACATCTCGCAAAAAAAAGTGACTCTTCTGAATTGGTACCAATGAATAGTTCTACATCAGGTGTAGTTTTTCTTGAAAGAAGTTTGTACGAACCGTCAACGATTGCTGCACCAGGGATGTTGTCCTCAATTACAGGACTATATGATATTCCATTCAATATATTTAATTTTAGTAGTGAGAGCTACAAGAAATTTTATTGATATCAAATATATACGAGTTATTCAAATTTGAAACTCAAACATTTTTGATTTTAAACTGAAAGTGTCTACATATCTAGATTTCGATCTTATTAGATCTCGTCAGTGTAGCTCAGCTAGTGAGGATGAATTCACACAATATCTAGAGTGGTATATACAAAAATTATACAACTAACCCCCTAGGAGGAAAGTTAAACGCCATCTGACGGCACTACATCAATTAGCAATGCACATCCATATGGTAATAACCATCAACATGCTCATGCCATCAGAATGCCGGGTAGTGCCCTCTAGGGAATAATATTCCAACAGAGTGCTTGAGACATCAACACAAGGCCAATCTAATATATATATATATATATATATATATATATATATATAACATGATCGGGGGGATATATTTATATATGTATATTTAACATAAGAAGGAAAAAGAAAATAATAAACTCGTCTTACAATTCCTAAGACTATTAACGATGCAACCTCCATCTGTTTCAAGCTTTTTTCATGGAGACAATTTATAGTGTCCGCTGTTATTAGTCTTATACATCCTACAGACTTTACGAAAGTGTCGTAGGTGTTTTTTGGGTTCCTCTGCATAGCCCACGGGTTCAAACTAGTGCCGCTTTGTAAGATTGCCCGCTTAAAATATCCTAAAAATAATAGTTAATACTATTTTTAATAGACAAATATATAATAAATAAATAAAACTAATTTTTCTTTGTTTTTTATCACTTGTTTATTACTGTTTGCGAATATTTTCGGCTACGCTCTAGCCATTATCAAGCTAATCCGATGACAAAGACAAAGAAAAATTCGTTTTATTTATTTATTATAATGAATTATCACAAAGTAGATGCCGATTCAATTCAATATTTGACATATATATATATATATATATATATATATATTCGCTGGCCTTTTCTACTACAGTGTGGTGTAAAGGTAAATAAAAATACAACGCAACAATTTTAACAGCAATAAACAAATATATCATATATTTGTGATATGTGATATGATATATTTTTGTTTATAATTCCAGGATAATTTTAGTCTATCCTTTCGGGATCTATAGCTATAATCCGGGGTTAATCCGCAAAATCCAGGAACTAATAGTCACTTTAATATGCTAAATAATAATAATAATAAAACGATTATACCTTTACCAACAACCAAGGGAGATGTTATCAAATATGAAATCATAGTCGCACCAGCGCTTTCACCAAAAGCAGTAATACTGTCGGGATTCCCCCCAAAATACTGAATGTTCTTCTTCACCCATTGCATGGCTAAAACTATATCCTTTACACCTAAATTGCATGGAATTTGGCCTTTGTTATCGCAAAGAAAACCTGTCAATTAATAACGTACACGTAAATTTGACAACAATCAACTATTAATGAATATCATTATAGTATCATTATAATTGCAACTTTGTTTCTTTTTACATGCTCCAATTAAGAGTTTAGAAGCGATATTCTAAAGCACTGTTCTTCAATCTTATCCACGTCCTTCTTTGAGATAATCTTATTTTGGAACCCTTAGTTCAGTAAAACACCCAAATCTGATTTGAAGTGGGGATATGTATTACATATTACATGAACAAAATGCGTTCCTGCCTTTATTATAAAAACTTAATAAAGGGTGTCCTAAAATTACCGCAAGATTTAAATTAAATAGAGAACACAGTTTTTAGTCTTTAGGTTGTTATTTTTTTTTTATAAGATATAAATTTGCATTTTTTCAAAACGCCAATCACCAAGAAATCTTAATTAACCCAGCATATAAAAATAGTATTGGAATTCTAAATCAGAAGCAAGGCTTATTGTCTCCTTTTGGGACAAATAAACAATATCAAATCTCCAATATTATCAAGATTATTATAAAAATTTATAAATCACTTATAATTTTATTTGATATTATTTTAATTAAGAAAAAAAAAACTTTTATAATACACCTGAATAAAAAAAAAACAGAACTTTACAACTAATTTGATGTGATCATTTTTTTAAAACTCGCTAACCTTTCTTATGTTGACTTGTGATTTTTTTTTAACATAAACTTAACACAAACATTCTAATTATAATTTCTGGTAAATCTAAATAAAGAAAGTAAATCATTTTGAATTTAGTTACTGCCTAATTGAAATGCTACAGTTTTCAAAACGATTTTTTGTACTTTTCGAGTGATGACTGTCTTCTCAAACTTACGATATACGCATACATACCGTAAATTCCCAGTCGGTAATTAATAGTAACTATTATAACATTGTGGTCTATAAAATAGTCAGGCCCAAAATTCTTTTGAAGGCCGTCGCCTTGTAGAAAGGCGCCGCCATGAACCCAGAGCATCACCGTTAGATTGTTCTCTTGAGCCGAACTGGGCAACTAAAATATGGTGTGAATAATAATTGGTTTGTGCTTTCGTATGCAAACATGTTTGGTTCAAAATTGTATAACATGTTAATATTTTAAAATGCAATATATTTTCAAAACTGTCTATTTATCAGGAAATACTATCAACCAAACTATGTCCGTTTCACTATTTCAAACGACTTGAACTATGCACTACATAATTTCTCACTTTTTTTTTACGAATTAGGCGTAAATTAACATATGGAATTAATTGTATAGAATATAAATTAATGGATAACAGTATAGTGCAGAGTTCAAGTCATTTGAAATAGTGGACGGGCATAGTCAGGTTGGTGGGGCCCCCCGCCCACCCCACCTTTGCTTGCATAGTTTTTTCAATGGATACATACGTTTCATATTGTTTAAACCATTCCAGGAAGAGTGTTATCCTATGGAAACAACAATGCGAACAAAGGTGGGGTGGGCGGGGGGCCCCCACCAACCTGACTATGCCCGTCCACTATTTCAAATGACTTGAACTCTGCACTACACTATTATCTGTTATTTTCTATGATTAAATTAATGTCATTTATTAATTTAAGACTAACTAAAAAGATACATGTGAAAAATAATGTAATGCATAGTTCAAGTCGTTTGAAATAGTGGACGGGCATAGTCAGGTTGGTGGGGGCCCCCCGCCCACCCCACCTTCGCTCGTATAGTTTTTTCAATGGATACAGACGTTGTATATTGTTTAAACCATTCCAAGGAAGAGTGTTATTCAATGAAAAAACTATGCGAACAAAGGTGGGGTGGGCGGGCGGCCCCTACCAACCAGACTATGCCCGTCCACTATTTCAAATGACTTGAACTTTGCATTACATTATTTTTCACATATATTTTTTAATTAATCTTAAATTAATAAATGACATTAATTTAATCATAGGATATAACGTATAATAGTGTAGTGCAGAGTTCAAGTCGTTTGAAATAGTGGACGGGCATAGTCTAGTTGGTAGGGCCCCCCCGCCCACCCCACCCTTGTTCGCATAGTTTTTACCATAGGATAACACTCTTCTTGGAATGGTTTAAACAATATGAAACGTCTGTATCCATTGAAAAAACTATGCGAGCGAAGGTGGGGTGGGCGGGCGGTCCCTACCAACCAGACTATGCCCGTCCACTATTTCAAATGACTTGAACTATGCATTAAATTATTTTTCACATATATCTTTTTAATTAGTCTTAAATTAGTAAATGACATTAATTTAATCATAGAAAATAACAGATAATATTGTAGTGCAGAGTTCAAGTCATTTTAAATTGTGGACGGGCATAGTTTGATTGGTAGGGGCCGCCCGCCCACCCACTTTGATTGGTAGGGGCCGCCCGCCCACCCACCTTTGCTCGCATAGTTGTTTCCATAGGATAACACTCTTCTTTGGAATAGTTAAACAATATTAAACCTCTGTATCTATTGGTTTAAACTTTCGGAAAGTGTGAAAATACTTTAGTTTATAGGATAATATATATATATATATATATATATATATATATATATATATATATATATATATATATAATAAGTGAGTACTATTAAGTTAGAAGTTTTTTTTTTAATAGTAGACGGGCATAGTTTGATTGGTATTTGTAATTGTCATCGGTAATCTATCATTTGTCAGATATTACCTTTGGTGTGTAAACGTTCAAAAATAGACAATCCTCTTGTTCGCCCTCTGCTGAGGGTATTTGAGGACAAATCGGTTTGTCTTCTCTAGCATCATACACGTTATTCCAGGGTCGAATATACTCAGAAAGCTAAAAATAATAGCAAAACTGTATGCTAGACGTTACTAATTTATAACAATGTTTGCTATATTTCTTATGTTTGCAAAAAAACACACCTTAAAACGTTGCACCGGCTCTGCATATCTTAATCCCTTGAAGGAGTAGTAAACATTCTTTTTGGGCACAGAGTACTGACGACTACCCAATATTTTACCGTTTGCAATTTGGAGAGTAACATTTTCTTGACACTAAAACAAAACCAGGAATATTTTAAATTTAATTTCCTAAAAATTATTTTTCAACTTAACTACTCAACTCGAGACCCTCTGATTCTGTAAATTTTGGTACAATTCGGAAATATTCAAAACGTTCTGAATGCCATGACAACAGGAGTAAACAACAGTTTGTAAATTTGCATGCGAGATGTTTGGCAATTTTAAAACAAAATTGTTAAAATTACAGCATCAATTAAGGAAAATCAATCTCAAAATTATTTTTTGTTCAATATATCGTATTATGAAATGACAAATGTCGTAACTTCCAAAAACAGTTTTTGAGATAAATACATTTTAAAAATTGCAATGAAATATCTTAAATTTTGATTTAATATTAATTAAGTCATTCTGAAAGTCGTATGGTGCTCGTAGTCCGGCACCACACGACTTTCAGAATGACTTAATTAATATTAAATCAAAATTTAAGATATTTCGGTTCGATTTCATTTAATTTTTTCATGTTTTATGATTTTTTCTCACATTTACCCACATTTTCTCATATTTACCCACATTTTCCCATATTTTCACATATCTTCCCATGTTTTCACAAATTTTCCAATATTTTCACACATCCTCCTATGTTTTCACAAACTTTCCCATATTTTTACACATCTTCCCATATTTTCACAAATTTTTCTATATTTTCACACGTCTTCCCATGTTTTCACAAATTTTCCCATATTTTTACACATCTTCCCATGTTTTCAGAAACTTTCCCATATTTGCACACATCTTCCCATGTTTTCACAAATTTTCCCATATTTTCACACATCTTCCTATGTTTTTACAAATTTTCCCATACTTGTGTACATGTTTTCAGAACATCTAGATTTTTAGACATGCAAAACATTGCTTACCGCTACGTTACCACTACCGCGGTTATTGTATATGACTCTTTAGTCTGTTACGGAGGGAATATATAATATCGCGCCCGAGTAATTTATAGTATGAACTGCAAGGGCCACCGATGTGCAATGGAAGGCCCTACACCAGATAAATAAATTATAAAAAAGCACTATGTTTCCATATCAGAAGCTAGTGTGCTAGTGTCGAACTGGATACATGTAGGACTGGATACATGTAGGACTGGATACATGTATGACTGGATACACGTAGGACTGGATACATGTATGACTGGATACACGTAGGACTGGATACATGTGGGACTGGATACATGTGGGACTGGATACATGTAGGACTGGATACATGTGGGACTGGATACATGTGGGACTGGATACATGTGGGACTGGATACATGTAGGACTGGATACATGTAGGACTGGATACATGTATGACTGGATACACGTAGGACTGGATACATGTATGACTGGATACACGTAGGACTGGATACATGTGGGACTGGATACATGTGGGACTGGATACATGTAGGACTGGATACATGTAGGACTGGATACATGTAGGACTGGATACATGTAGGGTAGAATCGAGTTAAATGAAATGATTTAGAAAATAGCCTGCTGGTAGATAATAATGAAGATTATAAGGGAATTATTATCAAATAAAAAAAACTCTGTTAACTTACAAAAATGTTTCCAAATAACTGCACCAACACACTCAATACCACCACTGTTAGTTGTAATTTAAATACACTCATTTTTCGCCGCTACAGTTTTCACATAAATAAAAACATTCAACGCCTTTATATACATACAAATATATTTAAAAAATCCTTGAATTACAATTTACGTAGAACAAAAAAAACATTCCGTATGCCGACACTAATCAGTACATACATTTTTACCATGTGGAATCGGATAGAAAAAAGCGTTCACCGCACATTTCTGAAGCGCCTGAAAACCGTGTCAGGACTTAGTATTCATGAATTCCTCTATGTTCTACATTGTAACGGGTCTGAAAAATTTAAACGCTTATCAGCGCATACAAATAATTGCGGTAATGATTAGCAATAATTAACAATTCAACAATTAATGGAAATTAGTTATTTAGTTTGAAAAATGTTGACAGATAGTATTTTAATGTTTTACAAATGTCTTGTTTATAAAATATAATTGTAAGTATGTCATTAATTATTATTATATGAAACAATATACTAATGTTCATAAATGCCTATGTAGAAATGTACAAAATGTAGATAATATAGAGGATGTTATAAAAGTATGGAATAAATTCGATAAAACCTTTATTTATTTTTGTAAAAATTACTCGGACAATAATAATTTTAAATTGTCGATTTTTAATGAAAGCACCAATTTTTCCGAGCTTTTTTGAATGAGCAATGACATCATCGATTTTTTTTTTAAATGATAACCTCATTTTTTTATTTCAGATTCTAAAAGGCAATATTTTTCTGGTATCAGCGATGTATATTATGATATATAGGTCACTATTTTCGGAAAGTTTCTTATTTCCGAGAAAAGTTCGAACTCAGGATATACCCAATACGATACAGACAATGGCTCTAAACAACCCTACCAAGTTAAGTAAAGTTTTAAAAAAATCAAAAAAAGTTTAAAAAAAAAAGTAAAAAAGGGTAAAAAAAGTAACAAAGTAAAAAATGTAACAAAGTAAAAAATGTAAAAATGTAAAAATTGTAAAAAATGTAAAAATTGTAAAAAATGTAAAAATTGTAAAAAATGTAAAAATTGTAAAAAATGTAAAAATTGTAAAAAATGTAAAAATTGTAAAAAATGTAAAAAATGTAAAAAAGTAAAAAAAAAGTAAGAAAGTAAAAAATCTTTTTACTTTTTTTATCCTTTTTTGACTTATTTTTTAAACTTTTTTGACTTTTTAAAGTAAAAAAAAAAATAAATAAAAAAATAAAAAAATAAAGAATAAAGAATAAAGAATAAAGAATAAAGAATAAAGAATAAAGAATAAAGAATAAAGAATAAAGAATAAAGAATAAAGAATAAAGAATAAAGAATAAAGAATAAAGAATAAAGAATAAAGAATAAAGAATAAAGAATAAAGAATAAAGAATAAAGAATAAAGAATAAAGAATAAAGAATAAAGAATAAAGAATAAAGAATAAAGAATAAAGAATAAAGAATAAAGAATAAAGAATAAAGAATAAAGAATAAAGAATAAAGAATAAAGAATAAAGAATAAAGAATAAAGAATAAAGAATAAAGAATAAAGAATAAAGAATAAAGAATAAAGAATAAAGAATAAAGAATAAAGAATAAAGAATAAAGAATAAAGAATAAAGAATAAAGAATAAAGAATAAAGAATAAAGAATAAAGAATAAAGAATAAAGAATAAAGAATAAAGAATAAAGAATAAAGAATAAAGAATAAAGAATAAAGAATAAAGAATAAAGAATAAAGAATAAAGAATAAAGAATAAAGAATAAAGAATAAAGAATAAAGAATAAAGAATAAAGAATAAAGAATAAAGAATAAAGAATAAAGAATAAAGAATAAAGAATAAAGAATAAAGAATAAAGAATAAAGAATAAAGAATAAAGAATAAAGAATAAAGAATAAAGAATAAAGAATAAAGAATAAAGAATAAAGAATAAAGAATAAAGAATAAAGAATAAAGAATAAAGAATAAAGAATAAAGAATAAAGAATAAAGAATAAAGAATAAAGAATAAAGAATAAAGAATAAAGAATAAAGAATAAAGAATAAAGAATAAAGAATAAAGAATAAAGAATAAAGAATAAAGAATAAAGAATAAAGAATAAAGAATAAAGAATAAAGAATAAAGAATAAAGAATAAAGAATAAAGAATAAAGAATAAAGAATAAAGAATAAAGAATAAAGAATAAAGAATAAAAAATAAAAAATAATAAATAAAAAATAAAAAATAAAAAATAAAAAATAAAAAATAAAAAATAAAAAATAAAAAATAAAAAATAAAAAATAAAAAATAAAAAATAAAAAATAAAAAATAAAAAATAAAAAATAAAAAATAAAAAATAAAAAATAAAAAATAAAAAATAAAAAATAAAAAATAAAAAATAAAAAATAAAAAATAAAAAATAAAAAATAAAAAATAAAAAATAAAAATCAACGATGAATATTATTTCCTTAAGTTAAAGTTCATGTTCAAAAGTGAGGGTCGCGAGTTCGAATGACCGGGGACATTTAGGCCAAAATTGCTATATGTTTCTCAAATTTTATATTTTCGGTTGTTTCCCTTAGCCTCCTCTAGAGTCGAGTTTTTTCATATGTTTTTGTATTCATATTTAATTGAAGTACCCCCGTATTCACCGACGTTCATAAATCTATCAATAATTATTAAACCCATAAGTATTCGTTGTTATAGCAACAATAAATAAATTATCTAGGGAGTGTAGTTACTTTAGATTCTCTCTATTGGAAACACTGAATAATTAAACAAAAGGTGTCATCAAAACTCCAATCACAAGCGCTATTCAAGGTGTTTCGACATTTGTTTTGGCATATTCTGTCACAATGACATTGTCAATTTATTTATGCAATAGCTTATGGAATCTATAAAGTTAATGGGATGTTGGTAAATATGGGCATAAGCCATAAGTATTAATTGCTATAGCAACAATAAATTAATTTTCTAGAGAATGTAGTTACTTTAAATTTTCTCTATTGGAAACACTGAACAATTAAACAAAATGTGTCATTAAAGCTCCAATCGCAAGTGCTATTCAAGATGTTTGACATTTGTTTTGGCATATTCTGTCACAATGACATTGTCAATTTATCCATTCAACACCTTATGGGGTCTATAATGTTTATGGGATGTTGGTGAATACGGGCAGTAGTTTTTTAAATTAAAATAGTTACACAAATAATATTGAAAATAGGCGGAAAGGCCACTGGCCAATAGCCTAATAAAGATTGTTTTCTCTCTAATATTGAAAACTAGAAAGTGCAATTTAAAAATCATCTCTCTAATGACGGGAATTTCAAGTTGTAATATAAAGTGTGACGAACGCTTGTGTATTCTTGCAAATGAGTGCTTGTTTTACAACATGTGGTAATTAACAAACAAAACTAGTTAAGTTGTAAAATGTAAATGCCAGCAATGAAACTCTCCGTGCATTCGCCACAAAAATCAATTCAACGAGATTTCGTAAGGCGCATTATGAAGAGAAGAAAAAAATATTGGGGACACCAGTTTGCAACCAATCACAGCTCCTGCAACAAGCGCAGATAATTGCCAGTTTTTATTTCAAAATTATTGCGATTTAGAAAGTTGCGCATCCAGTCGCGCTGCGAGATTTGAGTACGGTGCGCGTATCACTTTCGTTTCTTCCTTGGTGTGTGTGTGTGTGTTGTTCTATTTTGTGAGTGTATGTGTTTATGAACATTTAATCGCGAGCAGGAATTATTAAATTTGCACGCAATTAAAGCACTTCCTATTTTCTTTTTTAATTACTGCTACCACAGGTGTGTATAAAAGTAATTGATGCACGCGGGGATGGTTTAATTGTACGCGATGTTTTGCAGATTAAGGAATAAAAACAAGATGAATGGTGTTGGTAATAATAATAATAATGTGGGGAGGGCTGTTGAGGAGGATGTGAAGACGATTCGGGAATGGTTGGAGAAACAGCCGCATTTACCACAAAAAATAGGTACAAACTAATTTAATTACTTCTTATTATTTTTTTTTTATATTTTAGAAATTTAATCATATCAACACCTGTAGTTTTCTACATTCAAAATAAAAATATATATTTTGAATGTAGAAAACTACAGGTGTTAATATGATTAAATTTGTAAAATTTCGTTCAGTAAAATTAGTGTTCCAATGATTTTACGATTATCAGAATTCTTGCAAACTTAAAAAGATCAAGCTGAAGGCGTTTGAACTCAGGATACCCAATACGAGACAGACAACGGTTCTAACTAACCCCCAAGTTAAAAAAAAGTCTGAAAAAGTTAAATACAAGTTAAAAGTTAAAAAAAATCAAAGGAAATTTTAAAAAAGTAAAAAAAAATACCGGTTTTCCGGGCATAACTTTATTATATTTGATTCTACAAAGATGATTCAAATTGCAAAGTTGTAGAGAATTTCAAGCCCGACAAACGGCCCATTGGAAGTTTTCCTCTAGCTCTTATCGTTTTCCCGGAAAATACAAAAAACTGATCAAAAGACGTGATTTTGGTGGCAATTACCAGTTTTTTGGGCATAACTTTTTTATATTTGATGCTACAAAGATGATTCAAATTGCAAAGTTGTAGAGAATTTCAAGCCCGACAAACGGCCCATTGGAAGTTTTCCACTAGCTCTTATCGTTTTCCCGGAAAATACAAAAAACTGATCAAAAGACGTGATTTTGGTGCCAAATACCGGTTTTTCGGGCATAACTTTATTATATATGATGCTACAAAGATGATTCAAATTGCAAAGTTGTAGAGAATTTCAAGCCCGACAAACGGGCCATTGGAAGTTTTCCGCTAGCTCTTATCGTTTTCCCGTAAAATACAAAAAACTGATCAAAAGACGTGATTTTGGTGCCAAATACCGGTTTTTCGGGCATAACTTTTTTATATTTGATGCTACAAAGATGATTCAAATTGCAAAGTTGTAGAGAATTTCAAGCCCGACAAACGGGCCATTGGAAGTTTTCCACTAGCTCTTATCGTTTTCCCGGAAAATACAAAAAATTGATCAAAAGACATGATTTTGGTGCCAAATACCGGTTTTTCGGGCATAACTTTATTATATTTGATGCTACAAAGATGATTCAAATTGCAAAGTTGTAGAGAATTTCAAGCCCGACAAACGGGCCATTGGAAGTTTTCCGCTAGATCTTATCGTTTTCCCGTAAAATACAAAAAACTGATCAAAAGACGTGATTTTGGTGCCAAATACCGGTTTTTCGGGCATAACTTTTTTATATTTGATGCTACAAAGATGATTCAAATTGCAAAGTTGTAGAGAATTTCAAGCCCGACAAACGGGCCATTGGAAGTTTTCCACTAGTTCTTATCGTTTTCCCGGAAAATACAAAAAACTGATCAAAAGACGTGATTTTGGTGCCAAATACCGGTTTTTCGGGCATAACTTTATTATATATGATGCTACAAAGATGATTCAAATTGCAAAGTTGTAGAGAATTTCAAGCCCGACAAACGGGCCATTGGAAGTTTTCCGCTAGCTCTTATCGTTTTCCCGTAAAATACAAAAAACTGATCAAAAGACGTGATTTTGGTGCCAAATACCGGTTTTTTGGGCATAACTTTTTTATATTTGATGCTACAAAGATGATTCAAATTGCAAAGTTGTAGAGAATTTCAAGCCCGACAAACGGGCCATTGGAAGTTTTCCACTAGCTCTTATCGTTTTCCCGGAAAATACAAAAAACTGATCAAAAGACGTGATTTTGGTGGCAATTATCGGTTTTTCGTGCATAACTTTTTTATATTTGATGCTATTATATTTATTCTTAAATTATGAACTACACTGTTATCCGTTATTTTCTATGATTAAAACAATTTCAACTATTAATGAATGCCTTTTTAAAAATAATAATGTGAAAACAATGTAGTGCATAGTTTAAGTCATTTGAAACAGTAGACGAGCATAGTCGGGTTGGTAGGGACAGACCCCCTCCCCACCCCCCGTGCTCGCATAGTTTTTTCAAAGGATACAGAGGTTTTATATTCTATAAACTATTCTAACAAGAGTGTTATCCTATGTAAAAATTATGCGAGCAAAGGTGGGGTGGGCGGGTGTTCCCTACCAACTTGACTATGCCCGTCCACCATTTCAAATGACTTGAACTATGTACTACATTGTTTCTCACATTTTTGTTATACATTAGGCGTAAAATAATAAATGAAATTAATTCAATCGTAGAAAGTAACGGATAATAATGTAGTGTATAGTTTAAGTCGTTTGAAATAGTGGATGGGCATAGTCTGGTTGGTAGGGACCAACCACCCACCACACCTTTGCTCGCATAGTTTATCCATAGGATAACACTCTTCTTGGAATAGTTTATACAATATAAAACGTCTGTCTTCTTTGAAAAAAATATGCGAACAAAGGTGGGTTGGGCGGGCGGCCCCTACCAACCCGACTATGCCCGTCTACTGTTTCAAATGACTTGAACTATGCACTATACACACACAGATATCGCAAAAATCGGGTTTATTTCGACTATTTTGGGCATAAAACGTAACGAGAATTGATTTTTTGCTAAATTGTACACGGCAACAATACCTTCCTTCTGGTGTAATTTTTTTCCCGGAAAGTTATCGCATATTTCCACAATCTTAGTTTGAAAACGTGAACACGTTTTCGGTAAAACAATACCTTCCTTTACATCAGTGATGTATTCGGAAAGTAAAAATCAAAGAAAGTTTAAAATATGTTCAAAAAGTGAATAAAATGTTCAAAAAGTCCAAAAAAAACGTCAATAAAATGTTCAAAAATGCTCAAAAAGGTCCAAAAAAACGTCAATAAAATGTTCAAAAATGTTTTAAATGACTCTACAAGAAGGGCATTTGTATAATAATGTATTGATTGCGTCTACAGATGACCTAATTATCCAAAAATTCTTAAACTGCACCCGGCAGAGTTTGGAGAAAACCAAAACTCTCATCGATTTGAATTACACCCTGCGATCTCAAGCGCCGGACATTTTTGATGATCGAGACCCGACAAAGGATGCTATGAAGAATATGTTTAATACCATGTAAGTCTTCATTTTATCAACATAATACTTAATGAGCGATTTTATTTGAATTTTTTAAACAATAATTTCATGTTGTCGTAGCGATCTCTGCCCACTGCCAAAGCTAACTGAGAAGAAACAAAAACTATTCATCTATCGCATTGGCGACCCGGATGTGGATAAGTTCATCTTTGCAGACGCCCTCAAAATGTTTTTCATGGTGGCCGATGTGAGGGTAATTACGGATACAGAGGATTCGCAGGGGGAAATTCCGCTATTCGACATGCAGGGCATGACGCTGCGGCATTTAACCAAAGTGACGTTGCCGCTGGTTAAGAAGTACATGGTTTTTACACAGGTATGAATACTTTTTTAAAAGCAAATCGGAAAGAAAATATCTAATTTAAAACTGTTCAACTGTTTTAATGTTCTTATGTTTTTTTTTGTTTTGTTTTTGTATGACTTTCATGAATCAAAACAAATGACAGTTTATTATCATTTCAAACAGTGAATTGATATAGTTCAAGTCGTTTGAAATAGTGAATGGGCATAGTTCAAGTCATTTGATATCCTGAATGGGCATAGTCTGGTTGGTATGTGCCCACCCACCCGCCCCACTTATTGTGCATTGTCTTTTTCACAGGATACACTTTTGACAATTTTATAAAAAATATTAGCATATAATTATCCTATGAAAAAAACTATGCGAAAAGAAGGGGTGGGTGGGCGGGCTCACACCAACCAGACTATGCCCATTCAGGATATCAAGTGACTTGAACTATGCCCGTTCAAGATATCAAGTGACTTGAACTATGCCCATTCAGGATATCAAGTGACTTGATCTATGCCTATTCACTATTTCAAACGATTGAAACTATATTAATTCACTGTTTAAAATGACAGTTAAGTGTCATTTGTTTTCAGTCACAGAAATTACACAAAAATAAAAAACAAAAGAATAAACAATAACAAAATAATAAAAGAATAACAAAAAAATAAAACAATAACAAATTAAAATTAATATTAGGTTATTATTTTGAAGCACATAATGATTTGAAATGCTGAATAGACATAATTCAATGATATCATGAATGGACATAGTTTCATTAGTTAAAACAGTTGAATTGAGTTGAGTTAAGTTGAGTTGAATCTTTTAAAAACACTAAATGGGCATAAATTGATTGATTTTGCTGCAAGTAATTTTGCATATGAATCTGTTTTATAAATTATATGCTTATTTATTATGAATCAAATTAATTAGTTGAAAATGTATTGAAATAAAGTGATTATAGTAGGTAGTGAATAATCACGGTTTGCTCCAAACGATCCATGCAAGAATATTTAAATCCATGGCAATTTTGTGCCTTACAAAGTTTTAATGGTATCGAATGGAGCTGAATTGGTTTTGGTTTCACATGTACATTCAGAAATCGTTTTGAGAATTATAGAAAATCCAATTAATTGTTGCATAATTACAAAATCTATTTAGTAACTCTATGGGGTTTGAGTCTAGCTAAATAAACTCAAAAGATATATTTTATTTTGAATATTGCAATTCGTATGTCTCATAATATATACTGCCAATAATTTAACTTGTATACACGTAAAATAATCTTTAACACGACAGCGGCCATCCTCAAAAATGATCACCATTCTGCATGAGCACTTCAGGTGCTCAAGCCAAGCCACGTAACTGACGAGCTTTTGTCTCAATACAAATGATAGGCTATACGAAGACCCAAGAGCTTGAGCCTTAAAAGCTACGCGAAGTTCTTGGGTTCAAGCCACATCAAAAGAGAGAACTAATACTCAAATCGCGGACTACGTAACCAGCTACTTGGAGACCATCGGATTTCAAGTTAATGGCCGAAAATTCTGAAAATGTTTTTGTCGTGTAAGCCCTAAAAGAGCAGTAAATGTAGTTTGACTGGCAGGCAGCTGAATAATTTAAAACAAACATTATGTCAAACAATTTAATTATTCAGTAAAAATGTAGTAGAAATAATAAAGTTTAGTGAATGAAAATTAACATATTGAAGCCAAAAAATATGTTAAGTTGAGATTATTTTAATGATATAAGTTACGAGTTAATAAATTAGATTGTAAACTAATTCTATCTAGTATTTCTTTGATTTGAGTCTAGCTAAATAAACTCAAAAGACTTATTTAATTTGAATATTCAATTACAATTTGTATGTTATATAATATGCTGCCAATAGTTTAAATTATATGCTTATGTAATGGGAAATTTACAATTTTAGAATTTTACCATAAAGTGTTTTTTTTAATTAATAGTGAATACAATGGCAATGCTGGAAACAGTATGGGCCCTTATACTGCCTACAACACAATTTGAGCCAATGTGAATTTAAATTAGATTATATAAATACTATCGATTTTTATTTATCTCATTACCATTTAATATAAATTGAAATTAATTTGAAAATATTTGGCAGTATATTATATCGTACAATTATAACCAAATACTAAATAAATTTAAACTATATTAATTATACTTGAACACAAAACAGATTAATGTTGATCCTTTTTAAGTGTTAAGTATTTAAAAATAATACAAATGTTTTTTAAAAATTATGCAGTCACATTAGAAAATACATCTATATAAGGCAGATGTTAGATATCAAACTAACCATGATTATATTTAAGTAGAGTTTTTGTGAATAATTTCTTGCCAAAAGTAAGTTCATTTAGCTTTCAATTGATATATTATTTAAACATATTTTTTTTCATATTAAAAAACATAATTGTGTATATAAAATTAAAAAGACAAAATTCTCAATGTACATGTGATTAAGCCCGCTCGCCACTACAAGGCACCAATTCATCGAGCGGGAAAGGATTGGTTAAGCGGGAAACGAACATGTTTAAGGTAGCCTGAAAAATGGAATTGTTGTGTTTGGAATGATAGGATTGTGTTCTATTGTCGTTAAAGCTAGCGTAAGCATTAACTATTTCACGAATTATTGGTTTGGTTGAATAAGAATGCACATAATAGAACCTTTTACACGACAGCAGCCATCGTCAAAAATTATCACCACTCTGCATGAGCACCTCAGGTTCAAGCCAAATCACGCAGCTGACGAGCTTTTGTCTCTACACAAATGATCGGCTAAACGAAGACCTAAAACCTTGAGCTTTAAAAGCTACCCGAAGACCTTAGGTTCAAGCCACATCAAGATAGAAAGAACAAAACTCAAATCGCGGACTACGCAACCGGCTACTCGAAGACCATCGGATTTCAAGTTAACGGCCGAACATTTTGAAAATGTTGTTGCCGTGTAATCAAATACAGTGTGATTGGCAGGCAGCTGAATGATTTCAAACAAAAATTACTACAAACAAGTTAATTATTTAGTAAAAATTTAATTGAAATAAAAAAGTTAGATTAATATATATTTACCTATTAAAAACAAACAAATATGTTATGTTGAATAAATATTTAATGAAATTAGTTACGTGTTAAAGTAAAAAAGTTTAGATTGAATTTAAAGCTGCTACTCTTGCCAATGTTAATACAATACAAACAGGTTTAATAAATATAATGTAAAATAATAGCGACGACACACTTAGATAATCCGCCTAAGAAATTTAATACAAACAATATTGAAATCTAAGGTGTTATTTGCGCAACGATTCGGTGTAAATTTTGGCGCAACTAAATTCCCATTCCCTAGCATAATCTAAATACATACAGGGAACCTGAAAGAAAAGTTTCATTAGACATCCTAACTTGAGCTGACCTACTGGCGCAACGCGATCGCGACCCGTAATTCAAAAATCACTCACTACTTCGTTGCGGGGATCACTCACGTTAGGAGATCATCCCGTTGATGTCTTCAATTTGCTTGCGCGGTGCTCCTCCATTCCATCTCCAGCCCATGTAAAGCACTGACTTTAGTTTTGTATACAAACACCCTAATTTGATATGATTACTCGCGAGAGACCCTAACGTGGCTAAAGAACGCGGACTAATAACACTTTTGTTTATAGTTTGCAAATAAAAAGCTAACACTTGCACTGCAACACCTGTAACAATAGAAATTTTGTTTTAGTTAATTTGTTTCGAAATAAATGTAATATACTAAAAATGTATGTTTGGTTGGTTGAAATTACTTACATTGCCCCTGTAACGATTCCGCCTTTATCTTCCCTCATGATTGTGGAATGGAACTCCATTCGTTTCAGGGTGCAAATCACGTACGCGGGTTTTTAAGTTTCGGAACGCGGCTGGTTTAACTTTTCGAATGCGATCGAATCAAATTTCCGCGCGAGATTGATTCCAATTTCCAAAAACGATTGATTCAAGTTTTAAAACGCGATTGAATTAAATGTTGAAACGCGATTGATTCAAATATCCGAACACGATTGAATTTAGAGCACGATTGATTCAAGTTACCGAACGCGATTGAATCAAATTATCGAACGCGATTGAAAAAGTTACTGAACATGATTAAATCAAGTTACGGAACGCGATTGAATCAAGTTACCGAACACGATTGATTCAAATATCCGAACGCGATGGAATCTAATAACCGATCGCGTTAGATTCAAGTTTCGGAACGCAACATGTCCAGATCGATAAAAAAAATTGATGAATTTAAAAACTATTCAACTGTTTTACTGTTCTTATGTTTTTTTGTTTCGTTTTTGTATGACTTTCATGAATCAAAACAAATGACAGTTTATTATCATTTCAAACAGTGAATTGATATAGTTCAAATCATTTGAAATAGTGAATGGGCATAGTTCAAGTCATTTGATATCCTGAATGGGCATAGTCTGGTAGGTATGTGCCCACCCACCCGCCCCACTTATTGCGCATTGTCTTTTTCACAGGATACACTTTTGACAATTTTATAAAAAATATTAGCATATAATTATCCTATGAAAAAAACTATGCGAAAAGAAGGGGTGGGTGGGCGGGCACACACCAACCAGACTATGCCCATTCAGGATATCAAGTGACTTGAACTATACCCGTTCAAGATATCAAGTGACTTGAATTATGCCCATTCAGGATATCAAGTGACTTGATCTATACCTATTCACTATTTCAAACGATTGAAACTATATTAATTCACTGTTTAAAATGACAGTTAAGTGTCATTTGTTTTCAGTCACAGAAATTACACAAAAATAAAAAACAAAAGAATAAACAATAACAAAATAATAAAAGAATAACAAAAAAATAAAACAATAACAAATCAAAATTAATATTAGGTTATTATTTTGAAGCACATAATGATTTGAAATGCTGAATAGACATAATTCAATGATATCATGAATGGACATAGTTTCATTAGTTAAAACAGTTGAATTGAGTTGAGTTAAGTTGAGTTGAATCTTTTAAAAACACTAAATGGGCATAAATTGATTGATTTTGCTGCAAGTAATTTTGCATATGAATCTGTTTTATAAATTATATGCTTATTTATTATGAATCAAATTAATTAGTTGAAAATGTATTGAAATAAAGTGATTATAGTAGGTAGTGAATAATCACGGTTTGCTCCAAACGATCCATGCAAGAATATTTAAAGCCGTGGCAATTTTGTGCCTTACAAAGTTTTAATGGTATCGAATGGAGTTGAATTGGTTTTGGTTTCACATGTACATTCAGAAATCGTTTTGAGAATTATAGAAAATCTAATTAATTGTTGCATGAATACAAAATCTATTTAGTAACTCTATAAGGTTTGAGTCTAGCTAAATAAACTCAAAAGATATATTTTATTTTGAATATTGCAATTCGTATGTCTCATAATATATACTGCCAATAATTTAACTTGTATACACGTAAAATAATCTTTAACACGACAGCAGCCATCCTCAAAAATGATCACCACTCTGCATGAGCACTTCAGGCACTCAAGCCAAGCCACGTAGCTGACGAGCTTTTGTCTCAATACAAATGATATGCTATACGAAGACCCAAGAGCTTGAGCTTTAAAAGCTACGCGAAGTCCTTGGATTCAAGCCACATCAAAAGAGAGAACTAATACTCAAATCGCGGACTACGTAACCAGCTACTTGGAGACCATCAGATTTCAAGTTAATGGCCGAAAATTCTGAAAATGTTTTTGTCGTGTAAGCCCTGAAAGAGCAGTAAATGTAGTTTGACTGGCAGGCAGCTGAATGATTTAAAACAAACGTTATGTCAAACAATTTAATTATTCTGTAAAAATGTAGTAGAAATAATAAAGTTTAGTGAATGAAAATTAACATATTGAAGCCAAAAAATATGTTAAGTTGAGATTATTTTAATGATATAAGTTACGAGTTAATAAATTAGATTGTAAACTAATTCTATCTAGTATTTCTTTGATTTGAGTCTAGCTAAATAAACTCAAAAGACTTATTTAATTTGAATATTCAATTACAATTTGTATGTTATATAATATGCTGCCAATAGTTTAAATTATATGCTTATGTAATGGGAAATTTACAATTTTAGAATTTTACCATAAAGTGTTTTTTTTAATTAATAGTGAATACAATGGCAATGCTGGAAACAGTATGGGCCCTTATACTGCCTACAACACAATTTGAGCCAATGTGAATTTAAATTAGATTATATAAATACTATCGATTTTTATTTATCTCATTACCATTTAATATAAATTGAAATTAATTTGAAAATATTTGGCAGTATATTATATCGTACAATTATAACCAAATACTAAATAAATTTAAACTATATTAATTATACTTGAACACAAAACAGATTAATGTTGATCCTTTTTAAGTGTTAAGTATTTAAAAATAATACAAATGTTTTTTAAAAATTATGCAGTCACATTAGAAAATACATCTATATAAGGCAGATGTTAGATATCAAACTAACCATGATTATATCTAAGTAGAGTTTTTGTGAATAATTTCTTGCCAAAAGTAAGTTCATTTAGCTTTCAATTGATATATTATTTAAACATAGTTTTTTTCATATTAAAAAACATAATTGTGCATATAAAATTAAAAAGACGAAATTCTCAATGTATATGTGATTAAGCCCGCTCGCCACTACAAGGCACCAATTCATCGAGCGGGAAAGGATTGGTTAAGTAGGAAACGAAAATGTTTAAGGTAGCCTGAAAAATGGAATTGTTGTGTTTGGAATGATAGGATTGTTTTCTATTGTCGTCAACGCTAACGTAAGCATTAACTGTTTCGCGAGTTATTGGTTTGGTTTGATAAGAATGCACATAATAGAACCTTTTACACGACAGCAGCCATCGTCAAAAATTATCACCACTCTGCATGAGCACCTCAGGTTCAAGCCAAGTCACGTAGCTGACGAGCTTTTGTCTCTACACAAATGATCGGCTAAACGAAGACCTAAAACCTTGAGCTTTAAAAGCTACCCGAAGACCTTAGGTTCAAGCCACATCAAGATAGAACGAACAAAACTCAAATCGCGGACGACGCAACTGGCTACTTGGAGACCATTGGATTTCAAGTTAACGGCCGAACATTTTGAAAATGTTGTTGCCGTGTAATCAAATACAGTGTGATTGGCAGGCAGCTGATTGATTTCAAACAAAAATTACTACAAACAAGTTAATTATTTAGTAAAAATTTAATTGAAATAAAAAAGTTAGATTGATATAAATTTACCTATTAAAAACAAACAAATATGTTATGTTGAATAAATATTTAATGAAATTAGTTACGTGTTAAAGTAAAAAAGTTTAGATTGAATTTAAAGCTGCTACTCTTGCCAATGTTAATACAATACAAACAAGTTTAATAAATATAATGTAAAATAATAGCGACGACACACTTAGATAATCCGCCTAAGAAATTTAATACAAACAATATCGAAATCTAAGGTGTTTTTTTTGCGTAACGATTCAGTACAAATTTTGGCGCAACTAAATTCCCATTCCCTAGCATAATCTAAATACATACAGGGAACCTGAAAGAAAAGTTTCATTAGACATCCTAACTTGAGCTGACCTACTGGCGCAACGCGATCGCGACCCGTAATTCAAAAATCACTCACTACTTCGTTGCGGGGATCACTCACGTTAGGAGAACACCCCGTTGATGTCTTCAATTTGCTTGCGCGGTGCTCCTCCATTCCATCTCCAGCCCATGTAAAGCACTGACTTTAGTATTGTATACAAACACCCTAATTTGATATTAATACTCGCGAGAGACCCTAACGTGGCTAAAGAACGCGGACTAATAACACTTTTGTTTATAGTTTGCAAATAAAAAGCTAACACTTGCACTGCAACACCTGTAACAATAGAAATTTTGTTTTAATTCACTTGTTTCGAAAAAAAATATGTAACATACTAAAAATGTGTGTTTGGTTGGTTGAAAATACTTACATTGCCCCTGTAACGATTCCGCCTTTATCTTCCCTCATGGTTGTGGAATGGAACTGCATTCGTTTCAGGGTGCAAATCACGTACGCGGGTTTTTAAGTTTCGGAACGCGGTTGGTTTAAGTTTTCGAACGCGATCGAATCAAATTTCCGCGCGATATTGATTCAAATTTCCAAACGCGATTGATTCAAGTTTTAAAACGCGATTGAATTAAATGACGGAACGCGATTGATTCAAATATCCGAACACGATTGAATCAAGTTATCGAACGCGATTGAATCAAATAATCGAACGCGATTGATTTAAATTTCCGAACGCGATTGATTTAAATTTCCGAACGCGGTTGATTCATATTTCCGAACGCGATTGAATCAAGATACGAACGCGATTGATTCAAATTGCCAAACGCGATTGAATCAAATTACAGAATGCGATTGAATCAAGTTACAAAACGCGATTGAATCAAGTTACCGAACACGATTGATTCAAATATCCGAACGCGATTGAATCTAATTACCGATCGCGTTAGATTCAAGTTTCGGAACGCGACATGTCGAGAACGGTAAAAAAATTGAATGAATTTAAAACTGTTCAACTGTTTTAATGTTCTTATGTTTTTTTTTTGTTTTTGTCTTTTCATGAATCAAAACAAATGACAGTTTATTATCATTTCAAACAGTGAATTGATACAGTTCAAGTCGTTTGAAATAGTGAATGGGCATAGTTCAAGTCATTTCATATCTTGAATGGGCATAGTCTGGTTGGCATGTGACCACCCACCCACCCCACTTTTTGCGCATTGTCTTTTTCACAGGATAGACTTTTGACAATTTTATAAAAAAAATATTAGCATATAATTATCCTATGAAAAAAACTAAGCGAAAAGGAGGGGTGGGTGGGCGGGCACATACCAACCAAACTATGTCCATTCAATATATCAAATGACTTGAACTATGCCCATTCACTATTTCAAACGACTTGAACTATATCAATTCACTGTTTAAAATGACAGTTAAGTGTCATTTGTTTTTACTTATAGAAATTACACAAAAATAAAAAACAAAAGAATAAACAATAACAAAAAAATAAAACAATAACAAATCAAAATTAATATTAGGTTATTATTTTGAAACACATAATGGTTTGAAATGCTGAATAGGCATAATTTAAGTCATTTGATATAATGAATGGACATAGTTTCATTGGTTAAAACAGTTGAGTTGAGTTGAATCTTTTAGAAACACTAAATGGGCATAAATTGATTGATTTTGCTGCAAGTACTTTTGCATATGAATTTGTTTTATAAATTATATACTTATTTATTATGAATCAAATTAATTAGTGGTAAATGTATTGAAATAAAGTGATTATAGTAGATATTGAATAATCACGGTTTGCTCCAAACGATCCATGCACGAATATTTAAAGCCATGGCAATTTTCAGCCTCAAAAAGTTTAAATGGTATCGAATAGAGCTGAATTAGTGTTGGTCTCACATGTACATTGAGAAATCGGTTCGAGAATTATAATTATAATTTTAATTCCATAGAAAATCAAATGAATCGGAAGAAAATTCTATCTAATAACTTGAGGTTTGAGTCTAGCTAAATAAACTCAAAAGATTTTTTTTTATCGATACATGTCAATAGTACAGATGTTTTTAAAATATTTTTTATTTTTATTTTACTTATTTAATTAAAATAAAATACAATATAATATATATATATATATATATATATATATATATATATATATATAATATATATATATATATATATTATATTGTATTTTATTTTAATTAAATAAGAATTGTCTCTTCTTATATAAATGGTGAACACAACGACAATGCTGGAAACAGTATGGGCCCTTATACTGCCTACAACAAAATTTGAGCCGAAGTGAATTTAAATAATGAAGAAAGCTACATTTAAAACAATATGTAAAGTTTTAGTGAACAGTTGAGTAATTCAGACTGTTACTCATAAAAAACTCATGATATTACTCATAACAAACTAACATAAGGTGATAAGCAAATGCAATTGGCCTATTAATTGATGTTAGATTTTTATGAGTAAAATTCCAACAGCTATATCTATGTAATCTTTAATAAATGCACACATATTTATATGAACTTTTTTATTTAAAATGGTCCATATTACCACTACCTAAAATTATAGACACTCCTCATGAAACACCTTGCATAATCTGTGTATCGAAACAGATTATTTCATTAATTAGTTTCAATTCATTTATGGGAATATTAGTTTTAAATAGATTTTCTAATGCTATATGCTGTATAATTCTTAAAAATATTTGTTTATTTTTGAATACTTAACATTTATTTGAATATTAGTCTGTAAATTAGTAAATCTGATTATAATCCTCGATAATAATTTCGTGTCAATAGCAAGTTGATTGAAATTAATTTAAAAATCTCTTTTTGATATTTAAAATCATATTTGATAAATTAAAAAGACGAAACTCTCAATGTACATGTGATTAAGCCTGTTCACCTCGTCAAGGTCCTAATTCGTCGAACAGGATGGATGATGGGTGTTAATTTTAATCAAGATAATTAATAATGTGATGAAAGTATTGTTTATTGGGGGAAATTTTGTAAAAGGGTTGTGTGGATATGCCAAATAAACTTTAGAGACACCCTGTATGTAATACAACAACAAAAAGTAATAAAATGCAGCTGTATCAATTTTCACTTCTACAAACTCTTTAGTTCAGTTAATGAGTGCTCAAAAAAGGGGTGTACAGTGCAAGGGTTTTTGACTTAATTAGTTAAGGAGTAATAATGAATATCACTTCTGCAAACCATTCGATAAAAGGGATCTATGTATTTTGTATGTTATTTTTAAATTCAGTTGTGTTTATTATACCATCCTTGTAAATCAAAAAAAAATTATATCATGTGGTCCTGTATAGTAGTTAAGTTTTTTTTTTTTTGGTGTATTAAACATATTTCAAAATTAATTCACACCAAAAGTATTTTAATTGTCAAATTGTTAATCACTATCACCATCCGACAATACGTTATTTAATGTGTGATATTAGAAAAGACACAGTTTCCCGCACACCGATTTTAATGTTACTATAAAAATCCAGATATGCTTATAAAATGTTAATATTATTTGTATAGCAATACAAGTTTATTTTCGTAATCACGGGGAAAAAATTCTAGAGATATGGATATAAAATGTTAATATTATTTGTATAGTAATAAAAGTTTATTTTCGTAGTCACAAAAAAAAAACGATTTATTTCCGCGCTGCGCTTGAACTTGTTTACTACTTTTACGAGCGCGGAGATTTCCATTTCGCAAGGTTGTAATAAATTTTATTGAGTACTCAAAATCTTCCTCGTTACAGACTAAACACTCAAATGTAACCGGTGCGAAATTATGGCTACGTAATAAATTGATTGCATGAGATTAAATGCGCGAGTTCGGGATGACTCAACGCACACGCCAGCTCAAACCGCTCGCGCCAGCTCAGCGCGCGTTTTTTTTGGATGGAAAAACCCGAGCGCTGTTACGAGATGCTTTTATTTGTAGGTGAATCACACAGATTAGCAAATAAAAATGTGTTTAATATAATATAATATATAATAATATAACGATAGCATGAAATCTCATACGGTTGTGTGATATAATAATTGTGTGAAATTAATTTTAATCTCTGGGTAATGGTAATGTAATGTACTGTAATGTAATAAATAGCGATATATGAATTTTTTCGTTTGCGTTGATGTGGTGTGGTGTTGGATTATAATTTAATATTAATATTATATATTATATAATTATATAATATTATCGCCTAAGCAGCACTCTCCTGTGAATCACTAATAAAATTTTAGATACACCATACATCTTAAATTATATTTGTGATTAACTGTTTAGGCGACAATATTATATAACTATATAATTAAATTATAATCCAACACCACACCACAACGACCGAAACGAAAAAAATCATATATCACTATTTATTACATTACATTACAGTACATTACCATTACCCAAAGATTAAAATTAATTTCACACAATTATTATATCACACAACCGTATGAGATTTCATATAATCGTTATATTATTTATTCAACTTACATTAAAGAGTATAATCAAATAATATAGAGAGATTAACAGTAATAGTATTACACAAAAAATGAGATTCCCCAAAAAATAAATAGTATTACTATACAAGAGCATTCGGTAAGTAACAAAACATATTAAAATGATCATAAGATGAATCATTATATATGTGTATCAATTGTATTTGTACTTTGTATATTTATGGAAAATAAAGACATATTATTATTATTATTATATACTAATAACGATTATATGAAATCTCGTACGGTTATGTGATATAATAATTGTCTGAAATTAATTATAATCGTAATGCGAAGAAATTGTCATACGATCGCAATCAAAGAACGTCGTAAAACATAAAAAAAACACGGTAGCCGTCACCAAATTATGTGAAAAATCGACTCACCCCATTACATGCAGCAACCATTACCAGAACTCACTCACTACTTAAATTATTCACAATTAAAACCACTGAATGTAAGACGAAACAAAATTATTCAGCAAACACAACTGGTACCTTCGGATGATAATCGGAGACTGGCGCATCGCGGATGCGTGGTGCGTCACGAAACTGCGCGGACCGCTAAGTAACAAGAACCTGTCTCAGTCTATCTCATTGTACGCTGACCGCAGAAATATTTATAGACATTTTTTTTGTTAAACGATTGTTGCTAGCATCCAACAGGAGTAAACACGTTTGCAACGAATACTTTTAGGAATGAGATTTGAAGACTACGTTTTATTATCCCTAGACAGGCACACATATTTAGAATTACTTAATGTGCACACAGGGGTCTTAGAAACCCCAAACTTATTTTATTAGTCTCGCATAAGTTTTTGTTATTTGTCTTCCATGATTAATTAATTAATGTGAATTAATTAATTTTATTTTGTTAATTTATGTGAAACGTATACTATTAATTGTATGTCTATTAGTTTTAATTTATATCCAAATTGCCTATAAAATATATTTTATAGGCAATTTGGATATAAATCAAAATTAATAGACATACAATTAATAGTACACGTTTCACATAAATATACAAAATAAAATTAACATTCACCCCCATTCTTGCATTCCAATACATAGCTGGAGTCTCTCAGACCCCACAGTGCCCATCTAGGGTCAATAAGGGTTAGTAAATTGCAATGAAAAGTGTACACTTTATAGCGCAAGACCATAGCGATCCCTCAAAAATCGTAGAATTATAAAAAGTAATGGATAACAGTGTAGTGTAGAGTTCAAGTCATTTGAAATAGTGGACGGGTATAGTTTGGTTGGTAGGGGCCACCCGCCCACCCCACCTTTTTTCGCATAGTTTTTTCATGGGATAACACTCTTCTTGGAATAGTTTAAACAATATAAAACATCTATATCCATTGAAAATACTATGCGAGCGAAGGTGGGGTGGGCGGGTGGCCCCTACCAACCAAACTATGCCCATCCAATATTTCAAACGACTTGAACTATGCACTACACTATTATCCGTTATTTTCTTTGATTAAATTAATGTCATTTATTAATTTAAGACTAATTAAAAAAATGTATGTAAAAAATAATGTAATGCACAGTTCAAGTCGTTTGAAATAGTGGATGGGTATAGTTTGGTTGGTAGGGGCCGCCCGCCCACCCCACCTTTGTTCGCATAGCTATTTCATAGGATGACAGTCTTCTTGGAATAGTTTAAATAATATAAAACATTTATATCCATTGAAAAAAACTATGCGAGCGAAGGTGGGGTGGGCGGGCGGCCCCTACCAACCAAACTATACCCATCCACTATTTCAAACGACTTGAACTGTGCATTACATTATTTTTACATATATTTTTTTAATTAGTCTTAAATTAATAAATGACATTAATTTAATCAAAGAAAATAACGGATAATAGTGTAGTGCATAGTTCAAGTCGTTTGAAATAGTGGATGGGCATAGTTTGGTTGGTAGGGGAAACCCGCCCACCCCACCTTCGCTCGTATAGTATTTTTAATGGATATAGATGTTTTATATTGTTTAAACTATTCCAAGAAGAGTGTTATCCCATGAAAAAACTATGCGAAAAAAGGTGGGGTGGGCGGGTGGCCCCTACCAACCAAACTATGCCCATCCACTATTTCAAACGACTTGAACTATGCACTACACTATTATCCATTACTTTTTATAATTCAACTAATTTCATTTATTAATTTATGTATGATTCATAAAAAAAAAATGTGAGGAACAATGTAGTGCATAGTTCAAGTCATTTAAAATAGTGGACGAGCATAGTTTGGTTGGTAGGGGCCGCCCGCCCACCCCACCTTTGTTCGCATAGTTTTTTCATTGAATAACACTCTTCCTTGGAATAGTTTAAACAATATAAAACATCTATATCCATTAAAAAAACTATGCGAGCGAAGGTGGGGTGGGCGGGCGGCCCCTACCAACCAAACTATGCCCATCCACTATTTCAAACGACTTGAACTATGCATTACACTATTATTCGTTATTTTCTTTGATTAAATTAATGTCATTTATTAATTTAAGACTAATTAAAAAAATATATGTAAAAAATAATGTAATGCACAGTTCAAGTCGTTTGAAATAGTGGATGGGCATAGTTTGGTTGGTAGGGACCGCCCGCCCACCCCACCTTGGTTCGCATAGTTTCTCCATAGGATACCACTCTTCTTGGAATAGTTTAAACAATATAAAACATCTATATCCATTGAAAAAACTATGCGAGCAATGGTGGGGTGGCGGGCGTCCCTTACCAACCACACTACCCGTCCACTATTTCAACTAGTGAAGGAAATAATGATACAGTAGTAAATAGTGACATAGAGTAAAAAATATTAATAATTATTGCAATTACGTTTACAAAAGTTATCTACTAGATACAATGTGCTGATGTTAACAATGGTTATGATTATTGTTAGTCATCTAACACATTGCACTTTAACTTATGAAACGAATTTGTTATTTATAAGTTAATTATGAATTGTTTATATATTTTATATCAATTCTAAATAATCTGTAAAATTAATATGAATATCCTTGGAATTGGTTGCTAGGTAACAATGTCGGTCGGCCATCATGGATTCATGGCTAGTTGATATTTTAGAGACGAGTAGAACTTCTCTTCTGTCTCTAAAATATGTACTAGCCATGAATCCATGATGGCCGACCAACATGTTACCTAGCAACCAAATCCAAGGATATTCATATTAATTTTACAGATTGTTTAGAATTGAAATAAAATATATAAGCAAATCATAATTAACTTATAAATAATAAATTTGTTTAATAAATTAAAGTGCATTGTGTTAGATGATTCACCAACGTTCTATAAATCTATCAATAGCTATTGAACCCATAAGTATTCGTTGTTATAGCAACATTAAATACATTAACTAGGGAATGTAGTTACTTTAGATTCGCTCGATTGGAAACACTGAATAATTAAACAAAAGCTGCCATCAAAACTCCAATCACAAACGCTACTCAAGATGTTGACATTTATTTTGACTATTTCTGTCATAATGACATTTTCAATTTATACATTCAATAGCTTATGGGACCTATAAAGATTATGGGATGCTGATAAATACAGGTATAACAGTAATTATAACCATTGTCAACATCCGCACATTGTAGTAGATAACTTTTGTAAACGTAATCGTAATAATTATTAATATTTTAAAGACCTATTCACTAATGAAGATAACGGTACTTCAATCAGTGTAGGAAATGATGATACAGAAGTAAATAGTGAAAAAAAAACAAGCAACACAGAAGGACAAGAAGAATCTGGCATCACACACACAACCCTGTGGATAAATTGTTCCTCAATTAGAAAAAGCAAGGGGCAAAGTGATTAATTCAGAAGACTAAACGAGAATCATTCAAAATTTCTATTCCTGTAAAACAAAATTAAGACACCTACTACTCGTTATGGAAAACAAACCAAAACAACGACCAAAACAACAAACGCCTCCCAAATTAAGAATAATAAGGACACGTAGTTAAAAAGTAACCAAGATAAAGCACACCTGAACCATGTCAGACAGCAGACTGAAAGATTAATGAACGTCGTATTGGTGGCTAGATTAGAAGCAAAATTAAAAGAAAAACCCGCATACAAAAAATACAAAATTCTTGTATAAGATTAATATTTGGCATACGCAAATTTGACCATATTTTTTGAAAATTACCAATTAAAAGTACATCATAGTATATATGTTTATGAGAATACATACCTTTATGTCCGTATTCACCAACATCCCATAAATTTTATAAAAGTATAAGTATAGATATTTTTATGATGATAATAAAAAATACCACAGATGTTATGTGAAATTAAAGCATCCCCAGAGATTAAAATTCATTTCACACAATTATTATAACATACAACCGTATTTTTTATTTTATTTCTTGTATATAGTATATAATAGTAATTAGACTATGTCTGTTGGATAATAAATTTATTATTTATTTATAACATACACCAAATGTAATGTAAAACGTGTGTGTCTGTGGTGCATTGTCATAGGGTTGGGGTATGTCTATCCCATACCTGTTATGCACCCGAAACAAATAAATAAAAATAAATTTCATGCAATCGTTATATATCATACAATAGTAATACGAAGAGATTTTATAAAATTGTATGATCGCAATCAAAAAACGTTGTTCAACATAAAAAAAATCACGAGAGCCGCCACCAAAGTATGTGAAAAATCGACTCACCCCATTACAAACAGCATCCATTAATACTAGAACTCACTGTAATTCACTCACTCACTACTTAAAGTATTCACAACTAAAACCACTGAATGTACGACGAAATAAAATTATTTAGCTAACACAACTGGTATCTTCGGATGACAATCTGAGACTGGCGTATCGCGGATGCGTGGTGCGTCACGAAACTGCGCGGACCGCTAAGTAACAAGAACCTGTCTCACTCTATCTCATTGCGCGCTGATCGCAGAAATATTTATAGACATTTTTTGTTAAACGATTGTTCCATTTCGCTAGCATCCAAGGGGAGTAAACACGTTTGCAACAAATACTTTTAGGAATGAGATTTGAAGACTACGTTTTAATAATAATTAAAAACCTGGGTTTGAGTGGATTGGTTTTCACATATAAAATCTTCCTAATTTGCACATGACTACTAGCAAATTATTTATGTAATTAAAAATATAATTAGAGATTTTTTTGAGGATTGCTATTTTTTTAAACAACATTAAACGCGACGGTAAGGGCATGTCGAAAAGATTAAAAATGGAAAGCGATTATATATAAGTGTGAATCCACCTCTTAGCAATCTACATATCTAGATTGCGATCTTATTAGATCTCATCAGTGTAGCTCAACCTAGTGAGGATGAATTCACACAATATCTCGAGTGGTTATATACAAAAATTATACAAGCGATTATATACGACAGACAAAGTATGAAAAGAATTAGAGAAAGTGATATATTTAATAAAAGCCAGAGGGTTAAAAGATTACCTACTCAAACGAATAAAAGTAGTGAGGGAAATCTGGATCTGCTTATAGAAATGATTATAGGGATGAGAACAGAACAAAAGGAAATCGTACGAGAACAAGAATTAGGAAAGAATTTAAAAAACAAAACAAAAAAAACATCTTAAATCTCTTAAATACATTTTTTGTATATGATTACAGAGATGAGAACAGAAGAAAAAGAAATCGTACGAGAACAAGAATTAGAAAAGATTTTAAAAAACTAAAACAAAACAAACATCTTAAATCTCTTAAATACATTTTTTGTATATGATTACAGAGATGAGAACAGAAGAAAAAGAAATCGTACGAGAACAAGAATTAGAAAAGATTTTAAAAAACTAAAACAAAACAAACATCTTAAATCTCTTAAATACATTTTTTGTATTTGAAAACTAACAATCACCAATAATATTATCTCTAGTTAATGTTTTTAATTACATATATAGTTTTAGTAGGAACAATTATATATGTGAAAACCATCCTAGTTTTTGGACCACCGTCTAAGAACGCATAAAGTATCTCGGAAATGCATAAACTGCTATTAAGCATAAGTAAGCATAAGTCTATTAAGCACCTAACAAAAATCATGAAGGAAAGTTTCGAAAAATCACAACAAGACTGAAAACATAAATAAGGAACTGCAAGAAAACCAACCTGGAATTAAGCAGATAAACATATTAAAGAGGAGTTCAATATGAAAGAAGAATTATGGAAGAAATAAAATAATCAGTTAAGTGACAGTATTCTAATGGAAAGCAAAATAGAGATTCACCAACGTTCTATAAACCTATCAATAGCTATTGAATCCATAAGTATTTGTTGTTATAGCAACAATAAATAAATTTTCTAATAAATGTAGTGACTTTAGATTCGCTCTATTGGAAACACTGAAAAATTAAACAAAATGTATCATCACAAGCGCTATTCAAATTGTTTGACATTTGTTTTGGCATATTCTGTCATTTTAAATTTATCCATAGCTTATGGGACCTATAAAGTTTATAGGGCATGAATGCTGTAATTTAATTCTTATTACCGTAATAATAATAATAATATATTACTGTTTGTATACATAAAGGTAGCACTGCATACATTTTACATGTGCACAACAGAAAATCCAAGCAGTCGTAAAACAACCTCACAATGTTGACATGTATAATTTTTATTTAGCCATATCGCGGTTTTTATATATTGAAATCTCGTACAGCGTAGCAATGTATATCATTACAAAGCTGGCAAAAAAAAACTATATAAGGCACTTACGTTTAGCATGGTCTAGCATTACTAGTCGCCCCGTGGCGTGCAGTTTCGCGGTAGTGCGCCGCCGGGGGTGCGTTCAATTTTGGATAAATATGATCCGACGAAGTGTTACCTCATAGATAGAACGCTTTTAGACCATGTCTAGGCGATTCGACCGATATAACTGAACGGATTTGGATCAGTCGGACTTGATAGGACGACGAATCGGAACGCACCCCGGAGGTAAGGGCCGAGGTAGAATTTTGCGCATCGGAAGAGGCAAATAGAACAAGAAACAATAAGCCCGTACCAGTCCAGAGGATAAACGAAAGACACTACAGTTGTAACGCTGCACACAAGCTGCATTATTATACGAATGTAATTCGGCCAAACAAAAAGTCGCGTACAATTCATGTCAAGTGACGCCACCGTGATATCTCCCAGAAAAATTAAGCTGCACCGTGGCGAGTTATATCATTAGAAACCGCGTGTAATAAGGAACAGATTGGTGGTAATTTTATAATTGGATTGATAGTTTTTACCTTATTTTCAGCTGTGATAACTCGGGAGTTGAAACAAACGCGCGGTTTTACTGTCATAACCACACTTTAATTATGCAATTGTTGCGCGCGCAGCCAACTTGACATGTCGGCGTGCCAGTGGCGTACCATAGAGTTTTATATACACATATATTTATTATAAAAATAGAATTTGTTCAATAACAAACAATTGTATTAAATTTAATGGATTATAATTTGATGATAAAAAATAATTACACTACTATGCATTTAAACTTTGACGTTCTCACAGTACTGTTTTTCGGGACAAATACTGCTAAATTCGGTCACAACAAGCAGGGCCGTATCTAGGATAAAATTCGGCTGGGGGAGGGTACGGGGTATGTTGGCTGGGCTGTATCTGAGGGGGTTTTTGTTAACCCCCAAAATAAAAATAAAGTAATAGCCAAGTTCCAAGTGCGGTTTACGACTTTGCTACTTTATTAATTCCTGTCCCGATATTGCCTGTCATAGACAACCCTATATGCGAAGGTCACTAGAAATAATACGGCATAAACTTTTTCGACATCTTAGTTGTGTCACAAAAGTAATAGCCAAGTTCTAAGTGTGGTTTGCGACTTTGCTACTTTATTAGTTCCTGTCCCGATATTTCTAACTTGCCCTTTAGCAGGGCTGTATCTGTATCTGAGGGGGGTTTTTTTAATCCCAAAAACCCCCTCTAGATACAGCCCTGTGCCAACAAGCAAGTTCTGAAATATCATGACAGGAAATAATAAAGTAGCAAAGTCGCAAACCACACTTGGAACTTGGCTATTACTTTTGTGAGACAACATACATGTCGAAAAAGTTTATGCCGTATTATTTCTAGTGACCTTCGCATCTAGGGTTGTCACTGAACTTTCAGGACGAGAATTTTTCAATTTTGTCATTAATTTCCCGGGAAATTCGAGACGTACGGCCAAATATAACCGCACTGGCATAGTTTAGCATTACTACTGCCCCCCGTGGCGTGCAGTATCGCTCAGGTCTTGCGGTCATGCGCCGCCGGTTGCAAGGGCCAAGGTAGAATTATGCGCATCGGAAGCGGCAAATAAAACAAGAAACAATAAGCCCGTACCAGCCCAGAGTGATAAACGAAAGGCACTATAGTAATATACGCCACACATAAGCTGCATTGTTATACAAATATAATTCAACAACAACGCGTCGTTAGCGCATACAATTCAAGTGACGCCACCGTGATATCTCGCAAAATAATTAAGCTAAACCGACGTGAGTTATACCATTAGAAACTGCATGTAATAAGGAACAGTTTGGTGGTAATTTCATAATTGGATTGATAGTTTTTACCTTATTTTCAGCCGTGGGCAATCGGAAGTTGAAACGACGCGCGGTTTTACTGTCATAACCGCACTTCTATTGTTCAATAGTTGCGCGCGCAGCCGCTGACATGGCGGAATGCCAGTGGCGTAACATAGGGTTTTCAATAAACACATAATTATTATAAAACTAGAACAAAACAAAAATTGTATCATATTTAATGGATTAGAATTTGATAATAAAAAATTATTAAAGTGGTGTAACTTATTTTTTAACGTTTCATAACTAATATAGTCGAAGTAGACAAAAAAAAAAAGCTTCTATCTTTATAGGGCTATTAGCCGTGAGGCTTTTCCGCCGGTCAAGGGAGAAGCCCAGGGGAGTTTAATCACCCTTAACTTCACAGAAACCCTCTGAAAAACTGTGAAAGGTGATTCGCGCAAATTTGTTCCCCGCTGGGGATCGAACTCAGGCTCCCCAATGCTCAGTACGAGACGGACGACGCCTCTAACCACTCGGCCACTGAGCTGGGTTGAAGTAGACAATTTTTTCAAAAATGTCTGTCTGTCTGTGTGTGTCTGTACGTCTCTCTATAATAAAATTACGTGTAAACAACTGTTCTGTTATTTGTAATTGTAATTTTTTGTTTGATTCAAATAAACTTGTTGTTTAGGAAGCCCATCCAGTGCGCCTCCGTCAGATCCATGTATTAAACACCACTCCGTTTCTAGACAAGTGTCTGGCGCTAGTCAGGCCCTTCATGAAAGCGGAAGTGGCGCGGCTGGTAAGCATTTTTACTCTATTTTATATATTTCAAGATAAGAAAGAGCAAAGGTGGGGTTGGGCGGGTAGCCCCCACCAACCAAACTATGCCCATCCACTATTCCAAATTACTTGCAATCTGAATTCCACTAGTATCCATTACTTTCTAGAAGTCAATTAATTTCTTTGATTAATGTATGCCTAATTCGTAGAAAAAAATATGAAATATATTGTAACGCATAGTTCAAGTCATTTGAAATAGACGACGGGCATAGTCGGGTTGGTGAGCCCCCCCCCCCCCCCCCCCCCCGCCCACCCCACCTTTGCTCGCATAGTTTTTTCAATGAATACGGACGTTTTATATTGTTTAAACTATTCCAAGAAGAGTGTTATCCTATGGAAAAACTATGCGAACAAAGGTGGGGTGGCCGGGTGTCCCCCCACCAACCAAACTATGCCCGTCCAATATTTCAAATGACTTGAACTCTGCATTACATTATTTTTCACATATATCTTTTTAATTAGTCTTAAATTAATAAATGATATGAATTTAATCATAGAAAATAACGAATAATAGTGTAGTGCATAGTTCAAGTCGTTTGAAATAGTGGACAGGCATAGTTTGGTTGGTGGGGGTCGCCCACCCACCCCACCTTTGCTCGCATAGTTGTTTGAATGGATACAGACGTTTTATATTATTTAAACTATTCCAAGAAGAGTGTTATCTTATGGAAAAACTATGCGAACAAAGGTGGGGTGGGCGGGTGGCCCCTACCAACCAAACTATGCCCGCCCACTATTCCAAATGATTTGCAATCTGAATTACACTATTATCCATTACTTTCTATGAATCAATTAATTTCTTTGATTAATTTATGCCTAATTCGTAGAAAAAAATATGAAATATAATGTAGCGCATAGTTCAAGTCATATGAAACAGAGGACGGGCATAGTCGGGTTGGTGGGGCCACCCGCCCACCCCACCTTTGTTCGCATAGTTTTTCCATAGGATAACACTCTTCTTGGAATAGTTTAAACAATATAAAACGTCTGTATCCATTGAAAAAACTATGCGATCAAAGGCGGGGTGGGCGGGTGGCCTCTACCAGCCAAACTATGCCCGCCCACTATTCCAAATGACGTACAATCTGAATTACACTATTATCCATTACTTTCTATGAGTCAATTAATTACTTTTATTAATTTATGCCTAATTCGTAGAAAAAATTATGAAATATAATGTAGCGCATAGTTCAAGTCATTTGAAATAGTGGACAGTTATAGTCAGGTTGGGGGTGTCTAATACAACTAGAAATGTAATAATCCTCCCTTGTATTACTACATAGTGGGATAAGGGATAATTTAATAATGGGTGAGGGTTCTGGATAGTTCTGGATAGTTGGCGAGAGGGTAGCATAGCTACAGCCTCAAATTATGTATTATGTTGAGTTGATTATTTCCTTAATGATTATACCAAATGAACGTGTTTTTGTTATTTTTAGTAAATAAATATTAGTTTTAATTAGTATTAGATTTAAGGTTGAGTTTATTATGTTTGTAATGATTACAACAAATAAAGTTGGCTTATAATCATTACAAACATAATCAACTCAATTTAAAATCGAATACTAATTAAAACCAATATTTATTTACTATAAACTACAAAAAATACCTTTATTTGGTATAATCATTACAGAAATAATCAACTCAACATAATACATAATTTGAGACTGTAGCTATGCCACCCTCTAGCCTTGTAGTTTTTAGTAAATAAATATTGGTTTTAGTTACACTTCCACACGCCGAACTCGACGACGTTGTTCGACCACATCGCCCCCGAGCTAATTCCCAAAGATTACGGCGGCACACTAAACGCCACGATGGACTCAATCAAATCCGACTACGAACGCCGGTTATTGAGTAATCGAGATTTCTTTCTGGACGCCGACAGGTGGCGCGTTAGCGAGACGGCGCGGACAAATCCAACTGTTGGTGAGCTGTTCGGCATGCAGGGCTCCTTCCGTTCACTCAGCATCGACTGAAATAACTACAACAGGGGGGATTGCTTTGCAAATAAATTATGCAATGCTTTAAACTAATGCGCGAATAAACTACCAAGCTTTATCTTGAGGAGTATCTCTTGACTAGTATTAGGGCCGGTTCTACAAGTGATATTTAATTGGAGAATAAGGCTATTCGTGGAATAAGTTTCAAATATTGGCTTTAAAATCTCCAACTTATTCCACGAATAGCGGTTACATATCAATAGTAGAACCGGCCCTTAATGCATTGCATAATTTCAATATGACAGGACAGTACCAGCAAATTATTTTCTTCAATATAACTTTTTATGCTTCACGAATAGTCAAAGCTGTAGAATATATAATTTAAATAAAGATAATTCTGAAGTAAGATCAATCACAGGTTTCTCCTTCCTCTCTTCATTGGATAGGGGGGGGGGGTTAATAAATACTTAGGGATACTCGTCCTCGGATCCAGGACCCACATCAGTGTTGCGCACCAGCATGTAGTGGTCCATGTCAATCGAGCGACAGTTGTTGATGGAATACCGCAGCCGCTCCGCCATTATTTCCTGGCTGGTGTAGGGCGGCAGTCGCAGTTGGAAGAAACAAGTCTGAGCGGTGGGAAGACCGTTTATAGCTTTGTCTACTTTCATCACCTAGAGCAATCACAAGAATAACACAACAGATGGTTAGTTTAGTTTGATGAAATATCAAGATACGGTCGCAAATAAGTATATTTGCCGTATGTGGCAACTGCGCTCCCGTTCACCCCACCGGGGGTACCATGCTCGAGTTACGCATAAATACCTGTGCTCCAGGCAGAAACTCTATCTCTCTTGTTACTTCGTCTGCCTGGCCGAGTATAGTAACTCGACCATGGCGATGCCCGGATAAGTCTAGTTTACGTTATTGTAATAGTGATTAAGGCACATGTTGCGGGTAGATACCCTTTTATATTAATAAATACACCGATACCTCAAGCTCTTAAGAGTTTACACCCCCTATCCGCGACATATTGGTGGATGCGCCGGGTAGGGATTTATTATAAGAATAAAAATAATATGGTACCATAAGAGATTCAATTACAGCTGTTTTCGTTTATCACTCTAGGTTGGTTTGTTGTCTCTTGTTCTATTTGCCGCTTCAAATGCGCACAATTCTACCTTGGTCCTTAAAACCGGAGGCGCACGACTGCAAGCGATATTGCACGCCACGGAGGCGACTAGTAGTGCTAAACCATGCTAAACGAAAGCGCCTTAAGTGCTATTTAACCTTTTAGCTCGTAAGGACTATTCACAATAACCGTGATAGGGGTAACGTAGCGGTAAGCGAAATTGCACACTTGTATAAAAATGCGGGCGTTTACAGAAGCGCAGTAAAACTATGACAGAGCATGGGTAATTATCTATACCATAATTATCGCATAGCATTACTGCCCAATTCTAAACGTCTGCATTTTTATAGCTATGCAAAATATAGCTTACCACTACCGCGCTTATTGTGAATGGCCCATTAGAGTTTACACCCTCCCTATTCGCAACATCCCTTATAACTGGAGCACAAGCGCAAAACTTGGAGCGATACAGCTCGCCACGGGGCGACTAGTAATGTTAAACGAAAGCACCTTCAGTAACAAGACAACTCTAACTAGAGCATCAAATAAACTTGTGATTTTGTGAATTCATCTTTAGTAGCTGAGGTACACTGATGAGATCTAACAAGACTTAAATTTAGACCTGTAGATTGCTATAAAGTGAATTCACACTAATAATTAAATATTCAACATTCTATAACTACTAGATGAAATGTTCGAAAGGGATGATTTTTAATTACAAAAATTCTAACTTTTAGCATAATGAATATACAATAAAGTTATTATAACGAAATTTGTTCCATAGTGTATGAAAAAGAGACACATAATATATACCTGAAATCGTTGTGACAAATCGCCCATGTTTGTTGGCAGTCTTGACCTGCCCGACACGAATCGCATGAACAGGACTCTCTCGGAATTGGTGAAATTCTCTAAAATACTCCACAGCCATTGGACTAGCTGATGGTTCTCATCCAGCTCTCGGTATCTATAATCAAATTCGCTTCTTAGATTCCAAAATATGTAAATAAAACAGGGAAAATGTAGAATAGAAAATTCAAAAGCGGTTCTACTGGCCACTATTTGAAAAACATAGTAGTTTCGTTTTACCTGACCACTTTGCGCAAGTGTGAGATTGAAATGTATGCCATTCCGCAGACTAATTGCTCCATATGGTCAGCAGTCACCAGTGACAACAGTGGGACGGGAATAATACCAGACATTCCCTCCCGCACCGCAGCTACTTGTACATCAAACTCCGCCAATCGGAATTTGATGGCCTGCTCAAAGTACTGCGCCCTATTTGCGAATGTCAGCGCCACGCTGCGACCACCGGGGATTATTGGAACCAACTAATTTAAAAAAAAATAATGTTCAAATTATTTAGTATTTTCGCATGAAACTGTGTCTACACAAATAATAGCTATGCAGTATGTTGGTACGTAGTCTATTTCTACGTTTTTAAAAAATATATTCTCGTACACTGAACGCTTAAGCAATTAAGGCTCGGTTGTATAAAGCAGGTAACTGTCGAGTTAATTTCCAATAAGTCACTTTTGACAACTTTGACACATCATACGTTACATGATAATTTCCAATACGTCACTTTTGACAACTTTGACATATCATACGTCATATGATAATTTCCAATACGTCACTTTTGACAACTTTGACACATCATACATCACATGACGTGTCAAAATTGTCAAAAGTGACGTATTGGATATTAACTCGAAAGATACCTGTTTTATACAACCGAGCCTTAATTGCTTAAGCATTCAGTGTACGAGAATATCTTTTTCAAAAACGTGGAAATGGACCACGTGCCAACAACTTTCTGTGTCCTTCCGTCTGGGCACTCAGCATGTGCCCCTGTTCCTAGTTACGGCCCTGGTAAGAGCAACAATAAAGTATTTTAATCAACTAAAAAACATTGTAAGACATTCTGTTGCTTAGTTGTTGCTACAACTTCAATAGAATTTCATAATTCATGCCATAAGAAGAGTATAAATGTGACTACACCTTAGATTATTATCTAACTAATTTTCCTAAAAACTGCATTTATATATAATTGCATTTTTTAGGATTATAGATAATAACCTACGTTAGTTAGATAATAACCCACGTCATCCAACATATTTGTGAGTTTTTTTGTAAGGAAATAGTATTAGATAATTAATATACCTTTCCCGTACAGCTTCGTCCTTCGAAATTATTCAAAGGAATCACATCATGGAAATTCTCCTCAGTCACCCCAGACATGTGTATGTCCCGAATGCTTCGCAAACTCTGTACATACATTGAATCAACATCCTCCAAATCCTCAATGGTAACCGGATCGCCCACAATAAGCTTCCATATAAGTGGGGCAATGGGCAACGCTAGCGGCTTCCGGGTTCGCACAGCGACACCGAATAATATACCTGCGAAACATACAATTTATATAAAACTGATATCAGTGCTTTATGATACGAAGCAAAGCTGTTGAGAGTACAATGTTTCATGATTGAGATAGCTCAAGATGTGACCCATAACTTACAATCTCTGTTATCCCTGGTCTTCTTGCTTTGCCCATAGTTTTATAGAAAAGTATTTGATCACATAAACTTTTATTCAAATACAGAAGGAGTACTTAAGTACAGCAAAACTACTCCAGTACATTTTCCTTGATTATAAGGCCATAAGTACAAGTACAAATACGTTTAGATAAAAGTACTCGCATACCAAGCATAGGAAAGTCTAAAAAAGTACTCGTGAGTACAGTACTCGAGTATCGAGTACAGGAAAGACTGAACAGTATTCGAGTACCGAGTATAGGAAAGACTCAAAAAGTACTCATGAGTATAGTACTCGAGTATCGAGTACAGGAGAGACTGAAAAAGTACTCGTGAGTACAGTACTCGAGTATAAAGTATAGGAAAGACTGAAAAAGTACTCGTGAGTATAGTACTCGAGTATCAAGTACAGGAAAGACCGAACAGTAATTGAGTACCGAGTATAGGAAAGACTGAAAAAGTATTCATGAGTACAGTACTCAAGTATCGAGTACAGGAAAGACTGAAAAAGTACTCGTGAGTACAGTACTCGAGTACCGAGTATAGAAAAGACTGAAAAAGTACTCGTGAATATAGTACTCGAGTATCGAGTACAGGAAAGGCTAAAAAAGTACTAGTGAGTACAGTACTCGAGTATAAAGTATAGAAAAGACTGAAAAAGAAATCGTGAGTATAGTACTCGAGTATCAAGTACAGGAAAGACTTAACAGTACTCGCGTACCGAGTATAGGAAAGACTAAAAAAGTACTCGTGAATATAGTACTCGAGTATCGAGTACAGGAAAGACTGAAAAAATACTCGTGAGTATAGTACTCGAGTATAAAGTATAGGAAAGACTGAAAAAGTACTCGTGAGTATAGTACTCGACTATCGAGTACAGCAAAGACTGAACAGTACTCGAGTATCGAGTACAGGAAAAACTGAAAAAGTATTCGTGAGTACAGTACTCTAGTACAAGTACTCGAATACCGGCTAGCTCTGATACGAAATATGTAATAACTACACACTTCTCTCTTTCATGCACTTACCGAGAAACTTAAACCAGGACATGTCTTGGGGTGTGCTCATTTGTGGATTAAACAGATATTTGTCCCTATTGAATCCGTCATCATTAACAGCATTCGGTGTGGGCACCAGAAGCGGCACTGTACCGGACGTAATTTCTTGGCACATTTCCGTAATGGTGTCATCGAACACCCCGCCAGCGTCATCAGCACCCTCACCCACTAGTTTGACTTTCCACGCCCGTGACGGCAATCGCAGCTCGCTCGGCCGAATATCCAGCACTTGTTTCGCGACTTGCACGAATATCGGCTTCAATTTATGACCTACAAAGACAAATTGAAGTATGTATTGGTTTAAATTGTAAGTAATAGTATATAAGTAAATAAGTATATAAGTAGTACTATTATATGTTATAGGTGTTTTTCAAATGTTTGATGACTAAGTGAATTTCCATGATGGCCGGTCGAAAAACCCCATTTTGTTTTTTTCATCCAGCCATATTGGTCGATTTTTTAATTTTAAATAGCCAATTTTTAATGAAAGTTTCAATTATTTTCGACCAAATTTATGTAAAAAATATAAATAAAGATTTTCTCAAATTTATTCTATACTTTAGGGACACCCTGTATATGTATAAGTAGTACTATTATATGTTACAAGTGTCTTTCAAATGTTTGATGAATAAATGAATTTCCATGGTGGCCGACAAAGATGGCCGGTCGAAACAAACAAAATAGGGGTATTTTCAAGCGGCCATATTGATCGGCCATCATGGAACATAACAACAAAACAAACCACCCCTTTTTGTTTTTTTCATCATATCACTACCGGGTTGCGTTTGTTATATTCGCTTTAACTCGGTGTTTTCTATTCAAAAATCAATACAATTCCACTGGATTTTGCTAGGTTGAAGTAAAATGACTATAACAACCTATGCCCTGGCGTATTAATTTAAAACAGAGCAGGAAAAAAATTATATAAAATTCCATAAATTTTTACCTTTATGTGCTATTCTTCTGACAGTAATCTGCGGCCCATAGTTCTTACCCTGCACCATCGTCTTACCGATACACCGCACAAATGGAAGAGTGTACACTCGTCGTGCTAAAAGCGGACGCAGTTTGTGCGAAATTAGACCCTCCAGTGGCGGCATCTGTAGTTCATTTTGTTGCACACTGAGCGGCATTAGAGTCCAACACGAGTACAATTTATCGGAGAACTTGTGCAGGAATTTGAGTCTAGCCTGAATTGCGCTCATCGACAACCCTTGCAGGTGCTCGTACTGCGTAGGGATCTCCGAGGGAAGACCGAATGTCAATGATCTAGTCACACCTGAAAGCAATAAACATTCAGACTGGGTTGTATAAAAAGAGATTAATTTCATAACTTCAACCCGTGATTCAAACGTTAGTTTTTGATTACTTGCACATAAAGCGATGTTGCCATATCTAAAAAGTGTATATCGTTATAGATTTGCCAACATCGCTTTATGTTAAAGTAGTCAATGGAGCAGATGGTATGAAATTATTGATTAATCATCATCGTCTTGTCCGTTTAAGAACATATCAAAAACGCAAATGGCCGATAGAGCCATCGGTAGGTACCACAAATTTCATGACGTTGGCAGACGTTGAACATCTAGGTGATGATTAATCAATAGCTACATGTAACTCGCAATTAGACAACCCAGCTTAAGTATGACTTATTTGATTGTTTTATTTGTGATTACAATGTTCTACTAGTATTTGATCCAAGGATCAGTTTGTTTTATTTATAAATTTTAAAAATATACCTGGAACTCTATGCGGAAGTGGATCAGCCGTCCAGGCAGCACTATGAGTCCTTCCCGTTGAGATTTGTTTAACGCCCTTGTTGGATAATTGCCCGATGATCTCCGGCTCCCAAACAATCGAATGTCCAATGCCTAGTTGATCTTCTCCGTTCATGCCCCACGCATAGACTTTATCACACGTCGTCAAAAACAAGACATGCTCCGTGCCGATCGCAAAGTCGTGAAACCGGTAGTCCTTCAACTTGGACAGCTCCTGTGGTTTATAGTCCCTACGCTGACACGTCTGCACCTGCCAGTGAATACGGTCAATGCCGCAAACGAAGACCCGTCCATCAATCGTCAAAAACACCGTCAAATTCGTGCCGCATCCAACCTTTTTGACACCCACATTGCACATACTTTCCACCAATTGCGGTATGGACTTGGTAGAAGTGTGTCCCAGTCCCAACTTTCCATAATCACCTTCGCCGAACGTCCAAACACTCATGCCATCAGTTGTAACACACGCGGTGTGATTCAATCCACACGAAACCTGTCCGATTTTAAATGCCTCCAATGCAATCACTCGTTCCGGCAACTTCTTATTAGCAGTCGAGCCCAATCCCAATCGTCCATAATCCCCGTTACCAAACGTAAACAGTTTTCCATCGCTCGTCACCACGGCGCTGTGCTTGAACCCACACGAAATCTGCACAATCTCCTCATTTTGCAACGCTTCGATTTGTTTGGGCCGCCGCTGTCTATCGCTATTCCCATGTCCCAGCTTCCCGTAATCACCATCACCCCACGAAAACACCTCACCGCTCTCCGCCAAAGCCAAACTATGCCCATCGGATCCCACAGATGTAGCCAAATCAGTCACAACAAATCCTTGCAAAGACGAAATCACACTTAACGTATGCAAATCATCCGAATTCCCCTGTCCGAGCCGCCCATAACTCCCCTCACCACACGCCATGACAGTCCCACTAGCTTGAATCACAAACGTACAATTATGTCCGCAAACAATCTTCTTGGCCGACGCAAACGACTCAACCAGTATCGGAACAGACGTCTTCGCACTAACCTCCGCCAACTGCCCGTTACGATTCGAGCCCCACAAATACGTCGAACACGTGCCACCAATCTGCCAATCCTGCACGCGCTGTTTAACCCACTGCATTATTTGCTCGTCCTGTTTAACACTCCAAAAACTGTTTTGCACACCCGATGTCTTATCCTCCTCACCATCCTCCCCATCTTTCAACAACAACCGTGGCAGTTCCGTGCGTTTGATCAAAGAGTCGGATATACGTACAGCCACCGCAAACGTTTCCAACCACTGCATATCACCCACTAAATCCTCGTTGTTGCAATTACGAGGTTTAACAGTGCGACATATAGCCCCTTGCAAATTCAATAAAATCGCTAGTGAAGCCAAACTTTTCAAATAAATACTATGCATTAACTGCACACCGGTTTGCACCGACAATTTCTCAATATTATACTGCTCTAGTAACAACTTGGGTAGTTGTTGTATTAACGTCCGTAGGTAGGGTGCTGTTTTAAGACCTCTAATGCCGTTTTTGAGTAGAGACGAGCGTGCTACGCATAACGTACGGCTTTCCATATAATCCTTATTGATATACTCTAGTAGCGTAATGTTTTTGGAGCGGTTGAACGCAACGCATAGTTTGTTATCGGTGTTCCATTGAAGTCCATTAATGTCTGTACCGCCGGCGCCGGTTAAACTATACGCTAAAGTGCAATCGGATAGTGACCATAAGTTTACTAACCCGCTAGGTGATTTAAGGCTTCCGCTTGCTAGTAGTAGTCCGCTTTTGTCGATTGAAATTGATGTGACTACATCGCACGAGTGGCCTTGACAGTCCATTATGAGGTTGGGCGAGTGGGTTTCTTCCGTGTCGGGTAATAACCAGACGTTTACACTGCCGTATGCTGTACCAGCGGCTAGTAGGTACGGTGTTTTACTGTCGCCTATAATTGGGGACCATTCGAGACATGTTGGGGCGTGCGTGAGGGTTAATGTGTGTAGGAGATGTAATGTCTCATCACGTTCCTTCCAAATCTTTATAGTGGAATCTAATGAGGCTGATGCTAATAGGATGCCTTTTGGCCCGTACTTGAGTGCGGTGATTTCGTTTTCGTGGGCTTTATGGGTGATGATTTTGGTGTTTTGGTGCGCGTAGCCAAGTTTTATAGTGCCATCGTAGTAGGCGATGGCGAAGGCTTCGTCCTCATGGTGCCAGTCCATTCGATTAACCACTGCAAAAATATAATAAATGAAATTTTAATTACAATTTTATAAGAAAACCTATTCAATCTTTAATATTACTTACAAATATTGTAATTCAATAATTTAGGCTTCAATAATAACTAGGATCTTATTAATGTGGCAATATCCGGTTATTTTTTTGAAACTTAGAGCAGTGATTTTTACCCTTTTTGAAGTACTTTGATCATAAGAAAAACTCGCGGTGCATCAAAATCAAAGGATCAATCACATATACAGTAGATGAGCCAATATTAAATTTCGGCTTTCATATTATCTCGGAGCACTTGCAACAAACTAGCGAAGCAAATGTAAAGAAAAGCACTACACGGTGATCTTGATGGCATGAGCATGTTGACAGTTATTACCATATGGGTGTGCATTGCTAATTGATGGCGTTTACCTTTCTTCCTAGGGGGTTAATTGTAACTTTTTAGATTAAATATAATTAATTAAGTTAGTTTCAAGAAAATGTCGCAGTCGGATCGGTATTCAACCGACTACGCTATTCTACACGAATGATTAGAAACGCATCTCACTTATTAGTGGTAACATACTGCTATCTGCGGGTCACAATATTATTTCTGTCTCGACCCCTCAATAAGACTGAGAAATACAAGAAAAATATCATTTCTACTGTACTATGATGAGTATTTTAATGTCATAGTTGGCGCATCATAGTGCTCTACCGACTACGCTATTCTGCATGAACGATTAGAAACGCATCCCACTTATTAGTGGTAACATACTGCCATCTATGGGTCACAATATTTTTTCTGTTTCAACCCCTCCATAAGACTGAGCATATAAGAAATATTTTGTATTACGATGAATATTTTAATGTCATAGTTAATACTTACTATGCGACAGCGAGCAGTTCACCAGCGTCTCCACCTTTTTCTTCTCCTTATGAATAGTAATCAGCGACACCGATCCATCAATCTTCCCCACCAGCAAATAATCCGCACCTCCATCATCCTTCTTATGCCTCGGCCACAACATACAAGTCACCAACTCGTGCTGATCCTCAATATGCCACTCGCGGTACCCCTCCTTCTCTTGACTCACCATCGGCACCGGCCATATATTAATAACATTCCCCATACACGCAGCTATATAATCCCCTCTGGGCGACCACTTCAACTCCCCAATAAGTTTATCCCTCAACTCGCTCCCAAAAACATCCATCGACTCGTGAAACACCAGCGTGTACTCCAAAAACGGAAACACCATCGTGTACTCTTGTATATACGGATGCTGCTTGCGATCAAACGCCCACACACGCACAGTCCCATCATAGCCCGACGACGCCAGCAAGCCATTAATCGAATTAAAAGCAACACAGCTCACCCGATTATCATGCCCTTCCAACTCCAGCACATTCTTCTCCGGCAAATACCCGCAGAGGTCGGCGAAATTCACCTGTTGCGATGTAGGCCCGGAAAACGTTTTGATCCGAGTTGAAATGCACTTGAACAGCTGTTGAGCAGCCCATTGCCGATTATCATCCGGCACCTTCTGCGAAAGCACATACGCTGCCAACGCGTTTATTAAAGTCAACGCACCCGTGCTCGGAGTAATATTAGAAGCGTCTTCTTTAGGCAGGTCCAACAACGAACAGCCTCCATGCGTTGATAATATTGAAACCAACGCTTGTGTGACCGCAAACGCGCTTTTAGAGTACTTCATTTTGAATGCAAACATGATTAGGTCAACTGTGCACATGTATACGACCATTTTTGATGATTCAACATCGTTTTGCGCTAATGCGGCGATTGCAACGCTTAGATTGTCCAGACAATTGCTTTCAGCTACTGGTATTTGCATGGATAGTTGGGTGAAACCTTTGTTTAGGTTTATGGGTGCTTTGATGATCTCGTGCTGGTTGATTATGCTTGTCGTGTCCACTCGGTTCATGGATGTTAGCGTCATCAGTCGGACGACTTTACGGATGTCGGATAAACCGATTATGTCCAAGCTGCGGACGAGATTGGCGGTGCTGGCGCCGCGTGAGGCTAGTGATAGTACGTTTAGGATGATGCTGCGCGATAGTAGTACGTGGATGGTTTTCGTGAGGTATTTGTATGCGGCGATGCGGTCTTGTGGGTAGTTTAAGCCGGACGCCTGTGTGCCCAGTTGGCGGTCTTTGTATTGGGCGCCGGCGTTCATTTCGGATTCCACGGTGGGGATGATTGCGGTGCCCAGTGGGTCGGTGTCTTTGAAGGCTATTGGAGACGGGTTTAGGTATTTGTCTGTGAAGCCGAAGAAGGAGTTCACTTTGTCGACGTCCTCTATGTCGAGCATCGTGGAGAGTTTCATCATGGCGGTGTCAGCTTCGATATGATCTAAAAAAATAATTAAACTGTTTGTTGTATTTTACTCGCACTCAAAAACAACTATCAAATCGTAAAACACTAGCATGCACTCAAAAAAAAGGAAACCCCATCATGTACTCTTGAATATACGGATGCTACTTGCGATTAAAAAGTGATTACAAAAGAATTGCTGTAGGTGAAATGTATGAATTCTATAAATAACAAATTGGCGCAGTCGGGTCAGTCTTTTAGTGACTACGCCAATCATTATAAATGAATGATTGAAAAACAAATCCGGGCGTTTGTTTACCTTATTTTGATAGCATTTTGATATATACATCTTCAAAATAGTACTAGGTACTAGTTAGTAGATTAAAATTCATACCATGTATATGATTTCTATTATAACTTCCATTAATAAATATCTGACAAATTTCCGAAATTTTTGAAATATAAAAAACGATTTTACCTGATTCATCATAAATTATATCCGGCGCCAGTATGTGTAGATAGTAGTTTCTGATTTCCGTGTCAGTCGTTTTGCAATTATCGCAGTAACCTATGGCAAAATCTGAAATTTAAAGTATGTATCGTTTACCCAATTAGATATTATACGAGAGTTGTCTGTAAAATATGGTCACTGGTTTTATAGCAAACGGTGTCGATAAAAACAGTCGTTCTTGACGTCAATTACACATTACAAGATACGTTTTAAGTACATGTAATTGAATAACTCACCAGATTCCAGTGTAATTCATGACATTTTCCCAATACTTTGAAGTATACCGCTCTCTGAATTACCAGATTTATTTAAATATACGTAAAAGAAATGTGTGATGTCAAAATGACGTGAAATACGGCCGCTTTTGTCGACACCGCTTCCTAGGAAACCGAGACTTAAGGCCCAATTCACACATAAGCGGCGTCGGGCGGAGGCACGGTGTGGGCGAGGTGCAGGCGCGACGTAACACATGCGATTGTGATGTCCATATGCAGTGAAGGGGTGGACATTGCACCTTATATTTACATAGAGGCGGCGTGGAAGAGTTATGCCTCTCGCCTACCGTGTCTTAGGCGAAAAGGCGAAGACGTGGTGCCGGCGCGGCGAGAGGCACGAGACAAATGCCCGCGCCTTGTCATCTAAGTCGGCATTGCTCCACATGTTTATAAAGAGGGGGCGTGAAAGCGTCGTGCCTCTCGCTGCGCCGGCACCGAGCCTTCGCCTCTTCCCCTGAGACACGGTAGGCGAAGAGGCGAGAGGCATAACTCTTCTACGCCGCCTTTATGTAAACATAAGGTGCAATGTCCACCCCTTCACTGCATATGGACATCACAATCACCTGTGCGACATCGCGCCTGCACCTCGCCTACACCGCGCCTCCGCCCGACGCCGCTTATGTGTAAATTAGGCCTAAGGGACGAATTTTAGGAACAACGCAGAATTCAAAGGCAAGGTAGTACGACACGGGTTTACAAAAAATGCTAAAACGCATGCAAAAATTTCAACGGGGATTATGTAGAAAATTAGTAGTCCAGGCTTACCAACAAATATTGTTATTATTAATCAATGCAAATAAACTTTTTAATTTTGAGAAAAAATAATTGAGAGACTTTATTTTACGGACAACCCTCGTATACAGCAGTGGCGGAGTTGAGTTCAATGTTTGTGCAACTTCTACGTCCTGTTGTATACTGTTATTACGTGAATGCGATTGTAAATTTACCTTTATCTTTATTGCTCTCGCCGCAAACACCATCTTTGGTTTTCGTGCCACATCCACCGATATTCAGCATGTGACGCACATTCTCCATGGCGGGTGGTTTTGATTCTGTGCAAAACTGGCAGGACTTGTGGCCGGCGTGTTGTTGTTCTTCTCTCTGTTGTTGGTGCTTTGCCGCCAGCTAAAACAAATAATTAATATTTTTGTTTAACTTTCAAAATTTATAGATACTATCTTTTGGCGTTATAGATCAAAGTGCCTTTCGTTTATCATTCTGGGTTGGTACGGGCTTATTGTTTCATGTTCTATCTGATGCGCATAATTTTATCTCGGCCCTTACAACCGGCGGCGCACAACCGCAAGACCTGAGCGATACTGCACGCCACAGGGGCGACTAGCAATGCTAAACCATGCTAAACGAAAGCGCCTCAAGTGTGCGATTCTTAAAACCACTCATTTTGAAAACTGTCACTAGGCAAAATACGGACAATTCTCGATGTTAGCTCGTAATATTATAGAATTTCAGTTTACTAGCCTTAAAACATCACTAATAAACCAAAATTCCGAGAGAAAGTTTCGAGACGTAAGTTTTTCACTAACATATCGGGCAAAATTCTTTGATTTTTTTCTTTAACCCTCTAATGGCCATGGTTTTTTATCGTCGCGATAAAATGTTCCTCATATAACTGAAGACCGCTGATGTATGTATAAATGAATCTGTATTCAAATATTTCAGCATTGAATGAATTCAAATCATGAATTATCCGTCTGCGCTATAATCATGGACAATTATTGCTTTACCTGTATCATATTTGGCGCTGTGGACAAACATCCAGCCAGCAATGGATCGTGCGATGAGTCATCCAGTGGCGGCGAAATATTTCTGATGAGTGGATGCGCTTCACCGCGAACATGCAACCTTTCTCTGTCCCTATCACGATCTCTCGTTCTGTCCACGGTGCGTTCAGCAAGATATCCTCTAAAGTCCAGAAAAGCTCGCCTGCGCGGCCCCAAACCTCCTCTGCGGTACACCACATCCGAGTCAGTGGTAGAATTTGCTTCACAGCCCTAGAAATAGTTAATCTACATGTAATTCAAATATTCAAACATTTAACACATACATACACAAAATACGAAATACGGTGATTAGACAAAATGAAACATAAAATACAAACAAAACAACTGATCTGGTTTGGGCATGTGAACAGGATGCCAGCTGAACGACTACCGAAACAGCTTTATGAATGGGTCCCTCCCGAAAGAAGACGAAGAGGTCGGCCAGCGCTTGCATGGAAGGTTGGTATCATGAAATCGATGTATGAAAGGAATCTCAAGGAAGAAGATTGGCTCGATTGCCGAGCCTGATGGTACCCTGCACCGGAAGGCGAAACCACTCGCTATGAACCCGGATTTATATAATTAACACATACTTGAATGATACAAATTAGGACATCAGATATATGAACATTAACGCACACATTTTTTTGCGATAACAATTACTTATCTTAAGCCCAATTCGCACATAGGAAGCGAAGAGGCGAAGGCGCGGCGAGAGGCATTACGCTTTCACGCCCCCTCTATATAAACATATGGTGCAATGCACACTTAGGTGACGAGGCGCGGTTATTTGCATCGTGCCTCTCGCCGTGCCGGCACCGCGTCTTAGCCTCTTCGCCTGAGACATGGTGGCTGCGAGGCGAGAGGCACAACTCTTCCACGCCACCTCTATGTAAACATATGGTGCAATGTACACGCCTTCACTGCATATGGACATCACAATCGCCTGTGCGACATCGCGTCTGCACCTCGCCTATTTCGCGCCTCCGCCCAACGCCGCTTATGTGTGAATAGGGCCTTATAGGAAGTACAATAATTCGATCTAGTAACAAAATAAATTCCTACCTGACGATAATTATCTGAAATCGCTATGTTCCTCAAAATCTTAGTGACGTCATACGAGGAACTTGCTGCGCCAGCGGTGGCGGCGGCTGTTGCGCCAGGATCCTCAGCACAATTATTGCGTATAGAGCATGCGTTCTCCTCCTCAACGCACGTATCTAACGACGGATGCTCGACAATCCATGTGGCGAGCATATTGATGGTCTGTGCGCTCACCTCGCCCGAGCTTTTCGTCTCGAAAATCGCGCGCAGGATGTGACGCAGCGGGAAGCCCATCTCCAGCAGAGGTGCTGCAATAGGGGGCGGCGGGGGCGAGTTCGAGCGCCGCCTTACAGACCACAAATCATCCTCGGACTCCGAATTGGAGAACAGTAACGAACGTCTGTTGCCGGTTTGAGATGTTCTTCGGACTAGAGAGACTGAGTAATGCATACCTATAGAAGAAAAAATTTATTTTAATAATTTCGCTATGTAATTTTGTAATTAATATCTTAAATATATTCTAATCACCAATATCATTGATAAATCACCCCTTAGAGCAGTGTTTCTCAAACTCGTTGCTCCGCGGCCGCCTTTTGCACGTACAAATTTCAAAGGACCCCCTGAAGAATGGATGTGTAGAAAGACTTACACAAACATCGAAATGATGTATAATTAATTTTGTTTGCGACCCTCCAAATATTTTTAGAGACCCCCACTTTGAGAATCACTCTCTTAGGCCCAATTCACACATAAGAGGCGCAGGCGCGGTGCCGGCGCGGCGAGAGGCACGACGCTTTCACGCCACCTCTATATAAACATATGGTTCAATGCCTACTTAGGTGACGAGGCGCGGGCATTTGACTCCTGCCTCTCGCCGTGCCGGCACCGCGTCTTAGCCTCTTCGCCTGAGACACGGTGGCTGCGAGGCGAGAGGCACAACTCTTCCACGTCTTTATGTAAACATATGATGCAATGTCCACCCCTTCACTGCATACGGACATCACAATCGCCTGTGTGATGTCGCGCCTGCACCTCGCCTACACCGCGCCTCCGCCCGACGCCGCTTATGTCTTATGTGAATTGGGCCTAAGCCATTGGTCCCTTGAGGCGGAGTTAGGGTTAATTCATATTATGAATTAAATAAACTAAGCTATTAATTAAATTAATCAAGATTTTAAATAAAACATACCCTGTTGTGTGGTTGATGGATCCGAGAATATAGACCTCGGTGGATAGCCAGCATTACTATTGGTACCAGATGGAATTAAATTACATATTGTAAATACTGGATCGGCACTGGTGGAGGCTGCATTTACACAACCCTTCTTCTTCGTCTTCCCCACAACCTTCTTCTCGTTAACATCAAAATCCTTGTACATCCCATTAATCTTGCACTTGATATAATTGGCATGCAGTACACTCTGCGCGCGCTCTATTTCGCATAAACTAACAATCTCTTTGAGCTTACACTGCTCCGTGCCCTTCTCCACGATCCCGTGCATGATCTCTTTCATAGCATCCCGCACATCTTTATTCTCCTTCGTTTCTTTAGCGCCTAATAAGAACAATTCCGAATGCTTGCTGCTGACCAGCAGCGAGTGCAGGCATTTAAGAGCGGAGAATTGCAAGAACGCCAATTTCATCACCTTAATTTCAATCTGTAGTAGCTTCTCCTGTAGCACCCGCGCCTGTTGTTTGCGCGTCTCTCGACTTTTATTCATCTCAGAGTCCTCAAGCGTGGTATCGCTCTGGGTTAGAGACATTTTCTCCGTGCTAATCCGCTTCACCTCGCCCATTATGCTCGAAACCATTTCGTTCGTCAGCGCCTCCATGGTGCGCGCCGACGTGGCTTTAATAAGATTCTCGTTCATGATTTTCGAGTCCGAGTTGGAGCGCCAGGCTGGCCGGCCGGGCGTTTTTTTATCTGTTAAATTAGCGGGGATTAGAAGTTCCTCTTCTTCGTCAGTCAAGTAGATGTTGGGCATTGTCATTTCGTCGGTGATGCCGCTCAGTCGTGCGATGTTTTTGAGGATGTCGGCGGTGATGCCGGTGAGTTTGTAGGTGTTGAAGGGTTGCGGCTCGATTACTTCTAGGGAGGCGGCGGAGGGGACGTCGTTGATTTCACCGTTGGGCTCCCACTGGACTTTGACGGCGAACGCGTTCTTTTTGACGACGCCTAGGATGATGCCGCGGCGGCCGCTGGACTTTAGTTTGCAGCTTGCGCCCATTCGGAGGCCGGCGTCAACACCTGTGGAGATACATATTTTATTTTATTCATTATCCTCCGACTGCGCCATGCTATATATGTATGTTATGGATCGCAGTACCAGACTAGGTCCACGACACTTTGATCTGAAGTGGCACAGTGGTCGACAAGCAGGTAACTTCGGAGTGCCTGCGCGAGTATTGCCCTTGAATTTTCCCATAAAATAGTTATTCAATTGTTGTCTTACCGCCAATCACAGCAAGCGCAGCCCATACGTGCATACACAGTCGTTCCAAATCGAGTCTGTTTAGACAATCAACTTCTGTTGGCTGTGGCATGCTATCAGCTAGGGTTTCTTTGTTCGTAAAGAGTATCTTAATATCTTTCAGTCTATGAATGATGGCACTGTTCACCTAAATTATAAAATAGTCATGTAACAGTAGCAAATTTTGTTTTATAAACCATACCTCATCCTGCCAAGTGCTGGATGTGTGCAGTTTTCTGATTAGTGTTATTAACGATTCAGTTAGTACTGCTGGCATTGGTGCCAAGTTTGGTTCTCCTGTCAAATATGTGCATTGTTGACCATTTACCTAAAAATAAGATAAAATATGACTTGGGGGAAACTAATTAAGGATACATTTAATTAGCTAAGCCATTTGACCGAATTGAGTAAAATTAACTAATATATAGCACACATAAACTAAAGATTGTCGACATTCTCACCTGCATATCCGTAATCTTCACCTTTTCCCCGGGATTCGTGCTGTAAAACATCACACACGGATACAACTCGCTCGCATCAATATTCTCAAACGCCACCCTCGGCTCATCCCCGTTCTTCCCGAAACTCAACGTCTTCGCATCCATATCCAGCACTACTGTTATATAATCGCCCTGCGTGTAGCTCTCCAAGCACAACTCGCATTCCCCGTTGTGGTACAAACTGCCACTGTACGCCCGGTACAGCCACATGTCTTTCGTGTTCCTATGACTGCAGTCCTGAATGGGGTACCGCGCTACCCCAATACACGTGCCCTCATTGCCCTTATTCTCACGGACTATCAAAATCTTCCACTGGTAGCAACCCGACTTCATGGCACTCAATCCGAGCCCGTAGCCCCGTCCATCCGGACCATGCACTAACGTCAAATTGCTCTCGATGAAACAGTTGCTGCACTTTTCTGGATCGAAACCAAAGTCTTCGATTACAATGTTGTCTTCTTGTTGCGTTTCCTTAGTACTAAAAAAAAAAACATTTTATATTGTCTCGCATCTTGACTAACTTTTGAGACAAGAAATTGTATTGTCTAAAACGACCTTTAGATTGTGGAAATATGCGGTAATTTTCCGGACAAATACCGATTGAAATTGTCTACAACTTTCTCATTTTGAATCAGAAAGTTTCTATTTCCACTCACTTAAAGGATTCAAGTGAGTGTAAATAAAAATGTTACGAGTCAAAAACCTATTTAATTTCAGTAACTTACATTAAATCCTGTGTAACTTCAGCCGGACTAATATCCTTCAGCACATTCTCCTTATCCAAATCAGTTGTGATGCCCCACATTTCATACGACAGCTGCGTCATAATCCTATCAACAGCACTCTCCCGCTGCGGCTTATCAATATGCTTCACCTTCAGCCCGGTTAGGACCGTCTGCAGGATTTGCACGGCCAACAATTTCGGCCGCAGCCCATACAAGTTCAACCGCAACTCAATGTCGGCATCGCGCGAACATAGCACCACAAAAAGGCCATTAATCCAGCACTGTTTCGCCAAACACTTTTGTACGATCGGATTCGACGCCAGCATTCGAACGAAGACGAGAAAATCACCCAGAATACGATCGTAGTTGTTTTTAAGGCCTGCATAAATGCCTTGCACTTTAAAGCTGTCGTATAGTGGTTTGCTAGTGATGATTGCGTTGAATTGCGCGTATAGTTTATCGATCACAACTTCTACTGTTGAGGCGTCGATTTTTTTGGCGTGAATGCAACAGGACATGGCTAGGATGTGTGACAAACGTAGCGCTGCAATCATCAGCATCTGGGATTTGCTTATTATTAGTTTGGGGACGATTAGGTAGCTGTATAGGTCCATTAGGGTTGGTAGCAGGCCGTCTCCGATTACCAAAGTGAGATCGTTGGGCTGGTAGCGGGTGCTCAAGGCGAATATGGTTAGCAGCTGTAGTTGTTTGTTTTGGGTGTTATCGCTGCTTTTTTCCAGGGAGACTATTAGTAACTGGTAGATTCCGTGTACGACTTTACGGATGTTCTCCTGGGACTTCATTGGGGCCGCGTTGATGCCTTCTAGGTAGTGGTGCAGTTGGGTGCACGAGTCCTCAGATTTCATGTTGCATAAACCAAAGCAACCCGCTAGTAGTTGCTGGTGTATACAATTGTGTACTGTTATACTTGGATCGTATAGTGATTTTAGTAATAGTTTGTAGATTAAATTGAGACTGCTTAAGCGGTCTTCAGCGCGTTGTTTCTGCACGGTTAAAGCCACTTGAATGGTTTGTATGTCTGTACACCAGCCATTTTGTAAGTCGCCCTTATTGTTCAATAGCTCTTTCTCGGCGGGTTCGTTGAAAACAAAATTAACAAGGTACCCGCAGATGCGACGCAAGGTTTCATTTGCAATCACCTCGTTTTCCTTATAAGTATCTATGTAGTGTTGTTCTTGTTTAATGTCCTCTTCTGAGGAAGAACTTTGGTTATCACTAGAATTCACATCGAGAGCTGGAATGTAAAATATACTGATTTAGTAGGTATATTATTAAATATAAGATTAATTTTAAAAATTAAAGAAGATTATAGATGCTAGCAGAAAATATCCTGATCGTGTAATTAATACAAGGGTTGCTATTTATATTTATTTTATATTATAGAAATGGCAATGCTGGTGTGGCGATGGCGCAGTCGGGTAGCCCTGACTGCGCCATCGCAAAGTTTGACATACTAGACAGTATAAGTAGTCAGAACGTTTCGTCATACAGACGCTATTTGTATTGTTAACAGTGAATTTATTCTTGGAGAATAAAGTCTATTATTATTATTATTATCTAGGCCAAAAAATGGATATGATCGTGAACATTTACGTGCAATGATTTTTTACGATTTTCGAAGTGGACTATATCTCAACAGTTGTGTCCCGATCAACTTACTACTACGACTTTTGGTGATGAAACACCATCCAAACCCACAATATTTCGATGATTTAGTGAATTGAACAAGAAATAATAAACCCGTACCAACCTAGAGTGATAAACGAAAGGCACTACTGTCTACACCCCAATCATTATTTTTCTTATTCATTCTCAATACATAAATAGCTATCTTTGTAAGTATAGTATAATATAAAACTTACCCTCAATACAGAGGAGAACATACAAACACCTGCACATGACCTCCTTGCAGAACGAGTAGAATCTAAAATCCGGGTTACCAAAGCCCTCATCATCCTCCTTCACATCCTCACGCTCATTATCCGCCTCCTCGCCCTCATCAAAACAGCAAATCGAGCCAAGTAACTTCTGCCGCACGCCCAGTGCCACTTTATAAACCTCACGCACCAACACATGTCCAGTTGGCTTCGTGATGAGTCCAGTGTGTTTCAAACAAGCAATCAAAAAACACCGCACTATAATATCCAATAAACGATTGTCTTCCTCCTCATCGTAGTACGGCCCAATACCAGCCGACTCAATCATAGCCGTATAAAAATCGCACTCATCCTGCAAGTTCGTAGCGTCCACCTGCACCGCACACGCCTCCTCATACTGCACAGGCAATTTCAGCGCCAAATGAACCAAATTATGGCTATCCGCGTCGAAATTCGAAATGATCGTGTATATTTCCTCGTGCATGTTCGACATGGCTAGATAAGCCACCGCTAAAATCGTCTCTAGTTCGACACGCGCCTCATTAATTCCATTGCTAAACAGCGGGTTCAATAACCATTTGCATGTGTAGAGTTCAGCTTTGAACAACGGCTCTCCTATTAGAATACCGCCCAAACACTGGCCTATCAGTAGAGAGCATGTTTTCTCCAAATCAGTCAGCCACACCCAGGCTTGGTCGGTTAGTTGCGTTAACGTGGGAGTTGCTGAACCTAGTGAAAATCAAATAAAAATATTATCAAAATTATTATCAAAATTATTATCAAAATTATTATCAAAATTATTATCAAAATTATTATCAAAATTATTATCAAAATTATTATCAAAATTATTATCAAAATTATTATCAAAATTATTATCAAAATTATTATCAAAATTATTATCAAAATTATTATCAAAATTATTATCAAAATTATTATCAAAATTATTATCAAAATTATTATCAAAATTATTATCAAAATTATTATCAAAATTATTATCAAAATTATTATCAAAATTATTATCAAAATTATTATCAAAATTATTATCAAAATTATTATCAAAATTATTATCAAAATTATTATCAAAATTATTATCAAAATTATTATCAAAATTATTATCAAAATTATTATCAAAATTATTATCAAAATTATTATCAAAATTATTATCAAAATTATTATCAAAATTATTATCAAAATTATTATCAAAATTATTATCAAAATTAATATCAAAATATTAGCAAAATTATTAGCAAAATATTAGCAAAATTATTAGCAAAATTATTATCAAAATTATTATCAAAATTATTATCAAAATTATTATCAATTATTATCAAAATTATTATCAAAATTATTATCAATTATTATCAATTATTATCAATTATTATCAATTATTATCAATTATTATCAATTATTATCAATTATTATCAATTATTATCAATTATTATCAATTATTATCAATTATTATCAATTATTATCAATTATTATCAATTATTATCAATTATTATCAATTATTATCAATTATTATCAATTATTATCAATTATTATCAATTATTATCAATTATTATCAATTATTATCAATTATTATCAATTATTATCAATTATTATCAATTATTATCAATTATTATCAATTATTATCAATTATTATCAATTATTATCAATTATTATCAATTATTATCAATTATTATCAATTATTATCAATTATTATCAATTATTATCAATTATTATCAATTATTATCAATTATTATCAATTATTATCAATTATTATTTATTATTTATTATTTATTATTATTTATTATTTATTATTTATTATTTATTATTTATTATTTATTATTTATTATTTATTATTTATTATTTATTATTTATTATTTATTATTTATTATTTATTATTTATTATTTATTATTTATTATTTATTATTTATTATTTATTATTTATTATTTATTATTTATTATTTATTATTTATTATTTAATAATAATAAAATTTAATCAAAATAACATACCTGACGCCATAAAATCAATATCGTTCAAAACGTCAATGGGTAGTAATCGATTCAATCGATCCAACGCCTCCAGCAGTTCCAACAACTGCCCCAGCATATCCTTCATGCACGAACTGGACATCAGCAACAACGAGTTAAGCACTTTCAGCAGCATGGAACCCGCTATGGAGTCCAGCAATACGTTGTAGAGCAAATCAAAGCTCGATGTGTACTTTTGAATGATATCCGCAGCCTTTTGCAGCATACAAGACGCCGCGGGCAACAAATTAGTCAAATGAGTTTTCAAAAGTTGCACATCGCCATTGTCCGTTTCGGGTTTGCTGTTGATCGAGTTGGCTAGCAGGTGATTTTGGAGGGACGATAGAAGTTTACGGAGGTACGTTGTTCGTAGACTAGAGGGCAACGTCCATTTGGTGTTATCGTTGGACGCTATGTGCTTGGTGATACTCTCCAAAACTTCGTCCTGCATAAACACATGAGAAAAATTCAATCAAAACTGATGGTAAACACTTTCTTTGACGTACGAAATAGAGGACGTCTCTTAACCACTCGGCCATTGAGCTCGAGTATTTCTATGATTATTTTCTTGAATTCTATCAAAATACATACCGTGTGTGCACTAAAAGTAACCAAAAGCGTATCCATTAACGTCTCTGTAAGCTTCAAATCTTTGGATTCCAATTTCTCCGGTACGCTGCTGTAGCCCAATAGAGCTGCCACATGTGCGGGTTCCTCCAAACTGTGCAGAACAATACCGAGTAGCATTTGTTGGCCCTGAGACAGGTGGTCGCCGTGGGGTAGTTGTTGATTGAGCAACTCCATGCGCTCCTTCAAATCTGGAAGCAGCAGGGACACGCCCATGCAAAGGACGTCCCTTACTTTGGCGTCTATATCCGGTGTGGTCTTAATATCAATTAATCTGTAATTAACAATAGTAATAAATTGTAAATTAATATAGTAGTACTAAACCACGCCCATATTACTACAATCACGCCTACCGTATATAGCGCCACGCCCCTCAGGTTATATCAACCACGTCCACATTATTTTAACATCGTTATTACCTGAATAGTATGACTCGTAAACTCTTCGCATCCGCCCCCAAAACAGTTTTGCTGATGCCACCAGTAACGCAGAGGTTGAGGTGAGTGTGCAAGAGTTTCAGGCACAACAGCACGAATCGCTGGTGCTCCTGTAACGTCTTAAAGGGCGGCGGCGGCTGCTCGTCCCCGAAACTCGCCGTATATTTCTCTAGGAAGCCGCGCAACAGTTCGAACGTGCGCTCGTGTAGATCGAGACAGAATGGCTTGTGTCTCGTAATCTGTTGGTTCTCTGAAGGGATCGTTGTCCAAGCCAACGAGTGCGACGTACCTGTTAAATACATTGAGACTTAATTACACCCAATTTTTATACATCTAAAATATTTTTTGGGTATTTAGAGCGCAAAATACTGGGTGCGGCAGAAATAACTCCGATATTTAAAAGAGGATACAACCAAATCAGGACAGCAGTTAATGAGATATAGTGGGTGCGGCTGAAATAACTCCCTTTACTTTATTCGATTGTTTTTTTTGTCCCTTTTAAAATACCGGAGTTATTTCTGCCGCGTCCTCTATACCTCATTGACTGCTGTCATGAGAAATCACTGTCGATTTTTGTGGGGTAAATATCAGCTTATTTCTTATACCAAATGCATTTGCAAACATATATTACCTGCACTAATTTGTCGTATATGAGATCCGTTCAATCCGACAACCTTGTGGGGTCGCGTGATTGGTCCGTTGGTGTGGCCCTGGCCACACTGTCCCATCGCGTTGGTGCCCCACGCGAACACTTCGTACTCGTCCGTCAGCGCCAGGCAATGACTGTCACCAGCAGCTATATCGACGATTCGATAGGAACAGAGATCGGGTATCACAGTTGGGGTCAAGAAAATCGTATCAGTCGAGCCTAAACCTAAGGGGGCACCACTGCCCCATGTATAAACCTAAAAAGAAAAACAGGTACTTAATAGTATCATTATAAAACTATAATAGTAAGAAAAAGTGTGAAATGAATAAGGTTGCAGATTGCAAGTGAATTAAAATTATGTAATTCACTAGATTAATACATAACTCCTGTAGATAATGTCTTACCTCTCCACTTTTAGTCAGTGCCATGGAGAACAACGCGCCTGCGCACACCTTCCGCACAACCATTCCTTGCAGCGCTTCTATAATTTTCGGTCGAAACACTTTGGCGATGACACCGTGTCCCAGTCGTCCACTGTCGCCGCTACCAAAAGACCAAACTGTTTTGCCATCTTTCGATACTACAAGCGTGTGCGCACTGCCGCATGCCACCGATCCAACTTTTGTAAGATCACGTACGAGTGCAGGGGAGTGACGCGCATTGGTATCACCATGGCCGAGCCGTCCATGGTCACCTTCTCCCCACGTGAAGAGCAAACCGTCATCTGTCACAGCAGCACTATGCCGATAGCCTAAAATATTACATCAATTTAACCATTCTAATTCCAATCCGGAAAATATTTCTTTCTAATTCACCTGCATTTATGCTCTTGATAATTTTATCCTCGAAAGCCCCTCCGATGAGTTTGGGCTGCTTGTAGGTGGTACATGTACCGTGCCCCAGCTTCCCATAATCTCCGTCGCCCCAGCTGTATACCAGTCCATCTTCCGTGAGCGCCAAAGTGTGCCCATCGCTGCCCTTCGAGCTGGATATCTTTTTAATAACGTTGTCCAGTAGGACACCCTTGGGCATGTTCTGGTTGGCAGAGTTGCCCAATCCGAGCCGGCCGTAACTGCCCTTACCGCAGGCACTAACTTTGCCATCCCAGTGTATCACAAACGTGCAGTACTGACCACACTCAGCCTGAAAAACAACAATCACAATTAATATAATACACGTATTGTACTGTTGCGTAATCACACCTGCTGTACATCCTGAAAAACCTTCGTTTTCAGCGGCACAATAATTTTCTCCTGATTCCCCTCGGCTAGCTGATGAGACGAATTACTGCCCCAAACATAAACATCACTATTTTCCAAAGTATCCCCCGACTGTCCTGTACCAGCCGCTCCAGCTCCCGCATAACTCCCACCATAATCAATAGCCATCTCCACTAGTCGCTCCATCAGCCGATACGCCCCCTCATACAACCCCACCGCACTCTCCTCCACCCCCGTCACATCCTTACTCTTCTTCCTTTTATCACCCCCACACTGTTTCTGCAGCGTCAAATTAAACTTCATACTGCTAATCTCATCGCGCTGCATGCAGCTAGCATCAAACGCCATCTGAATCCACTCCAGCAAATACCGCAACGAGCCGCGCTGCAGCGACAAACATAGCAGCAACTCGGACGCGAGCGTGCGGCCCTTCAAATCGGCCCCCGAGCTCTCCAAAACGACCTCCCGCAAAAACCCCGAGACTTTCTCCAAACTATTCACCCCCAAACTGGTCAGTTGCGAGTCGTTGGATAGCGACAACGGTGGGAATCGTTCGATAATTTCATTGGCCGTCTCCAATACGGGATTGCACAGCGGTTGCACCCCCAATTTAGAGCTGTCCTGCCAGTTTTGTTTGAGTAATGCGAACAGGAAACTCAAACCGGACTGTACTCCGATTTCAAATAGAGCCTGAGAACCGTTTAATGGTTCCACAGGTGCTTCTTCATTAGTTACACTAGTTGTAGCATGTTTAGGTTTGTCGTTTTCATGAAATCGAGTCACTAGAGCGTGGTAGATTCGTTTCAGCACGATTAAGCGTTGTTTCAGTATGGCCGCGAATGGGGTGGAGGAGCACACGTTGCGTGCTAGATCGAGTTGCGAGGTGAGCAGGGTGATTACGTACTGTTCGAGTTCCGACTGCTTGGGCGCGTCGTACTGGAACTCGGGCAGCATTTGTATGTCATTGTATGCGATCACTAGCTCGGGCACTTGTTTCAGCTCCTTGTTTGATACCAGGTTGTCGTAGAGGGTTTGCACGACGTCGCGCGAGGAGAGCGTGTCGGCGTCCTTCACCGACCACGAGTTGTTCGTGTGGTCGGCCCATTCCATGCAGTCGTTTAGGTTCATCATATTGTCCATACTGAAATCTATCAAAGTAATTGTTAGTGTTTTTGATGGAATTCTGTAGGAGGGAGATGTTAGAATTGTGTGTATTAGCTATGCCTAATAAAGGACTTTTTTTTATAGGCTACCACAGAGATTTTCAAAGTAGGGGTAAAATATTTGGTGGGTGAAGAAAATTGATTATTCAGGATATTTTACTACACATACCCATTCTTTAGAGGATTTCTTAATTGTTTAAGAACAAAGGGGGAAGAAAATTAATTAACGGGTATAGTTTGGTTGGTAGGGACCAACCTCTCACCCCACCTATGCTCGCATAGTTTTTTCCATAGGATAACACTCTTTCTGGAATGGTTAAAACAATATAAGACGTTTGTATCCATTGAAAAAACTATGCGAGCGAAGGTGGGGTTGGGCGGGTGACCCCCACCAACCAAACTATGCCCGTCCACTATTTCAAACGACTTGAACTATACACTACATTATTTCTCACATTTTTTTAAATTTGGCGTAAGTTAATAAATGAAATTAATTGATCATAGAAAATAATGGATAACAGTGGCATGCAGACTAAGTCATTTCGAATAGTGGACGCGTATAGTTTGGTTGGTAGGGGCCCCCCGCCCACCCCACCTTCGCTCGCATAGTTTCTTTAATGGATACAGACGTTTTATATTGTTTTAACCATTTTAACTTTTTTTGGAATGGTTTATACAATACAAAACGTTTGTACCAATTGAAAAAACTATGCGAGCGAAGGTAGGGAGGGTGGGTGTTCCCCCAGCAACCAAACTATACCCGTCCACTATTTCAAACGACAAACTACATTGTTTCTCGCATTTTTTTTACGAATTAGGCGTAAATTAATAAATGAAATTAATTGAATCATAGAAAGTTACGGATAACAATGTAGTGCAGACTTTAAGTCATTTGGAATAGTGGATGGGCATAGTTTGGTTGGTAGGGACCACCCGCCCACCCCACATTCACTTGCATAGGTTCTTCAATGGATACAGACGTTTTATATTGTTTTAACCATTTGAGGAAGAGTGTTATCCTATGGAAAAAACTATGCGAGCATAGGTGGGGTGGGCGGGCGGTCCCCACCAACCAAACTATACCCGTCCACTATTCCAAATGACTTGAACTATGCACTACATTGTTATTCGTAACTTTCTATGATTCAATTAATTAATATTATCATACAGTAATACTGTCATTATTCTAAAATATTGACAGTATTATCAGTATTATCAACCATGTAAGGTCCTTTTATGAGTGTATTGTTAATCAATGTGATGTCACCAGATCTAGATTTCAATCTTGTTCGATTTCCTCAGTGTAGCTCAGCTGGATAGTACTGGATAGTTGGCTGCAAAGTAGAGAGAAAGTTTCATTATGTTTTATATAACTACTTGAGAGATTGTTTGAATTCACCTTCACTAGCTGAGCTACACTGTCACAATGGCCCCACAGTGTAGCTACAGGCCTCAAAATGGGCCCATTGTGACAGTGTAGCTCAGCTAGTGAAGATGAATTCAAACAATATCTCAAGTAGTTATATAAAACATAATGAAACTTTCTCTCTACTCTGCAGCCAACTATCCAGTACTATCCAGCTGAGCTACACTGGGGAAATCGAACAAGATTCTCTAGATATATACATTGCTAAAGGTGAAAAAAACCAGTCAATTTTGCATGTGAGCTGCAAAACTCTGGCGGAGGAGGAGTTGCCAATGCTGGTCATACTAGGCCAGCACTCCCCTAGTATTAGTTTAGGTCCTAATTAAGAATGAAATAGGTTTTCATATACATATAATAACTCTACATTAAAAATACGTTTTTTTGTGTATTATATATGTATATGAAAACCTATTTCATTCTCAATTATGACCTAAACTATATCCAACTACTGAGATTGATAAGAGTGGAAATGTATCATATATAGTTGATTTTAAATTAAAACAGTGTAATTTTGTACTAGAATTAATATTCACCTACACAAAAATCATTCAACATAATTCTTCATGCATATATAATTACGTCATCACCCTTCTGGCCCTTTTGTTTTGTTTTGCTTTTTTTCGAAATAGAAATCAATCAGTCGGCAATAGCCCAGCTGTTAAAAGAAACCGAAATTCAACAACAATCCTCTCTCACCTGAGCGATTTTGTTCACAGCCTGCACGGAAACATCGTCGCCGCGTCCAGACACAACACTGCACGATTTGTAATCCTCCTTGTTTATTTGTTTTTCTGTGTGGATTGTTTGTTTGGTTTGCAATCACGAAGATTTTGTCACTGTTTTGACGTTTGACAGAGCGTTGCGAAATGTCAAATCGTTGGGTGCGTTCCTCGCGGCGCAGCAACACTTAGCTGCAAGAGATTTGATTTAATTGTATTGAAACTATTTAATATATATATATATATATATATATATATATATATATATATATATATATATATATATATATATATACCCCACCTTAGCTCGCATAGTTTTTTCAATGGATACAAATGTTTTATATTGTTGAAACTATTCCAAGAAGAGTGTTATCCTATGAAAAAAATATGCGAGCAAAGGTGGGGTGGGTGGGGGGCCCCCACCAACCTAACTATACCCGTCCACTATTTCAAACGACTTGAACTATGCATTACTTTATTTTTCACATATATTTTTTTAATTAGTCTTAAATTAATGAATGACATTAATTTAATCATAGAAAATAACAGATAATAGTGTAATGCATAGTTCAAGTTGTTTGAAATAGTGGACGGGCATAGTCAGGTTGGTGGGGCCACCCGCCCACCCCACCTTTGCTCGCATAGTTTTTCCATAGGATAACACTCTTCTTGGAATAGTTTCAACAATATAAAACATTTGCATCCATTGGAAAAACTATGCGAACAAAGGTGGGGTGGGCGGGCGGTCCCCACCAACCAAACTATGCTCGTCCACTATTTCAAACAATTTGAACTATGCATTATATTATTATTCACATATATTTTTTTAATTAGTATTAAATTAACAAATGACATTAATTTTATCATAGAAAATAACAGATAATAGTGTAGTGCGTGCATAGTTCAAGTCATTTGAAATAGTGGACTGGCATAGTTTGGTTGGTGGGGGCCGCCCACCCACCTCACCTTATATATATATATATATATATATATATATATATATATATATATATATATAAATGAAGTAATAAAGGTTCGGTTGTATAAAGCAGATAACTTTCGAGTACATTGCCAATCGGTGATAATAACATCAATTTTAACAATTTTGACAGCTAATGCGACGTTGCAAAATATAAATAGAGGCATATATATATACATAAATGAAATATTAAATTAAGGTTCGGTTGTATTAAGCAGATAACTCTCGAGTTAATTGCCAGTAGGTGATCCTAACCTCACTTTTAACAACTTTGACAGATAATGCGACGTTGCAAAAAAATAGAAACAGAGGTACATGAAGTATTTTAAAATATTGTTAGATGTTCCTTCACGTGATTCATGTAATTTTAAAATTTAATGCAATAATAGTGCTCTGTGTATACAACCGAACTTTATACAATAAACATTTTTAAACTTGTACGAGTTATCCTCAATCCTGAGGTGGTGGCAGCGAACCCCCGGTGTTCTACACACCTCACTATAGACAGAGAAGAGAGAAATCGCGCATGCAGAAGTTGATATAGAATACAATGTAATCAAAAATATTTAACCGTCAACATTTTCCTAGATATGTTATCTCCAGTTTTCCACTTATCACCTCTAATTGGGATTTATTACGTAGTATTGGCAGTAAACAAAATTCCAATACTGAACGTTTTGAATTCGCCACATACAATTATTCCACTATATAAACCTTGTGTGGCTGGTTGAAGTGTTTAGATTAACAATGAAGGTGATTGTTGTACTGTTACTGGCGGCGGTTTGCGCGGCCGCCCCCGCGGACGACGGTCCTCGCCAGGATAGAACTTTTAAGAAGTTTACTAAATCTACAACTGAGGCGACTACAACAACAGAAGGTACGACAACAACAGAGGGTACTACAACAACAAAGGGTACCACGACCACGGATTGCAATGATGACCATCACGGAGGGCATAATCGGCCTCCTCCTCCTCCTCCGCAGCATGGTGGGCATGGTGGACACGGGGGCGGTTATCCGCCGCCACGTCGTGGAGGTTACCATGGTTAAATTTGATGTAATTACAACAAATTGATTTTGTGGTTTGTACAGTGAGGAATAAAGTTTTGCAACAGATTTTATCTTGTTTAAATTGTAGTCACAAGTACACCTGTCCCCCTGATTTACACATGTGCACATCAAAATCTTAGTTTTTGTTATGTAAACTTCAAGAATTGCACCTTTGTGCGAGCATAATGGCTTTGGAATATTTTTGGATGAAGTGGATTCAACTTAATGGAGATTATGTTGACAAATTAATTTTATATATCAAAAACATATTTTTTCTCATTTTCCGTGTCATTTCGTGAACTTTTCAAAGCAACCTCGTATAATATTAATTTACAGTGTGATAAAAAAATTTAAGTAAAAATTGTTTCATTTATCCTTTAAAATTAATTATCATAAAGTAGACTAATGAAAGATGACAATGACAGATGACAATGACAGATGACAATGACAGATGACAATGACAGATGACAATGACAGATGACAATGACAGATGACAATGACAGATGACAATGACAGATGACAATGACAGATGACAATGACAGATGACAATGACAGATGACAATGACAGATGACAATGACAGATGACAATGACAGATGACAATGACAATGACAGATGACAATGACAGATGACAATGACAATGACAAATGACAATAGCAGATCAAAATGACAGAAAAAATAGTCGATAAACGTTGTATGAAATAAAATTACGAGAATTCTATAGATTCATAATAATAAAATAGTTTAATAGTTTTTTTCAATGGATACAGACGTTTTATATTGTTTAAACTATTCCAAAAAGAGTGTTATCCTATGGAAAAACTATTCAAGCTAAGGTGGGGTGGGCGGGCGGTCCCCACCAACCAAACTATGCCCGTCAACTATTTCAAACGACTTGAACTATGTACTACATTGTTTCTCACATTTTTTTTATACATTAGGCGTAAATTAATAAATGAAATTAATTGAATCATAGGAAATATCGGTTAATAATGTAGTGCATAGTTCAAGTCATTTGAAATAGTGGACGGGTATAGTTTGGTTGGTAAGCGCCGCCCGCCCACCCCACCTTTGTTCGCATAGTTTTTTCCATAGGATAACACTCTTCTTGGAATGGTTTAAAAAATACAAAACGTCTGTATCCATTTAAAAAAACTATTAAACTATTTTATTATTATGAATCTATATAATTCTCGTACAAATTATCATAGTATTATACAGCTATAATTAATTTTGCGATAATAAACTAAAATAAATTTAATTATAGCTGTATAATAGTTTTGTAATTTGTACGAGAATTCTATAGATTCATAATAATAAAATAGTTTAATAGTTTTTTTCAATGGATACAGACGTTTTATATTGTTTAAACTATTCCAAGAAGAGTGTTATCCTATGGGAAAACTATGCGAGCAAAGGTGGGGTGGGTGGGTGGCCCCTACCAATCAAACTATACCCGTCCACTATTTCAAATCACCTCAACTAATACTTCAATTTTATTTCATACAACGTTTATCAACTATTTTTTCTGCCATTATCATCTGTCATTGTCATCTGTCATTGTCATCTGTCATTGTCATCTGTCATTGTCATCTGTCATTGTCATCTGTCATTGTCATCTGTCATTGTCATCTGTCATTGTCATCTGTCATTGTCATCTGTCATTGTCATCTGTCATTGTCATCTGTCATTGTCATCTGTCATTGTCATCTGTCATTGTCATCTGTCATTGTCATCTGTCATTGTCATCTGTCATTGTCATCTGTCATTGTCATCTGTCATTGTCATCTGTCATTGTCATCTGTCATTGTCATCTGTCATTGTCATCTGTCATTGTCATCTGTCATTGTCATCTGTCATTGTCATCTGTCATTGTCATCTGTCATTGTCATCTGTCATTGTCATCTGTCATTGCCATCTGTCATTGCCATCTGTCATTGTCATCTGTTATTGTCATCTGTTATTGTCATCTGTCATTTTCATCTGCCATTCTCATCTGTTATTGTCATCTGCCATTGTCGTCTGTCATTGTCATCTGACCAACCTGACTATGCCCGTTCACTATTTCAAACTGCTTGAACTATCCACTACATTATTATCCGTTATTTTCTATGATTCAATTAATGTTATTTATTAATTTAAGACTAATTAAAAAATATATGTGAAAAATAATGTAATGCATAGTTCAAGTCGTTTGAAATAGTGGACGGGTATAGTTTGGTTGGTAGGGACCGCCCGCCCACCCCACCTTTGCTCGCATAGTTTTTCCATAGGATAACACTCTTCTTGAAATAGTTTAAACAATTTAAACGTCTCTATCCATTGAAAACAGTATGCGAGCAAAGGTGGCGCGACTGGAAAATGTTTCATCCTAAATCCTTTTACGCACATTGATGGACAACAGTAGAAGTTATGTTGTAAACATATCAAATATAATAACATCTTTCATATGGCATCTATTAATGTTATCTGTCAGTGCCATCTATCAATGTCTTCTGTCAATGTCATCTGTCATTGTCATCTGTTATTGTCATCTGTCATTTTCATCTGCCATTGTCATCTGCCATTGTCATCTGCCATTGTCGTCTGTCATTGTCATCTGTCATTGTCATCTGTCATTGTCATCTGACATTGTTATCTGACATTGTCATCTATCATTGCCATTATCATATGTCATTGTCATCTGTCATTGTCATCTGTGATTGTCATCTGTTATTGTCATCTGGAATTGTCATCTGGCATTATCATCTGTCATTGTCATCTGTTATTGTTATCTGTCATTTTCATCTGCCATTGTCATCTGCCACCAAAAGAATTGTACTACCAAGTTATTCGGGAAGTCACATAGTAGATATTTTAGGCACGATTGTATAAAGCTCTCAACTTAATTTGACATTCGTGATTCTAACCTCACTTTTGCCAACTTTGACACATAATGCGACGTTGCCAGAGGTAGATAGAGGTATGGTATGAAATGAAAAGGTAAAAACAATTTACGTAACATCTAACAATATAATCACGGGTTAAAGTTATTTAGCCTTTATAAAACCTAGCCTTAATAGCTCTTATATATTAAATTCTCGGCAATTAGTCTACTTGCAAAATTCACCCGCAAATTGGCCGCGTCTACAAATTGCGGAATGGGGAAGAAATTCTTGACGAGCGCTGTTGTACAAAAGGCAATTACCCAAGAGGATTGTATAAGAAGATGCGCGCATACACGTGTGGCCGCCAGCGAGCCGCGAAACAATTATCATTGCTCGTGATAACGAAACATGTTTTTTTTTCTGCATTACTTATGCCTTCTATTTTTGTAACTGAAAAAAATTCCGCACATGCATACGTTTTGTTCGGTGCGCGAACCTTCGCCGCACCTGCAGCTAATAAAAGTACACGGGCAGTGAAAGTTCACACGCAATTGCATGGGAATTAATTAAATCAAATCCGGTGATCGGTTTGATAGCAGCAATTAGCAAACTAGTTAAAAATGTGTTATATACAGAAAATGATAACGAACTAATTACTTAACCACTAAATAAGACATTAAGAGCAATTAACGGATTAACGCTCAAATAGTAATTCGCTGATAAATATGCAAAATATAGAAATTTATTTGTATTTTGTATTTCCAGGAGTTATTGGATAGCCCGGACTATCCAATAAGTCCTGGATATACAAAATGCAAATAAATTACAAAAATGCAGAATTTAAAATCGATCTGTTCGAGTAATTTTTTGGCAAAATCATAAATTAAGGTTTTATTCACTACTTAATTTCCACCCTGTATATTATTACTAATATTAATATAAACATAAAACTAGATATTGTTTTATGTTATGTTTATATTATTATTAGTAATAATATACAGGGTGGAAATTAAGTAGTGAATAAAAACTTAATTTATGATTTTGCCAAAAAATTACTCGAACATGTCGATATAAAATTTTAAATTCTGCATTTTGTATTTCCAGGACTATCCAATAAGTCCTGTAAATACAAAATGCAAATAAATGTCTATATTTTGCATAGTTATCAGCTATTACTATTTGAGGCATTGAGCGCAACACAACAGTGGACCACCTTCAAATTTTAAAAATCCAATTATACAGGCGTGTAATTGTGTAGCGAATAAATTCAATAAAAACCTTAATAATAAAGGTTATTAGATCTCATCAGTGTAGCTCAGCTGGTAAGGATGAATTCACACAATATCTCGTGTGGTTATATACAAATATAATACAACTAACCCCCTGCGAGGAAAGTTAAACGCCATCTGGCGGCACCACATCAATTAGCAATGCACACCCATATGGTAATAACCGTCAACATGCTTATGGCATCAGGATCACCGGGTAGTACCATCTATGGAATAATATTCCAACAGAGTAATCCTGATGACATGAGCATGTTGACGGTTATTACCATATGGGTGTGCATTACTAACTGCTGTGGTGCCGCCAGATGGTGTTTAACTTTGCTCCTAGGGGGTTAGTTGTATTATATTTGTATATAACCACACGAGATATTGTGTGAATTCATCCTTACCAGCTGAGCTACACTGATGAGATCTAAGAAGATCGTAATCTAGATATGTAGATTGCTAAGAGGTTACTTACATATGTATTAAAACCATTATTTATGATTTTTGCAAAAATTGCAAAAATGTTTATATTATTATTAGTAATAATATACAGGATGGAAATTAAGTAGCGAATAAAACCTTAATTTATGATTTTGCCAAAAAATTGCTTTGACACTTTAAATTGCCAATTTTTAATGAGTGTTAATTTATTTCCATCATTTTTGAATGAGCAATGACGTCAAGTGTGTGATATTTTTTAAATATATATATATATATATATATATATATATAATTTATAGTGAAATACTTCTGGCCATCTTCGACTATCTGAATGAAGAATCAACAGATATATAAATGTTAATGAATAATTTCTCAAAAATGTCACTCTCCGATGGGACTTGAACTCTACCACTACCAACTGCGCCACGGAGGGTGGTAGTGGATAGATGTTCATTAAGAGATATATATATATATATATATATATATATATATATATATATATATATATATATATATATATATATATATAGATAAGAATATTTTTTCCCCCACGATTACAATACTTTATCCATACTTATGTATGATAATATAATACACAAACTACATGTATTCGTGGGTCTATAGTTCAAGCAACTGTATTAAAGAGACTCCAATATAATTACTTTTTTTGCATTTTATATACATGGCAATAAAAAAAAACCATTACAACTTTTATTACAATATTTAGTTAGCAATTATAGCCAATTACTGTCATTGTAAATTTATTTTTGCGACAAATTACCTATTCGCAATTTTCAATGTAACGTCTTGGTGCGTTGTACAACACAATTACCTCATGGCCACAGCTTGTTTTCTAGCTCAGCCACTCAGCAAAAACTAATGCACTTAACCATTTTTTTTTCACCTCGGCAATTTTTTTCCCTCTTTCGTTTTATATAACGCGCCCTTGACTGTGCTCCTTTTCGCGCGCGCGCGACTAGTGAACGCGATTCATACAAATTTATGGAATTACTCCGCCGCGAAGGAGCTTGAAAGGATTATTATCTACGCGGCGCTCGTCCTTCGCGATCTGTGACCGTAAGGCGTCTCAGTCTTCGCGGAACCGGCGAACGAAAAACGCGAAAAATTAATAGTTAATTAATAGTTTTTTTTAATAATGAATTGGGCTGTGTTTGTTGTTTTTGGTGCATGCGCACTCGCTTTGGCCGGATGCCAGCGGGATGATGATGATGGTGATGCGAGCAAGGAGGGTGCCAGTAGTGAAAATACGATTGTGAATGAAGTGGAGAAGAATGAAATTGAGGATCAAAGAGTGAGTAACGATGGCTAAAGTCAGATTTATATTGGTACATTTTTGACCAAAATATTTCTTTACTGCCCTATGTGAATCAGCCCTGAAACTTGTTCTAATTTATAGGACCTATACACTATTAATGAGTTTTTTTTTCAAAAATTTTGAAAATATGTAATGATTCGTCCTTTATGTTTAGGTATTAGTTTCATATTGTATTATGTTTTTATATATTTTAATATTGACTTTTTTATTTTTATTTATATTGTAACAATTTCTATTTTTCATATTCTTACAAATATATATTATTATTATTATATATTGGAAACCGATAAAAAATTATTTTTATTTATAACAGCTATTGTATCGAGATAGTATCTATATGGTATTGTAGTTATAAAAAATCCTTTTAAGAACTGGTACACCTATTTGTTTTAAGTGGTTAGTTATTGCGCTTGTAATCAACGTAGTATATATTTTACTACAATACTACTACACATAGAAGGTTTTAGATTACTATTAGTACTTTAAAAATACCTATAGTATGTTTGTCTGTCTGTCTGTAAGTCTGTATGTCTGTAAGTATGTCTGTATGTCTGTCTGTCTGTATATCTGTATGTCTGTATATCTGTATATCTGTATATCTGTATATCTGTATATCTGTATATCTGTATATCTGTATATCTGTATATCTGTATATCTGTATATCTGTATATCTGTATATCTGTATATCTGTATATCTGTATATCTATATATCTGTATATCTGTATATCTGTAAATCTGTATATCTGTATATCTGTATATCTGTATATCTGTATATCTGTATATCTGTATATCTGTATATCTGTATATCTGTATATCTGTATATCTGTATATCTGTATATCTGTATATCTGTATATCTGTATATCTGTATATCTGCATATCTGCATATCTGTATGTCTGTATGTCAATATGTCTGTATGTCTGTATGTCTGTATGTCTGTATGTCTGTATGTCTGTATGACTGTATGTCTGTATGTCTGTATGTCGGTATGTCTGTAAGTCTGTATGTCTTTTTTTATATATTTATTATTTAACAAACATGCCCCGTTACAAGTAACATTACATGTCTTCAGATCTATAAAATTTAAAATTAACATTTCTATTGCTTTCTAACTAATATCACAAATTCAATTACACTAGTGATTCAAAATCATTATTTTTTTAAATGTCTATATCTCTGTATGTCTCTGTATATCTGCATATCTGTATATCTGTATATCTGTATATCTGTATATCTGTATATCTGTATATATGTATATCTGTATATCTGTATATCTGTATATCTGTATATCTGTATATCTGTATATCTGTATATCTGTATATCTGTATATCTGTATATCTGTATATCTGTATATCTGTATATCTGTATATCTGTATATCTGTATATCTGTATGTCTGTATATCTGTATATTTATATATCTGTATGTCTGTATCTCTGTCATTTATGATTTTTACGCTCTCAGTCAATGTCGTGACAAATAAGATGACGAACAAAACTGTCAGTTGTGTTGGAAATTGCAGAAAACTGAATGAATGGTTAGGAGAGGATGGAAAAGACGTGAAAATCTGCAGAAGGCTGACGTGGGAAATGAAAGTGACGAGGACAGAGGGGGTCTAATGTCTAGGAAGAAGACAGAAGCGAATATGTATTTTATTTTATTTTATGTTAATTTGTATTTTTTTTTTGTTTCTGCGAGAGTATTGTTTAATGGGAGAATTTTTGTAAAAGTTTTGTGCGAATATGCCAAATAAAGCTCTTTTTATAGAGCTATACGCCTAGAAGCTTTTCTGTATTTAAAGAGAGATAAAGAAGTTAATTTGCTTGCTGTTTACCTAAACTTCAGAAAAAAAACATAAACTTATTATTCAAGATATTTTCCATTATAAGAGCCATAAAAGAATTTAAATCACACATCTCAGCCTTATAGTGCGAGCATGTGTGCAAACCAAATATTGGGAAATGAACCATGAAGTCCAATAGCTACAATAATTTCTTGCGCACACATTGAATAATATAAGTAACACATTACGAAATGTACCCGTAATTTAGAAGTTTTTTTTATTTCTATTTCGACCGTCTAAGATTTCCCAGCCACAAATTGCACTTCTCAACATTTGTTTGCAATCACTCCAGATCGGATCGGTGTCGGGACGTTGCGAAACCCGGCACTTTCTTCTAAACTAAACGCCGTTTGCGTAATAATCAACCCGTGCACGCTTTGCTTCTGCGATTCGGTGCAATTAAACAAATCGGGGCCGCTAACAACGCGCGTTTTACCACAAAAAAAAAATCAAAGGCTTCATTTGTTTCCTTCTTTTTGCACGCAAGTGTTTGCTAAGAACAAATGTACATCACACAAGATGTAATTAAAATCTAATATTTTTACAGTGGGTGTATTATCAATTGTTTCAAATAATAATAATTATTAAAAAAATAATAATTAAATTTATTCACTCACTCACATTAGTTATAATTAATTCTATATACCAGGGGTGGCCAACAAGTCGATATCATGGGGTACAAAATTTTGAGCAGTTTTTTTAGGTGGTACAAAGTTGTATGTATGTTGTATGTCTTATGTATGTATTGTTTGTATATCTATATCTATAAAAAAAATTATAATTCACATTTCTTGTAATTTTTTTATTTGTTAAACGACTGAAATGTAAAATTTTATTTTAATTTTTTGTGTAATAATGTATATTGGAAACATGTAGTATTACTAGTTGTAATGGAGCATGTTGTGAATAAATGACGTAAAAAAAAAAAATAAAATGTATGTATGTCTGTATGTCTGTATCTATATGTGTTTGTATGATTGTATGTATGTATTCTGTAAGTCTATATGTATGTATTCTGTATGTATATCTGTATGTATACCTGTATATATGTCTGTATGTATATCTGTATGTATCTATGTCTGTATGTATGTCTGTATGTATCTATGTCTGTATGTATCTATGTCTGTATGTATGTCTGTATGTATGTATATCTGTATGTATGTTTATATGACATACATACATGTGTTTGTATGTATGTATGTATATTTGTATGTATGTATTCTGTATGTATATCTGTATATATATCTGTATGCATGTCTGTATGTATGCCTGTATGTATGCCTGTATGTATGTCTGTTTTTATGCCTGTATGTATGTCAGTATGTATGTATTCCTGTATGTATATCTATATGTATGTATTCTGTATGTATATCTGTATGTATACCTGTATGTATGTCTGTATGTCTGTATGTATGTATACCTGTATGTATGACTTTATGTATATCTGTATGTATCTATGTCTGTATGTATGTATATCTGTATGTATGTTTATATGACATACATACATATGTTTGTATGTATGTATGTATATTTGTATGTATGTATTCTGTATGTATGTATATATATCTGAATGCATGTCTGTATGTATGCCTGTATGTATGTCAGTATGTATGTATTCTGTATGTCTGTATGTATGCCTGTGTGTATATCTATATGTATGTATTCTGTATGTATACCTGTATGTATGTCTGTATGTATGTCTGTATGTATGTCTGTATGTATGTCTGTATGTCTGTATGTATGTATATCTGTATGTATGTTTATATGTATGTATGTATGTATATCTGCATGTATATCTATCTGTACGTCGGTCTGTATGTTTGTATGTCTCGAGACGACACGTGACGTAATAATCTAAGGTTCAATTCGCTCATAAGAAGCGAAGGGGGGAGACGCGATGGCGGCCAGGCGAGAGGGACGACGCTTCGACGCCCCTATATGTAAGCATGTGGTGCAATGCCCAATTAGGTGACGAGGTGCGCGCATTCGCCTTCTTGCTTCCGCCTCTTCCCTTCCGCCCTGCTCGAGTAAACTAGGAGAAGCGTTCTCATCTTGCGCCCCTTTTTTAGCAAAGTAAACAGAAACCAAAGTTCTTTGGTTCTAGCCGTATTCAATATGCGCGACGAATTATAATATAATATTAAATTTGTGGAGAGTGGAGAAGTTTTCTTTGTTTACATGACAACACTCGTGCTGGGCCGACAGGTAGTCACGATTTAGTTGTCCTTTTTGTTAGCCTGTCTTTTACCAAGGCTAGCACTTTGAAAAACCACTCATAGGATATTCTATAATAGCTTTAAGACCTTCTGGATACATTTCCAACTCCCTCTTGACATCAACAACATTCAACATTCCATTTTTGATTTTTTAACCTAATAGGGTGCATCCTAAAGTGTATCTGGCTGTTAAGATTTGATAAAACAAGATCGAGGACTCGTCACTTTAGTCGTCAGTATGTTTATATGTATGTATGTTTATATGTATGTCTGTTTGTATGTCTGTTTGTATGACTATATGTATATCTATATGTATGTCTGTATGTATGCCTGTATGTATTTCTGTATGTATATCTATAACTATGCATGTATGTATGTTTTATGTATATCTGTATGTATATCTGTATGTATGTCTGTATGTATGTCTGCATGTATGTCTGTATGTATGCCTGTCTGTATGTATGTATGTCTGTATGTATGTTTATATGTATGTCTGTTTGTATGTCTGTTTGTATGTCTGTATGTATGACTATATGTATATCTATATGTATGTCTGTATGTATGCCTGTATGTATATCTATAACTATGCATGTATGTATGTTTTATGTATATCTGTATGTATGTCTGTATGTCTTCTTTTTATATTGTTTATGTATGTATCTATTGCTCATACATGCTCCATTACAACATACTACATGTATTTAATTAATTTTAGAACTAATTAGGTATCTTAATACCTAATATATATTTAAACATTGACTAACATCTCAAAATCTATGTATGTATGTCTGTATATATGTATGTGTGTATATCTGTATGTATGTCTGTATATATGTCTGCACAGGGTGTCCCAAAAGTATGGAATATATTCGATAAAATCTTTATTAATGATTATATCAAAAATTGCTTAGACACTTACAATACACATTTACTTACACACAAAAAAAATGTCGGTGGCGTCATTGCTCATTCAAAAATGGCTGAAAAAAATTGACACCTTCATTATAAAATGGCAATTTAAAATTAAAAATCGAGATGTCTGAGTAATATCTGCAAAAATCATAAATAAAGGTTTGATTGAATGTATTTCATATTTTTAGGACACCCTGTATGTCTGTATGTCTATATGTATGTATGTCTGTATGTATGTATGTATATCTGTATGTATGTATGTATATCTGTATGTATGTATGTATATCTGTATGTATGTATGTATATCTTCTTTTTATATTTTTTATTTGTATTTATTGTTCATACATGCTCCATTACAAAGTAATACTGCATGTATTTCTTTAATTTTAGGTATATTGATATGTAATATCTATTTAAACATTGACAATATCTCGTATGTATGTATGTCTGTATGTATGCCTGTATGTATGTCTGTAGTTATGTCTATTATGTATGTCTATATGAGCCAGGGAGAATGAAAGTGGCGAAAGTCACATTTGTATGTGTATTAAATATGTCTGTATGTATGTCTGTATTTATGTCTGTATATATGTCTGTATATATGTCTGTATATATGTCTATATATATATATATATATATATATATATATATATATATATATATATATATATGTCTGTATATATACCTGTATATGTCTGTATGCATGTCTGTATGTATGTCTGTATGTATGTCTGTATGTATATCTGTATGTATGTCTGTATGTAAGTCTGTATGTAAGTCTGTATGTATGTCTGTATGTATGTATGTATGTCTGTATGTCTGTATGTCTGTCTGTATGTATGTCTGTATGTATATCTGTGTGTCTGTATGTATGTATGAATATCTATCTGTATGGGTATCTATTTGTCGGTTTGTCTGTAGGTCATTATTTTTGCTCTTGAAATTCTACTTAAAACTATTCATTTAGAAGGTTAATTACTCAAGTAATATTACTCTATATTGATTGTATTTCTAGATTCGAACAGTGGACATAGAAATAAAGCACGGTAAAATCCGCGGGCGTGTCGGAAAGACCGAATCTAAACAAAAGGTCTTCTATGGGTTCAGAGGGATGCGATACGCCGAGCCACCAGAAAGATTTGAGGTTTGTAGTAACCATAACAATTACCATTCATACCCCCGTATTCACCGACGTTCCATAAATCTATCAATAGCTATTGAACGCATAAGTATTCGTTGTTATAGCAACAATAAATACATTGTCTAGGGAATGTAGTTACTTTAGATTCTCTCTATTGCAAACACTGAAGAATTAAACAAGTGGTGTCATCAAAGCTCCAATTGCAAGCGCTACTCAAGGTGTTTGACATTTATTTTGACGATTTATGTCACAATGACGTTGTCAATTTATCCGTTCAATAACTTATGGAACCTATAAAGTTTATGGGATGTTGGTGAATATGGGCAATATTAATATTAATGTTATATAGGCGGCAATACCAGCAAAACGTTGGAACGGCGTTTACGATGCCACAGCAGACAAGAATAGTTGCGTACAAGTGCCAGAATCCGAGTCTGGAGCTCCAGAATCAGAAGATTGTCTTTTTATCAATGTCTACACACCAAGAGTAAGTAATAATAGTAGTGAAAGTGATGAATTGATATTTAATTTAAAAAAAACATTTTGAAAAAATTAACATGTGACATTTGCTAAACCTAGTCACAAATATGATACAACTAACCCGATAGGAGGAAAGTTAAACGCCCCCTGGCGGCACCACATCAATTAGCAATGCACACCCATAAAGGCATCTTACACGGTCAATAATACTGTCAATCCTAGTACTGTTAATTTTTGCATCAATTCTCCTTTTATATTCATCAAGTAATCAATTATGCGGATAAAGATCAGTATTCTCTTCATTACATCATTAATATACATTACACAATGAGTAATATTAGCAATATTTTAGAATAATGATCATTTTAAACATATTATAGTACAGTAATACTGTTATCATTCTAAAATATTGACAGTAATATTGATCATGTAAGGTACCTTTTATGGTTTTATGGTAATAACTGTCAACATGTTCATGCCATCAGGATCACCGAGTACTGCACTCTATGGCAAGTCACAAATGATTCTAAATATAATAGAAAATAATCAAATGCGTAGACCTGTATATTTGTTAATACTTTTATGGTGTGAAAATTGTGTTTTGATTGACTTCTATAACAAATTATTTTTGTACTAATGTCCTAAGACAAGTAATTTTCGCATTAATTTGGGTGCGGGAAATACTACTTCCCGCACTAGTGCGGGAAATAGCCAGTGTTGCCAACTTAAAATGCGGTACCAATATATTTATAAATATGAGAATGGATGCAAGCAAAACGTACACCTCTTATACTTCAAATAATATTTAAAATTACCGATATTTTACTGAATAAATACAGTTTTGAAGAATATATATACTTTCTTCTACCAGATTATTTAAATAAATACACTGGTTGTAATAATAATAACAATAAACTGCCTTTTTTTTATATAAAAATATTTACAACCAAATTACATTTGAAGAACAAGCGAAGTTCAGATTCTGATCTGCTCTACCACTTAACCCGCTATCGTTACGAATGTATTTCCCCGCCTATATATGTTATAAATATTATAAGATTGAAAATTATTGTGTGTTTAATTTGTAGCTGCCCGAGGGAAATTCATCACTAATGCCGGTGATGTTTTGGATACACGGCGGGGCGCAAATGAATGGGGAGTCCAGCTACAACTACTATGGCCCTGACTATTTCATGGAGGAGGAAGTTGTTGTGGTCACACTCAATTTCAGAATCGGCGTTTTTGGTAAGGAAATTGCCCGGCGCGAAAGTCAAGTTCACAGTTGCCATTAGGAATGGCGACATTCTTATGAAATTAAAAAAAGTTCAATGTCAATAAACACGGTTGGCAAATGCCAACGTCCGGACTTTACTTCCTACATTATATAAATATTGCTAATGGAAAGTTAATAATAATTTATGCAACATCTAACAATATAATCACGGGTTATAGTTACCTAGCCTTTATAAAACCGAGCTTAAATGTGTTATAGTTAACCAATAACAATTTAATAAAATAAATAGTGTACAGCATAGTTCAAGTTGTTAGAAATAGTGTATGGGTGTTGTGTTGATTGAAGTATTGAATCAATGGATGGGCATAGTTTGGTTGGTCCGCATATGAATCTGATTAAACCTCAGATTAATAAAATATATTTGTAGATACAATTAAATTCTAGGTTTTCTAAGCACGGGCGATGGTTTATACCCAGGCAACAATGGCATCAAAGACATAATTTTGGGACTAAAGTGGACACAAGATAACATACAATTCTTAGGTGGCGATCCCACGAATGTCACTATTTTCGGCGAGAGCGCGGGTGGTGCGATGGCCATGTACCTGGCGCAGTCACCATTAACAAGGGGGAAAAGTAAGTACACACAAGAAGCCTGTGTGTGTGCTGAAATATACGTTATGTATGTTCCAGAATATTTCAACAAGGTTATCGCACAAAGTGGCAACACTCTTTGTCCGTGGTCGTTTCAGAGAAACCCCAGAGACGTGGCTAACCGAATTGCAGTTACTACTCTGTGTGGCATTTACATTTTCGATAGTGAACTAATGGTTGATTGCTTGAAGAGAGTTGATGTGAATGTACTCAAATTGGCAGCATTGGGGGTATTTTTAGGAGTAAGTATTATCTTAATTTATTATCCATTACTTGATTATAATCAATGCTATAATCTCGATACAAATACAAATTATGCTAATTTCCTAATAATTATACTATTTTTTTTTTTTATGAAACCATATTCATTCGTTATTTCCTTTTTTTAATTCTTATATTATTTCTTTTCACGTTTTTGACGTTTTTTTTGACATTTTTTACGTTTTTGACTTTTTTGGCATTTTTCACGTTTTTGATGTTTTTTGACATTTTTCACGTTTTTGACGTTTTTTCGAAATTGTTCACGTTTTTGACGTTTTTTCAAAAATTTTCACGTTTTTGACGTTTTTTGACGTTTTTTGACATTTTTCACGTTTTTGACTTTTTTGCCATTTTTCACGTTTTTGACGTTTTTTTTGACGTTTTTTTGACATTTTTCACGTTTTCGACGTTTTCGACGTTTTCGACGTTTTTTCACGTTGTTTTACGTTTTTTGACATTTTTCACATTTTTGACGTTTTTCACATTTTTCACGTTTTTTACATTTTTCACGTTTTTGACGTTTTTTTTGATGTTTTTTGACATTTTTCATGTTTTTGACGTTCTTTTGACAATTGTCACGTTTTTGACGTTTTTGACATTTTTCACGTTTTTGACAATATAATAAATAAAAGGGGGTTAGTTGTCAACTTTAAAATAGATTATTTCTAGTTTGCTATCAACGAAATGTTACTACATTAACATTTATGTTAAGTAGTAGAAACAATCTAGTTTAAAGTACATATAAATAAATTTTATTTTTTTTGTAAAGGTTTCTTTATACTGACAAAAATATAAATAAAAAATAAAATAATAAATTATACAGTAAAAATAAGGTATATTTTTCAATATTTATGCTTACAAAGTAAGAATGTTCACTTACAACTTAATACTTTGTACTTGTATATGGAATTAAAAAATCACACTGTATACTGTATAATATAATCCAGCAACACATGAAATATAGCGTTTGGAACATAAATGAGGGCAGTACGCTAAATTGTTTGGGAACGACTGTTTTAGAACACTCCATTTTGTTAAAAACAAAATCCGCTAGGGTGTTTTATGTTTTATGTCATTTATAGAAACAATGTGATGGAGGGTACATATAATTATATGTTTGCAAAGCCGAAACAGTTATATTAAATAGTAATATTAGGTAAAACATACCATTTAAGTTGTTACAGCTCCGTTGGTTGATTACAGCTCCGTTGTAGGATTACCATATTATGTTCAACTGTTTATTTTGCATCTAGCAGACATAGCCTTTCTTGTTCCATCCTCCATCCTGCTTTGAAGCAAATTAATAATCCCCGCTGATGCGTTTAGTCTTCAATAACTTCAGGAACCAGTAAAACATGTAGAGGCTGCAAATTATTTTAGATTTACTTACAAGTGCTCGCATAAAAATGATAGCTACATATATGAACGCGTCGGTATTAATGTTTTCATCAAAACGCATCAAGGTGACGCCGATTCGATAACTTGGAAAATATTCAACTCTCAACCGAGAACCTTATATCGGCATAAAGGGCGCAAAAAGACGAACAGATGGGTAATATTTGTATAAAGAGCCCGATTGAATTTACCTTAGTTTTCGCCGTCCGAAAATTGAGCCGGCAGTAATCACCCGCCATTTGTTACAACAATTGAAACTGCCGTGAAGTTGCGTGCGCAACCGCGCATGCTTGGTTCACTGTTGGAAACCAATGGCGTATCATCGGGGGGTTACCATTTTATTTATATTTTTAATTTAATATAGTTTATGCTCATTTTACATTTTTAATGATTATACAATAAATAAATATTGTTAATTCGCACGAAATACTATATATATATATATATATATATATATATATATATATATTATGTATATATATATATATATATATATATATATATATATATATTATGTATATATATATATATATATATATATATATATATATATATATAATCTTACTAAAATATTAAGACGTATTGGGCAAAGTAATAATAGTTAAAACATACCATTTAAATTGTTACAGCTCAGTTGGTTGATTACAGCTCCGTTGTAGAATTACCATATTATATTCAACTGTTTATTTCACATCAAGCAGACAGAGCCTCTTTTGTTCCATCCTCCACCCAGCTTTGCAGCTAATTAATAATCCCTACTGATGCGTTTAGTCTTCAATAACTGCAGGAACCAGTAAAACATATAAAACCTGCAAATTAATTTAGATTTACTTACAATTGTTCGCATAAAAATGATAGCTACATATATGTACGCGTCGGTATAAATGTTTTCGTCAAGACGCATCAAGGTGACGCCGATGCGATAACTTGGAAAATATTCAACTCACAACCGAGAAACTTATATCGGCATAAAGGGCGCAAAAAGACGAACAGATGGGTAATATTTGTATAAAGAGCCCGATTGAGTTTACCTTAGTTTTCGCCGTCCGAAAATTCAGCCGACAGCAATCACCCGCCATTTGTTACAACAATTGAAACTGGCGTGAAGTTGCGTGCGCAACCGCGCATGCTTGGTTCACTGTTGGAAACCAATGGCGTATCATCGGGGGGTTACCGTTTTATTAATATTTTTAATTTAATATAGTTTATGTTCATTTTACATTTTTATCGATTGGACAATAAATAAATATTGTTAGTTCACATGAATAAGATGTCTTACTAAAATATTAAGACGTATTGGGAATATACGTATACATTTTTCCTGAGTAAATTCAATTCTGTGATCTCACTTAAAAAATAAAAATATATAAAACAAATGAAAATTACGCCTCAAAAAGGTATTTACTGTTGCTATAACAACGAATACGTATATGTTATAGCTATTGATAGATTTATGGAACGTTGGTGAATATCACCATCGTTCCATAAATCTATCAATAGCTATTGAACCCATAAGTATTCGTTGTTATAGCAACAATAAATACAAAAACTTCTATCTTTTATAAGGCTATTAGCCGTCAGGCTTTTCTGCCGGTCTAGGGAGAAGCTCAGAGGAGTTTAATCACCCGGTATTTACCTTAACTTCACAGAAAACCTCTGAAAAACTGATTCGCGAAAATTCTCTCCCCGCTGGGGATCGAACTCAGGCTCCCCAATGCTCAGTACGAGGCGGACGACGCCTCTAACCACTCGGCCACTGAGCTGGGTCAATAAATACATTATCTAGGAAATATAGTTACTTTAGATTCTCTTTATTGGAAACACTGAATAATAAAAAATAAAACAAAAGGTGTCATCAAAGCTCCAATCGCAAGCGCTATTCATTTGTTTTGGCATATTCTGTCATAATGACATTGTCAATTTATCCACTCAATAGCTTATAGGGCCTATAAAGTTTATGGGATGTTGGTGAATATGGGCATTAGCCCTATAGTTAAGGTTGCTAGATATTATGTTAATTTAATTTATATTAATATTTTTTAAATTTTGAAAATATTTTCATTAAATTTAAATAAACTAGAGACCGAAACTATATTCTTGTTAATAATTTTATCATATATAGGATTCTGGTTTTTTAATGGGAATCCTCAATGGACTAGCTTTTGCACCCAACATCGAGCCGAACCATCCGGGCGCAGCTGTCACCAAAAAGTCATACCAAATGCTGTCAAATGGTGACTTTCCTGACTACAAATATCTATTAGGTTTCAACTCAGAGGAGGCACTTATAGTAGCAGACAGTAAGTTATTACTTTTCTAATACAGCACTGCTGTATAAAGAAGGTTTCATGACTAATATCATCGAAATGGACTATTTTTGAAAAATGTCTGTGTGTATATCAGTCTGTCTGTCTGTATGTCTATAGTAGCAGACAGTAAATTATTATTTTTCGAATACAGTACTGCTGTATAAAGAAGGTTTCATGACTAATATATTCGAAATGGACTATTTTTGGAAAATGTCTGGGAGTATATCAGTCTGTCTGTCTGTATGCCTATAGTAGCAGACAGTAAATTATTATTTTTCAAATACAGCACTGCTGTATAAAGGTTTCATGACTAATATAGTCGAAATGGACTATTTTTGGAAAATGTCTGTGTGTATGTCAGTCTGTCTGTCTGTGTGTCTATAGTAGCAGATAGTAAATCATTAGTTTTTGAATACAGCACTGCTGTATAAAGGTTTCATGACTAATATATTCGAAATGGACTATTTTTGGATAATGTCTGTGTGTATATCAGTCTGTCTGTCTGTATGTCTGTGAATAAAATTGCGGAAAACAATCCAACAGATCGCGAACTGTTAGAATGGCAAACTCTGGTTATCCTGTATCTTGTATTTCGCAACTTGCAACACTACAATTCTGTAACTGACTATCGACATTCGGATTCTTTTGTCGTGTGTTAAGGTGGGTTTAGGCTGACAAAATAATAAAGAAAATAATAACGAAAATAATGAAGAAAATAATAAAGAAAATAATAACGAAAATAATAACGAAAAATAAAGAAAATAATAAAAAATAATAATAAATATAAATAAATAATAATAAAGAAAAAAAATTAAAAAATAATAAAGAAAATAATGACAGTAATAAAGAAAATAATAAAAAATTATAATAAAGAAAATAATAATAATAAGCAATGTGGAACCAAAACAAGGTACAAGTTGTACCAATTATCATAAGTGCAACTGGGGAAGTTCCACGATTTCTCCACCAAGATCTGGAAACTATCCTACTCACATCAAATCAGTAAGTGAATTTAAATAGAGATTAAAGTAATCTGTGAGTGCGAAATTCGGAATAATAAAAATAAAGAAAATAATAAAAAATAATAATAAAGAAAATAATGAAGAAAAAAATTTAAAAAAATAACAATAAAGAAATAAGAAAAAGAAAATAATAAAGAAAACAATTAAGAAAATAATGACAATAATAAAGAAAATAATAAAAAATTATAATAAAGAAAATAATGAAGAAAGTAATTAAAAAAATAATAAAGAAAATAATAAAAAAATAATAATAATAAAGAAAATAATTAAAAAATAACAAAGAAAATAATAAAAAATAATAATAAAGAGAATAAAGAAATAATAAAAAATGATAATAAAGAAAATAATAAAAAATAATAATAATAATAATAATAAAAAATGATAATAAAGAAAATAATAAAAAATATAATAAAGAAAATAATAAAGAAAATAATAAAAAAAAATAACAAAGAAAATAATAAAGAAAATAATAAGAAATAATAATAAAGAAAACAATAATAAAGAAAACAATAAAAATTATAATAAAGAAAATAATAAAGAAAATAATAAAAAAAATAATAAAGAAAATAATAAAAAATGATAATAAAGAAAATAATAAAAAATATAATAAAGAAAATAATAAAGAAAATAATGAAGAAAATAACAAAGAAAATAATAAAGAAAATAATAAAGAATAATAATAAAGAAAATAATAAAAAATTATAATAAAGAAAATAATAAAGAAAATAATTTTAAAAAATAATAATAATAATAATAAAGAAAATAATTTAAACAAATAATAACGAAAATAATAAAGAAAATAATAATTAAAAAAAATAAAGAAAATAATAAAAAATAATAATAAAGAAAATAATTTTAAAAAATAATAAAGAAAATAAAATAAAGAAAAAAATAAAAAAATAATAAAGAACATAATTTAAAAAAAAATAATAAAGAAAATAATAGAGAAAACAATAAAGAAAATAATAAAGAAAATAATAAAAATAATAATAAAGAAAATGATAAAGAAAATAACAAAGAAAATAATAAAGAAAATAATAAAAAATGATAATAAAGAAAATAATTTAAAAAAATAATAAAGAAAATAATGAAGAAAATAATAAAAAAAATAATAAACAAAGTAATTTTAAAAAGTAATAAAGAAAATCAAATAAAGAAAAAAATTAAAAAAATAATAAAGAAAATAATAGAGAAAACAATAAAAATAATATTGAAAATAATAAAGAAAATAATAAAAAAAATAATAAAGAAAATAATAAAGAAAATAATAATAATAATAATAAAGAAAATAATTTAAACAAATAATAACGAAAATAATAAAGAAAATAATAATAAAAAAAAATAAAGAAAATAAAAAATAATAATAAAGAAAATGATAAAGAAAATAACAAAGAAAATAATAAAGAAAATAATAAAAAATGATAATAAAGAAAATAATTTTAAAAAATAATAAAGAAAATAATTTTAAAAAATAATAACGAAAATAATAAAGAAAATAATGAAGAAAATAATAAAAAAAATAAGAAAGAAAATAATAAAAAAAATAATAAAGAAAGTAATTTTAAAAAGTAATAAAGAAAATCAAATAAAGAAAAAAATTTAAAAAATAATAAAGAAAATAATAAAGAAAATAATAATAATAATAAAGAAAATAATTTAAACAAATAATAACGAAAATAATAAAGAAAATAATAATAAAAAAAAAATAAAGAAAATAATAAAAAATAATAATAAAGAAAATAATTTAAAAAAATAACGAAAATAAAATAAAGAAAAAAATTAAAAAATAATAAAGAACATAATTTTAAAAAAAGTAATAAAGAAAATAATAGAGAAAACAATAAAGAAAATAATAAAGAAAATAATAAAAATAATAATAAAGAAAATGATAAAGAAAATAACAAAGAAAATAATAAAGAAAATAATAAAAAATGATAATAAAGAAAATAATTTTAAAAAATAATAAAGAAAATAATTTTAAAAAATAATAAAGAAAATAATTTTAAAAAATAATAACGAAAATAATAAAGAAAATAATGAAGAAAATAATAAAAAAAATAATAAAGAAAGTAATTAAAAGTAATAAAGAAAATCAAATAAAGAAAAAAATTAAAAAAATAATAAAGAAAATAATTTTTAAAAAAATAGTAAAGAAAATAATAGAGAAAACAATAAAGAAAATAATAAAGAAAATAATAAAAATAATAATGAAAATAATAAAAAAAATAATTAAAAAAATAACAAAGAAAATAATAAAGAAAATATATAAGGAAATAAAAAAAATAATAAGGAAAATAATAAAAAATGATAATAAAGAAAATAATAAAAAATGATAATAAAGAAAATAATTTTAAAAAATAATAAAGAAAATAATTTTAAAAAATAATAACGAAAATAATAAAGAAAATAATGAAGAAAATAATAAAAAAAATAAGAAAGAAAATAATAAAAAATAATAAAAAAAATAATAAAGAAAATAATTTAAAAAAATAATAACGAAAATAATGAAAAAAATAATAAAGAAAATAATAAAAAATGATAATAAAGAAAATAATAAAGAAAATAATGAAGAAAATAATAAAGAAAATAAGAAAGAAAATAATAAAAAATAATTTAAAAAAATAATAAAGGAAATAAAAAAAATAATAAGGAAAATAATAAAAAATGATAATAAAGAAAATAATAAAAAATGATAATAAAGAAAATAATAAAGAAAATTTAAAAAAAAGAATAAAGAAAATAATAGAGAAAACAATAAAGAAAATAATTTTAAAAAAATAACGACAATAATAAAGAAAATAATGAAGAAAATAATAAAGAAAATAATTTAAAAAAATAATAACGAAAATAATGAAGAAAATAATAAAAAAAACAAAGAAAATAATAAAGAAAACAATAAAGAAAATAGTGACAATAATAAAGAAAATAATAAAAAATAATAATAAAAAAAATAAAAAAGAAAATAATAAAAAATAATAATAAAAAAAATAATAAAAAATAATAATAAAGAAAATAATTTTAAAAAAAAATAAAAAAATAATAAAATAAATGACAATAATAAAGAAAATAATTTTAAAAAATAATAAAGAAATTAATGAAGAAAATAATAAAAAAAGTAATAAAGAAAATAATAAAGAAAATAATCAAAAAAATAATAAAAAAATAATAAAGAAAACAATAAAGGAAATAATAAAGAAAATAATTTAAAAAAATAATAAAGAAAAAAATAAAAATAATAATAAAGAAAATAATAAAAATTAATAATAAAGAAAATAAAAAAATAATAATAAAGAAAATAATGAAGAAAAAAATAAAATAAAAAATAAAGAAAACAATAAAGAAAACAATAAAGAAAATAATAAAGAAAATGATAACGAAAATAATAAATAAAATAATAAATAAAATAATAAATAAAATAATAAATAAAATAATAAATAAAATAATAAATAAAATAATAAATAAAATAATAAATAAAATAATAAATAAAATAATAAATAAAATAATAAATAAAATAATAAATAAAATAAGCAGTCAATTTCAGAGGATTATTTCCCATAATATTGTTTAATATGACAAAATAAATACTAAGAAGTAAATAGTAAGAGGATATTCTTATTTTGTAGGCATAAATAATACAAAATATTCTCTCTAATTTATTATTTAATTTTTTTTAAATTATTTCATGTCAGTATAATATATATATATATATATATATATATATATATATATATATAAAAAAAACCCACCTTAACACACGGCAAAAGGATCCGAAAATCGATAGTCAGTTACAGAATTGTAACAAATAGAGTAAGTAAGATGTTTGAATGTGAACATAGTTATAATATTAAAATAACTTACAGATTTGACCGCTTTACGGCCCCTGCTACTCCAAGCTGATGCCGCCCCTGCCATTTTGGTGCCAACCGATATGCACGCCAGTTTTTTCGACTCCATACTGAATGTAGCAACTCAAATTCGGAATTTTTATTTCGACTTTGCGCCCATCACATTGAATTCCAACGCTAAAATAATTAAAGTGAGTATGAGATGATTTCAGTGGTGTATACAGGGTGTTTCAGGAGAAATATCGAATATTTTAGTAGGTGGTAATATGCAAGGACTATATATATATATATATATATATATATATATTTTTATATATATATATATATATATATATATATATATATATATATATATATAAGAGGACACCGTATCGTATGGTGAAACGAAATCATGTGTCGTCATCGAACTGGAATGTCTTTATAATTGGACACATGTTTATATGAATTTTATATTTTATATTTATTTAAAATGGTCCATATTACCATTACCCAAGGACTGTATACAAGGGCCCTGTCCGTTTGGCTACTACTAGTGACCTAGTGACTAGTAGTGACACATGTTTACGTCAAATATACAAATCCGATCTGGCCCAATGACAATGATATTTAAATTTACCGCCAAGTATTCCTGCCACATCACAGTTCGATGACGACACATGATTTCCTTTCATCATGTGTCCTCTTGTATACAGTCCTTGGGTAATATGAACCATTTTAAATAAATATTAAATATAAAGTTCATATAAACATGTGTCCAATTATTAAGAGTTCAAGGGCTCCAAAAAAGCTAGTTACAGCCCTGTTGAGAAGTAATATGGCACAATGTTAAAATATATTGCTCACAATATTGTTTACAAAAATGTTCCCAACATGGGTTGCAATATTATTGCGTTGAATTGACCAAACACTATTCTCCAAAAATAAACTCTGTGCTAAAACATTGAATTGTTTGCAATTGCAGTACCTGAGTGATCACTTATTCGATCGTCCGACCCTCAAAAGTGTCTCCCTGCTGTCAAAAAAGAGTAAAGTTTACTTCTATAGGTTCTCATACTTTGGGAGATTAGGACTGTTTAAGACATCTATAGAAGGTGAGTAATATTAAGCACAACAGAATTAATTATTTATATAATATTGTTAAATATATAAGTGTCAATCTACCTATTAGCAATCTATTACCACCCATATGGTAATAGATTGCTAATAGGTAGATTAACACTTATATATTGAATGCATTTTTAATTGATTTGGTGCCGCTAGATGGCGTTAAACTTTCTCTCTTGAGATAAAGTTGCATTACTGTGTGTATAACCACTCGAGATATTGTGTGAATTCATCCTCACTAGCTGAGCTACACTGATGAAATCTAACAAGATCTAAGAAGAAGAAAAAGATAGTATCTAATAAACAATGTTCGATATTAATAGGTCTTGGAAAAGTTCAGCACAGCGCCGACTTAAACTACCTCTGGCGCACCAACACGAAGAGCTTCAACAACACAGATCTTACCCAATTCACAAAGTTGGATAAATTGGTACGAAGTAGGATACACAGGATGTGGACAAATTTTGCAAAAACAGGGTAATAAAGGAGTATATGAATGGAAACCAGATTACATATAGTTTCTTATGTTTTAACAGAAATCCAACACCAGTACAAGATGTTTTATTGCAAAACAAAATCTGGCCAGAGGCGGCCGTGACAAATTCAACAGATTTACGCTGTTTGGACATCGGGGAGGATTTGAAAGTAATCAGAAACCCCGAAAAAAGTCAGTATCAGATGTGGGAGAAGCTATACAAACGATATGGAAAACCCGAAGACACTTACTAAACAAATTCGATTAGAAAATGCTGTAAATATATGTACATTTTTTTTGTATAGTTTAGCAAATTGTAAATAAACACCAATTTGTTTTTTACTTTTACTTACAATTTCTTTATAAACACATCTATCAATTAGTACAGAAACATAAGCCGCTTTCGGGAGCTGTTCTGGGCTGGCTTAGAACAGTCCGGAACGGATCCCGAATGATAAACGAAAGCGGTTTATCCAAAATAATCAGCTGTACTAGAGAGATATTTCAGGATGCAAATTACAATAAAAATCATGGGTTGCTGTTTAACAAAAAGTCAACGTATTTTGTTTCTACAAACAGCATCCGAGTGAAAACAGATGAAACAAAATGTTCAAGTAAAAATAAATTTAACATCATTTACCGATATAGAATGATATGTTCACAAGTTGCAGGCATCATTGGTCATTATACAAGATTATACAAGAAAATACAAGAAAACAGAATAAAATACATACCGGGATAATTTACAAGTAACGCCATGTCTCTTGCATTGACAAGCGTCCCCTGCCGTTCTACAGACGCTTGCTGAATTGGACTTATCTGGTGAGTGTATTTCATGCGTTTAGGTGCATGTGCTTCTAGTTTTAATTGAAACAGGACCATTTGCACCACAGCGGCTCGCAATACGTTTATTATATGCCGCCAACACGGGACGCATCACACACAAAGGCAGCCAGTTTTCTATGCACGGCCAAACAAAGGAAACTAACATGGCGGTCGGTCAGGAAGGACACGTGATGCGTTGTAGTTCGATTGTTTGTCACTAGATGGCGCTGCATACACTAATAAGCAATTAAATTTGTATTTATGCATTATTAATTCACTTGGAGATTATTATATATAATACACTAAAATCAATATTTGGAAAATAATATTAGTTAAGCATATTATTTTTATATAAGTATTCAAAATTTGAAAACCAAACAAGTTTTATTTAAAAAAAAAATTGCAAAAAATAATTATTTTTGCAAATTATTTTGTAACATGTTTTATAATTCTGCAATTTTTACAGCACATCTATTATTAAAACACTATTTCCGAAAAATAAAAATATATATTTACACAAGGGTGGTTAAAAAAAATGACTATTTTATCCCTTTCGATATTGAATAATTGGTTGCTAGGCACTAGAAGTAAAAAACATAAGGGTGGGTAAACAAAAAGACTATTTTTGTCCCTTCCAATACTGACAAATTGGTTGCTAGGCACAGGAGAAAAAAAAACATAAGGATGAATCACAAAAAAGATATTTGTCCCTTTCGATACTGAAAAATTGGTTGCTACGCACAAGAAAAAAAAACAATTTTTGTCCTTTCCGATAATGAAAAATTGGTTGCTAGACACAAAGAAAAAAAGAACACAAGGGTGGGTCAAAGAAAAAGACTATTTTTGTCACTTCTGATACTGACAAAATGTTGCTAGGCGCAAGAACAAAAATACAAGGGTGGGTAAAAAAATAGACTATTTTTGTCCCATCCAATAATAAAAAATAGGTTGCTGGACACGAGACAAAAAAAAACACTAAACAATTCTTTAAAAATCATGAAAATTACAATTTAAATCTAAAATCTATATATTTGTATATATAAAAATCTCTACATATATGTAATTATATAAAATCCTAATAAATTCATGTACAATACACTACAAAAATTTGTTCGATATTTCAAGCAACTTACAATCAAGAGTTTGCGATAAGACAAAGAATACTTAAAATAAAATAATACACATGAAAAAATCCATTAAAATAAAAGAAGACAATTGCACAAATATTGTTCTATATAGAGATCGAGGGTTTTGTAATCGAATTAAACCCATCAATTTTTTTGTTGAGGGCAAATCAAAAATTATTTAGTTGGGTTAGTAAGGCACACCTAAAATCCTAAAGTCCAACAATCCAAATCATATCTGCCTTCAATCACAACAAACAGTCTGTATTGAAGCATTTTTTGGTTTGTAACATCAAACGATTTTGTAAAACAAAATCGGTTTAAATTGTAATAACCATCCAACAAACATAATAAAATGCATGAGTTTAAATCAAGACGCGTAAATTGCAATTGTTTATAATAAAAGAATAAAACAAACAGTACGATTAATAATAGCATGGCCGGCTTATATCACATATTCTGTTGGTATTTTGTTTATACTCTTTTTAAACAATAATGTATTGTTTTTTTTTGTACAAGCTGTATGAAAAATAAACTCTCATTGATATGGAGGTTTTTTTAAATTAGTCATGTAGTTACTCATGACTAAATTAAAAATGTTTTTGTTATATTTATTTATTCATTGATATGGATGTTTCTTTTAATTAGTCATGTAGTTACTCATGACTAAATTAAAAATGTTTTTGTTATATTTATTTATTCATTGATATGGATGTTTCTTTTAATTAGTCATGTAGTTACTCATGACTAAATTAAAAATGTTTTTGTTATATTTATTTATTCATTGATATGGATGTTTCTTTTAATTAGTCATGTAGTTACTCATGACTAAATTAAAAATTTATTTGCTATATTTTTGTATTCATTGATATGGATGTTTTTTTTAAAATTTAGTCATGAAGAACTACATGACATTTAAAAAAAAAACATCCATATCAATAAGAGTTTAGTTGAGAAAATTAGTTGAGCCATAAAAACACAAATAATTGTTATAAGTCGGCCATGGTAAAAATAAATGAAATTAGATGATTAAAGACTTTCACAGAATTATATTGTGTAAATGTAAAAAGTAGCAAGATAAAACGAATAGTTTTTAAAAAGATGGCTTAAAAATTAAAATTGTAGTATCTTGATAATTAATCAAGCCCCTTATAAGCCACAATTAATCCAGATTACTGTTTATAACTTTTCATTCATCAATCCGACATTGTCATTTATAACATGGCAACGTCGCATTATATGTCAAAGCTGTCAAAACTGAAATTAAAATCACGTATTGCAAATGTTAATTTGCAATACATGATTTTAATTTCAGTGTTGACAACTTTATACTAACGGAGGCTTACACTTTTTCAATTTTGTAATCTGATTTATAATAGAAAACAGTATGCTATGTGAAAGTCTTTAAACTACAGCTTTGTGCACACCAACAAGACTGATCTTCATTTCTTGCATGAACTTCAAATCAATTTTTGTAGTTGATGTGTCCATAGCTTACATCTTTTAAACGTCTATATTGTATCACGGATACAAACTACCCAACTTATCATTGTCATTATAGCAGCGTTTTAACGCGTTTAAATCTAAAAATATCTGTTTATATACTAAAATTGTCAAAAAAAAATATTTGTTTACAACCTGTACACACCACCTGGTGCTGGCTGATAAACAACAGTGCGTCATGTACCATACTATATACATATTGCGTTCAAACGAATATCGATGAACGCATAAAAAATCAAATGTTTAATTTCTCATAAAATAAAATAATTAGTTTCTCGTAAAATATAACTATAACTATAACATATAATTAATTTCTAATAAAATTTGATATTAATTTCTAAAGAAATTAGATATTAATTACTAAAGAAATTAGATATTAATTTCTAAAGAAATTAGATATGAATTTCTAAAGAAATTACATATTAATTACTAATGAAATTAGATATTAATTTCTAATGAAATTAGATATTAATTTCTAAAGAAATTACATATTAATTACTAATGAAATTAGATATTAATTTCTAATGAAATTAGATATTAATTTCTAAAGAAATTACATATTAATTTCTAATGAAATTAAATAATTAGTTGCTGATAAAATAAAATGATTGTTTTCTGATTTAAAAATATAATAATAAGTAAAATTGTATGATAAATAATTTTCTAATGTAACAAGCTTTATAATCGAGTCTCTCCCTAAATAATTTTTGAGCTATATTCTCTTCGTAAGTATTTTTTGAATTACATTCATTATTATAAACAATTTTTTATATAACACACCAGATTCCTTGTGTATGTAAACATTATGCACTCTTTACGAGTATGATTAATAATTTTATAGCAAAATTCAATTAAACCTATATGGTTCGATTGTATAAAGCTGAGTCAAGTATAAAGCTGAGTTAAGTATAGAGCTAAGTAAGCTAAGTAACCCAGGATTAATCTGATAGATGTTACTTCGATTGTTGTTAAACTTTGCATTTCTTGACTCGGTTGTATAAAGGCGAAGTAACTATAACCAATAATTATGTTATTAGGGCTAAGTTGTATAAGAGCGAGATAACTATAATCCATGATTATATTGTTATATGTTACAAATTGCTTATAACTTTCCTTTGTATAGCCTCATGTACCTCTGTTAATATAAGGCATCGTCGCATTATGTGTCAAAGTTGTCAGAAAAGAGATTAAAATCAAAGATTGAAATATAACTCTAGAGTTATGTGCTTTATACAATTAAGCCTATATGTTGCATAATTTTAGTTCATACTGTCAACTCTATTTATATATGGCAACGTCGCATTATGTGTCAAAGTTCACAAAAAAGAGATTATAATCAAAGATTGAAAATTAACTCGAGAGTTATCAACTTTATACCCCTAGACTCGTTTGTATAAAGCCGTGATTGTATAGTTTAGATGTTGCATACATTGTTTATAACATTCGATTATACAGCAACGTCGCATTATGTCAAAATTGTCAAAAAATGACATTAGAATCACGGATTGTAAATTAACTCGAGAATTATCTTGTTTATACAACCAATACCTTGCCTTAGATATAAACAGTGGTATGTGAGCCACTGTTTATATCTAGCAATGTTGTTTTGTATGTTAACGTTGGTACAAGTGACATTAACTAGAAGTTATGAAATGTATGTAATCTTTGTTTATCGCCGAGAGCTGTTCTGGGCTGGTTCTAGTCCGGAACAGCTCTTGAACTATAAACAAAAGCCGCTAAAGTATACAAGAGGCGTGACCAAATATAATCACGCCCCCTTATGATGCGAGTACAGTATAAATTTAAAAGCCCGGAACAGCTCTTCTACTATAAACAAAATCCGCTCAAGTAATATGGCGTGACCGAATATAATCACGCCCCTTTATAATACGAGTACAGTATAAATTTAAAAGCCCGGAAAAGCTTTTGCACTATAAACAAACGCCACTCAAGTATACGATTGGCGTGACCGAATATAATCACGCCCCCTTATGATGCGAGTACAGTATAAATTTAAAACCACTATACATTCAGATATTAGAAGTTACATATCGACTTGTTGTTTATCAGCCAGACCGCTATTTTTTTTGTACATAAATAAGTACTCGACAAGCCATATTAATAAACCTTTGGCACAAGTGCGTACTTCACCCTTTGACAGTAGCGATTCCAGGCAGATCCATACCGCTGTTTGCAGTGTGCATTATCCTCATGCACCCGCTGCACCAAACCCAAGTTGGACATGTATAGAATTATGCAGGGTGGCTGACACAGAACGAATGGAAGAAAGGCGAAGTTCATCAGGATGTCGCCCAGGTAGTTGGGATGCCGCACGCGACCCCAAAGACCCGAGCAAATCAACTTCTTGCCAGTTTGTGTGGGTATGCTATCCAAATCTGTAATTAATTTAGGATTACTGCATGTTCATGCCTATTTATCACACTTATTCATATATTCTTCTATCTATATTCAATAAGAATCAAACAAAACAGGTATGGGAAGCAAGAACTGGAAATAAAAGAAGAAGAGGAGGTAGACCAAGAAAAGAGTGGGACAACAGAATAGAGGAAATAATAATCAAGAAAGGAAAGACAGTTATACAAGCAAGAGAACTGGTGAGGAACAGATAAGAGTGGAAAGAATGAACAACAACAATAATTGTTAGGTAATAGCCTACACTGAAAGGTAAAAGGCAACTAGATAATATATATATATTGACCCATATCAGCCAAACTATACTCAACTCACGATTTCGAGCGACTTGAACTCGATATATATATATATATACATATATATATATATATATATATATATATACATATATATATATATATATATATATATATATATATATATCGAGTTCAAGTCGCTCGAAATCGTGAGTTGAGTATAGTTTGGTTGATATGGGTCAAATGTAGTATTTTGAACCATATCAAATCAACCAAACTATGCTCGTTCAGGATTTCAAGCAACTTGAACTCTACACTACATATATTTGAAGGTAGTACTTCTATGATTAAATTAATGTCATTTATTAATTTAAGACTAATTAAAAAAATATATGTGAATTATAATGTAATGCATAGTTCAAGTCGTTTGAAATAGTGGACGGGTATAGTGAGGTTGGTAGGGGCCACCCGCCCACCCCACCTTCGCTCGCATAGTTTTTTCATTGGATATAGATGTTTTATATTGTTTAAACTATTCCAAGAAGAGTGTTATTCTATGGAAAAACTATGCGAACAAAGGTGGGGTGGGTGGGCGGCCCCTACCAACCTGACTATACCCGTCCACTATCTCAAACGGCTTGAACTATGCATTACATTATTTTTCACATATATCTTTTTAATTAGTCTTAAATTAATAAATGACATTAATTAAATTATAGAAAAGAACGGATAATAGTGTAGTGCATAGTTTAAGTCGTTTGAAATAGTGGGCGGGCATAGTTTGGTTGGTAGGGGCCGCCCGCCCACCCCACCTTTGCTCGCATAGTTTCTCCATAGGATACAACTCTTCTTGGAATAGTTCAAACAATATAAAACGTCTGTATCCATTGAAAAAACTATGCGAGCAAAGGTGGGGTGGGCGGGTGGCCCCTACCAACCCAACTATGCCCGTCCACTATTTCAAACAACTTGAACTAAGCACTACACTATTATCCGTTATTTTCTATGATTTAATTAATGTCATATATTAATTTAAGACTAATTAAAAAAATATATGTGAAAAATAATGTAATGCATAGTTCAAGTCGTTTGAAATAGTGGACGGGCATAGTTTAGTTGGTAGGGACCACCCGCCCACCCCACCCTTGCTCGCATAGTTTTTTCAATAGATACAGACGTTTTATATTGTTTGAACTATTCCAAGAAGAGTTGTATCCTATGGAGAAACTATGCGAGCAAAGGTGGGGTGGGCGGGCGGCCCCTACCAACCAAACTATGCCCGTCCACTATTTCAAACAACTTGAACTATGCATTACACTATTATCCGTTATTTTCTATGCTTTAATTAATGTCATTTATTAATTTAAGACTAATTAAAAAAATATATGTGAAAAATAATGTAATGCATAGTTCAAGTCGTTTGAAATAGTGAACGGGCATAGTTTGTTTGGTAGGGGCCACCCGCCCACCTCACCTATGCTCGCATAGTTTTTTCATTGGATATAGATGTTTTATATTGTTTAAACTATTCCAAAAAGAGTGTTATCCTATGGAAAAACTATATATATATATATATATATATATATATATATATATATATATATATATATATATATATATATATATATATATATATATATATATATATATATATATATTAACTAGTTGCCTTTTACCTTTCAGTGTAGGCTATTACTTAACAATTATTGTTAAGTATTAATTTATAGTACTTACGTGCCACTAACGGACTGTACGGGTTGCTCCTGAACGAATGCTTTTGTGAATTGCTCAGCCTGTAGAGAAGATAACCAGTTATAAACAGCACCGAAGACATTACTAGCTGCCACGTAGGTAATTCCACTTTGTAGTCCAGTATGTATTTCGGGATCATTATATAGAGCGAGAATAAACTGTACTCAGCGCATCTGTAGTACCCCATGGTTTTATATTGAATTTCATAGCTGAAAACGCGCGTGTGTTCGAACACCAGATTGTCCAATGAATAGATGATGAAGAGCGTGCAAATCACTAACAGGGTTGGGCTAATATTCAATGACTTCAGTACTTCCAGCCAGTTATTGGTGGTCATGTCGGCGGGTATTGAAGCGCTGATGTGGCAGTAAATGCAGGAAAGCGTTAAAATGATCTAAAATTGAAAGAAAATCATTATTTCATTCGTACAGTCTACAAGTTAAAATCACCTACCAGTGAAATATAAGCCGTTCGAATCAAAGACATTTTAACATCCAGTATCCCAAAAAATCTGGGATTAATCTCACTGCCCAATATGAAATTCACCACTCGCATCTCCCCAATACTGCTATCCGTAACACTCCCAATCGGCGCGTAGAGTGATTTAACATAAAGCGCCAACCCTAAAGGCAGTGCTAACAAATAACTAGCCACCGTCAGCTTGAAGAAATTATCCAAAACATAAGCACAAACGTGCACCCCATAAAACTCCATACCACCCATAATCGCCACTATAACAGCCGACAACAGGAATCCATTCATCACATACTCCAACCGACCGCTCTTGCAAACCGGCCCAGTGCATCTGTACCCCCCAAACGGCAACGTCGCGAAAATCAGATTAAACAAAAAGAACGCGGTGTACGACAAAAATACGGGCAAATCAAAAAACACCTCAACATCCATATACCGTTTCCAATCGGGCACTGCAAACGTACAGCTCTTCTCATTACAAAGCGCCAACATACCGAATAGCATCACCGGCAGCACTACAACCCGCAACAGCGCCTCAAACAACTTCGCATAGTTCAGTTTGACCTTCACCACCTGCGGCGCAACGATTTCAAAGTCGTCTTCATCAGAAAACTCCGTCACCTTCGTAACCGCCGGCTCGTAGCTGGGCTTCAAGTGTAGCACCCGCTCGGGCTCTTTTAGTCGTGACGATCTACGCGTCACGGTGCTAGCAGGCTGCGCCAACGGTTTAACCAGCGGGGACTTTCGGAGGAGGAGGCTCAATGGTTTGGAGGACCCTCTAGAGGATTCGCTCTTGTCATCTGAATCCGAGTCTGAGTCGAGCACGACGGTTTGCACTTTCTTAACTGCTAAAAATAATGAGGTAATGAGTATACATACTTATATTTAAAATGTTAAATTTTTAATTCAGGCTATTTAGCGTTTTTTTCGCTACTAAAGCCAAAACTAATCAAGGAAATTAATTGAATCATAAAAAGTTGTGAATAACAGTGTAGTGCAGAGTTCAAGTCGCTCGAAATCGTGAGTTGAGTATAGTTTGGTTGATTTGGGTCAAATGTAGTATTTTGAACCATATCAAATCAACCAAACTATGCTCATTCAGGATTTCAAGCAACTTGAACTCTACACTACATATATTTGAAGGTAGTACTCCTATGATTAAATTAATGTCATTTATTAATTTGAGACTAATTAAAAAGATATATGTGAATAATAATGTAATGCATAGTTCAAGTCGTTTGAAATAGTGGATGGGCATAGTCAGGTTGGTAGGGGCCGCCCGCCCACCCCACCTTTGTTCGCATAGTTTTTCCATAGGATTACACTCTTCTTGGAATAGTTTAAACAATATAAAACATCTATATCGAATGAAAAAACTATGCGAGCGAAGGTGGGGTGAGTGGGTGGCCCCTACCAACCTGACTATGCCTGACCACTATTTCAAACGACTTGAACTATGCATTACATTATTTTTCACATATATCTTTTTAATTAGTCTTAAATTAATAAATAACATTAATTAAATCATAGAAAATAACGGATAATAGTGTAGTGCATAGTTCAAGTCGTTTGAAATAGTGGACGGGCATAGTTTGGTTGGTGGGGGCCACCCGCCCACCCCACCTTCGCTCGCATAGTTTTGTCATTGGATATATATGTTTTATATTGTTTAAACTATTCCAAGAAGAGTGTTATCCTATGGAAAAACTATGCGAACAAAGGTGGGGTGGGCGGGCGGCCCCTACCAACCCAACTATGCCCATCCACTATTTCAAACGACTTGAACTATGCATTACATTATTATTCACATATATCTTTTTAATTAGTCTCAAATTAATAAATGACATTAATTTAATCATAGAAGTACTACCTTCAAATATTTGTAGTACAGAGTTCAAGTCGCTCGAAATCGTGAGTTGAGTATAATTTGGTTGATATGGGTCAAATGTAGTATTTTGAACCATATCAAATCAACCAAACAATGTTCATTCAGGATGTCAAGCAACTTGAACTCTACACTACATATATTTGAAGGTAGTACTTCTATGATTAAATTAATGTCATTTATTAATTTAAGACTAATTAAAAAGATATATGTGAATTATAATGTAAAGCATAGTTCAAGTCGTTTGAAATAGTGGTCAGGCATAGTCAGGTTGGTAGGGGACGCCCACCCACCCCACCTTCGCTCGCATAGTTTTTTCATTCGATATAGATGTTTTATATTGTTTGAACTATTCCGAAAAGAATGTTATCCTATGGAAAAACTATTCGAACTAAGGTGGGGTGGGCGGGCGGCCCCTACCAACCTGACCATACCCGTCCACTATCTCAAACGGCTTGAACTATGCATTACATTATTATTCATATATATCTTTTTAATTAGTCTTACATTAATAAATGACATTAATTTAATCATAGAAAATGATGAATAATGGTGTAGTGCATAGTTCAAGTCGTTTGAAATAGTGGACGGGCATAGTTGGGTTGGTAGGGGCCGCCCGCCCACCCCACCTTTGTTCGCATAGTTTTTCTATAGGATAACACTCTTTTTGGAATAGTTTCAACAATATAAAACATTTGCATCCATTGAAAAAACTATGCGAACAAAGGTGGGGTGGGCGGGCGGTCCCTAGCAACCAAACTATGCCCGCCCACTATTTCAAACGACTTGAACTATACATTACATTATTATTCACATACATCTTTTTAATTAATCTTAAATTAATAAATGACATTAATTTAATCATAGAAAATAACGGATAATAGTGTAGTGCATAGTTCAAGTCGAAATAGTGGACAGGCATAGTACCACTATACTACCCCTATATACTGTTATATCCGTGACTTTCTATTATTCAATTAATTTCATTTGTTATTTTTTTTTGTCTATCTTTTATGTTAGTATGTATCGAGTATGAGTTAGTGCTCATACTCGATACATGAACTAGTATAACTTATGTTACATTTAATTAGTGCTCTAAAATATTGATATATCTAAAAATGATACAACTAACCTCCTAGGAGGAAAGTTAAATGCCATCTGGCGGGACCACATCAATTAGCAATGCACACTCATATGGTAATAACCGTCAACGTACATATGCCATCAAGATCACCGCGTAGTGCCCTCTATGGAATAATATTTCAACAGAGTGCTTGAGATATCAGCACAAGGTCAATCTTATAAAACATATATAAGTGTATGTATCACACAGATCTATATATATATATATATATATATATATATATATATATATATATATTTATATATATATATATATATTTATATATATATATATATATATATATATATTTATATATTTATATATATATATATATTTATATATTTATATATTTATATATATATATATATATATATATATATATATATATTATCTATTTGCCTTTCGGTGTGTAGGCTCTCTTTATTTTATATTTGTTATATATAGCATAAACTTCTAAGGAATTAAACTTACCAGACTCAGTCGATTCAGTTTTTCGAATCGATTTTCTGGCTGGTGACTTGGGTGCTCTAGCTGAAGTGGTGGTGGTTACTCGGACGGGTGATTTAGAAACCGGGGTGGATGTAGCGGGGCTTTTGTTGCCTCTCTCCGTTCTGCTCCGTGAAATGCTTCTCCTGCGCGTCTCCACGGGGCTTGTTCTGGTAACAATTACATTATTTTGCCGAGATGGGCTAGTTCTTTGTCTGCTCTGCCTGCTAGGGCTTTTAGGCTTGGTCGGCGTCCGAGGCACCTCTTGTCTAGCAGGCGACCGCCTGTACGTTTTGCGCTGCTTCTCCTCGGCGGCTACCACCACGACCTCCGACGTGGACGACTTCTTCTCACCACTTTTCATTGTTACTGTATTCCTTGTACCTACCATCTGTAATAATAATGCAATTATTAGAAAGTTGGACATTTATCAATAATCATAAGTATAAGCAAAAGCAAAAGCATAAGCATAAGTATAAGCATAAGCATAAGCATAAGCATAAGTATAAGAATAAGCATAAGCATAAGCTTAAGAATAAGTATAAGCATAAGCATAAGAATAAGCATAACCATAAGCATAAGAATAAGCATAAGCATAAGAATAAGCATAAGCATAAGAATAAACATAAGCATAAGAATAAGCATAAGAATAAGCATAATCATAAGAATAAGCATAAGAATAAGCATAAGAATAAGCATAACCATAAGCATAAGAATAAGCATAAGCATAAGCATAATCATAAGCATAAGCCTTAATGGATCCTTGCTTCCTTTTTCCATTTTGTATATTAACAATTCTCTTTATCCTGGTATTCACTAATGCTGTCTTTATTCCTTCAATTCCGCCTAAAGGTATGACCTAAATCTATAAATCTTCTCTTATTTTCTGCTTTCTTGCCCAACCTTAATCAAATACATAATTCAGCTACTTCTTAAGAACAAATACTACGAATTGTTTTACAAATATTCTTAGTATTTGATCTTAAGAAGCAGCTGAATTATGTATTTAATTAAAGTTGGGCAAGAGAGCAGAAAATAAGAGAAGATTCATTGATCCAGGTCATACCTTAAAATGGAATTGAAGGAATAAAGACAGCATTAGTGAATAGGGTTGGAATAAAGAGAATTGTTAATATACAAAATGGAAAAAGGAAGGAAGAGGAGACACATATAGAAGGAAGAGAGCTGTCTTAGATGAGTATTTTAATAAAAGCGAATTGAAAATGAAATCACCTGTGAAAGTAGATTGAGAAAGGAAAAAAGCAACCACAGAATTCGCGATTCAAACGCTAACGGTTTTCTTCAGGGTAGTAGGTAAACAGCTGATCTTTGTTATTGTTTGATCAGCTGATTGCATTAAAATCATATGATTTCAGTCAATTTTACAATAATGCGCTATTGTGAATGGACTTTTAAGGTATAAAGAGTATAACCTGGGCTCTATAGTTATGTATAAGATGAAAAAACTAATGTTATGCAAACAAATTCCCTACTAAATGTAGTTCCTCTCTTGCCACCAGATGGAGTACCAGCCGGCTTGAATTGCCAATAGACAATCATAAAAATTATGAGAAAAAATGAAGAAATGATGGAAGAAAGTAAACAAATAAGTCAAAAATACTGATAAATAACAACATTAAGTAAAATAGCATAAACATTAGTGACATCAACATACATCCCTTGATTCCGAAAGCATAAGATGGGTTAAAGCCCACAAATCTTGAGATGAAAAGGGAATCTTTTGTTCTTTTTTAGTCATAAATACATATTTGTATACACTAACATTCCATAAATGTATCAATAGCTATTGAACCCATAAGTATTTATTGTTATAGCAACAATAAATACATATTCTATAGAATGTAGTAGTTATTTTAGATTCTCTCTATTGGAAACACTGAATTTTTAAACAAAAGATGCCATAACAAGTGCAATTTAAGGTGTTTGACATTTGTTTTGGCATATTCTGTCACAATGACATTGTCAATTTATCCTTTCAATAGGCTATGGTACCTATAAAGTTTATAGGATGTTGGTGAATACCTAGTATTCACTAATATTACATAAATATATTTATAGCTATTGAACCCATTAGTATTTATTGTTATAGCAACAATAAATACATTATCTATAGAATATAGTAGTTACTTTAGATTCTCTCTATTGGAAACACTGAATAATTAAACAAAAGGTGTCAATCACAAGTGCCATTGAAGGTGTTTGTGCCTTATACAAGAGGTTCCGTTGCCAGTACTAACTTTATTTTGTAAAATTACTGATTCTGATTATTGATATATGAAATATGAATATAGGAATGTTGAGAATACAACAATATAACATTTAACAGCCATTAAATATTCGTATAAACAGCCACTGTAACATACATTAATAAAAATAGTTGAATAGCATGCCTGTGTTGCGACAATTTCTGGTCAAATCTATTGAAACCCATATATTGTATGAAGAGTGTTGTGGTTGCCTGTAACAATTGCTGGTACAACTCGATGTACTAATTAAACCCATTAATATATCCTCCATTACAATTTTTGTCAATCTGTACCTCATTTGTTTAGCTGCTTTTGTTTATATAATTGCCCCCGTACTAGGGTACTATTGTGGGGTTGCAGGGGTGCAACCCCGCAACCGTTTTGAGTATACACCCTAAACCCTCTCTAAACCCATCTCCTGATGAAATGTTTGTAAACACTAATTCTGGGTCAAGCGGGTTCAAGTTGCAGCCAAGCAAGGTTATGTAAGGACGGCGGGCAGCGCGGCAAACGGCGCGCATACACACACACAACTCTCACGCACCACAATCGCATCCAGCAGCCGGCGCGATTACAAACAAACCACTCACCTTGGGTCACAAATCACTGCAAGTCCGTCACAAACACTCGTCCGGCAGCCCAAACGACGCTACCGCTAACCGACGCTATCTTTTGCACGCCGCGCGAGGGGTGTGGGGGGGCAGAGCTATTTCGAAATGCCACGCCGCCATTGGTGCATGGCGCGCGCTTACATAACGGACGCGCGGGAGAATTTAAACGAACAATCTGAAGACTTGTGACACTTGACGTGAACCATTGACAAACTGGAGTTGTTTTGTTTTCACAACAAAGGTATCTACATTTTTGTCATATAAATCACAACGTAAATATTGCGAATATCAGTATTTATTGTATTTATCTAACCGTATACATAGAAAATTTACTGGTAGAATAATCATTTTTGATGATTTTATCTCAGAAACTCACAGTCAATTTTCCTTTAGTTAGCAACACTGACACAGAAGTGAGAGCTAGACATAGACAACTAGAGCTAGAGTTGTTTTATATTCACAACAAAGGTATCTACATTTTTGTCATGTAAATCACAACGTAAATGTTGCGTATATCAGTATTTATTGTATTTATTGGACTGCATAGATAGAAAATTTATTGGTAGAATAATCACTTTTGCCGATTTCAATTTTCATACTGACACAGAAGTAAGAACCATAGCGTTGATTGAAGTATTTCTATATAAATACTTCAATCAACGACCATAGACAACTAGTGAGAACTAGAGTTCTGGTGAAAACTAGAGTTATTTACACAACAAAGGTATCTATAACATGTTTGTCATATAAATCAAAACGTAAATATTGCGAATATAAGTTATTTTTTGTATTAATAGGATCCCATATGATGGTAAAATAATTATTATTATTTCTGTAAGATTTTAGTATCAAATGTTGTATTTTTAGGTTAAAATAAATGAAATTTAGAGATTTTATATACACCATTAAAATTACCAATGGGGACGCCACTGTGCTGTCAGTCAAAGGTACAAAAGTAACATAACCTTTTAGCGCCAAATGTTTGTTAATGAATAATTTAAATTTCCTTTGATAATTAAAACATAGTATTTTTCGTATAGTGTGGGCTCTACGTAAGAATCACATACCATAAATCCTGATAGTTCATTTACTTCGCTGGTAATTGCCGCCGACATATTTTACAGGTAAGTTTCATAAGTTTCTTTCATTAGAGAACGCGATTGACCATTAAAGTTACTGATGGTGGCGCCACTGCGCCGTCACTCAAAGATCCAAAAGTAACATAACCTTTTAGCGCCAAGCGTTTGTTATTGAATCATTTAAATTTGTGCTGATAATTTGTTCTAACATTGTATTTTTCGTATAGTATGGGCTCTGTACGTAAGAATCACGTATCATAACACCTGATGGTTCATTTACTTCGCTGGTAATTGCCGCCGACATATTTTACAGGCAAGTTTCTTCAGATAACGCTATACAGTTTATTTCAGTAATGAATTTGTACATATGGTGCTCAATGGGTTCGTCTCATATTAGGCTATACTATGAATGTAGAATTATTGTCCAATATTGCCAGTACTATTAGAAAATTATCAATTTTCACAGTGTATTTTATGATAAATTATTGTCGTACCTAGCTTCAGACAGGTACAGGTAAGCAGGTAACCAACATTCAGGATAATTATAGAGTCCGTTAAATTTCTGTATTACTATGTTTTAATTAGTACTTACGGTAATTGTGATTTATTTCATATAGAAAACTAGGTGAAGAACTTTGGTGGATACTGGGGCGATAATATAGCAATTGTAACTTTGCATTTTATTTGTCAGGTTTGTTGTGCATATGTTCACGTCGACATATTTTAAGAACAAATTTAATCAGAGAACGCTATTCATACGTTCTTTTTCAATACGGAGTGGCAATGTAGCGCTGCAACGCGTTATGTTTAATGTTTTTAAAGATTGAGAACCCTTGGTTTAGATAATTGAGTATTTTTATATAATATAATATAATTCAATATTTCCAGTGGCGTACAACCCCTAGCGGATTTCCACTGAACTACCATCGGAATGTCAAATTACAGTTTACTACCATGTCATCAGTCTAATTCGTATGTGTGTATGTGAGTGATAGTTTTCCTGTCAAAAATGCGTTCGGAATATAAATAAACTGTTTGAAAACGCGGCCGAAACTGCGCAATTCCGTGCATCCGCCGGCCCCCGCGCAAATGAGTGAGTCCCCTTATCGCCGCCCCCCCAGTAACGAGTCGTTCGTTTACAAAAGCGATGCGTAAGCAGAATTCGGCACCGGGGCGTGTGAACGCGCGCGCGAATTAATCCGCTAACGCCCCCTCAATTGGCGCACACCACCACGATGCCGTTCAAGCTCAAGCTGAAGAAGTCGCGGCACTACAGCGTCGTCTCCAAGTCGCTGTTTGTGATATCCGTGGAGCTGCTGGACGGGACTAATATAGAATGTACGTTGTCTTCGGAGAGTACTGGACAGGATTGTCTGGATGTTGTCTGCCAGAAGCTGAGTATGATTCAGCCGAAGTTTTTTGGGCTGCAGTACATGAGTCGCAGCAGGGATGGATTGAGTTGGGTGGAGTTGGATAGGCCAATCAAACGGCAACTGGATAAATATGCTCGAGGGCTGTGTGTCTATCTGAGAGTTATGTACTATGTTATTTCTGGTGTGAGGCTGTTTAATGATGAGGTTACAAGGTAAGAATGAAATATATTATATATAAATACATTTATTGGTAGTAATTAAGTACATATAGAAAATAACAAAATATACTCTTAACACGAACAAGAATTTCTAATTAAATTAGTAGAAACCCCTTTTATTATGAAACAAAAGGTATCATCAAAGCTCCATGATGATACCTTTTGTTTAATTATTCAGTGTTTCCAATAGAGAGAATCTAAATTAACTACATTCCCTAAATATTTGTATTATTGTTGCTATAACAACAAATAATTAAAGGTTCAATAACTATTAAGGCACCTTACACGGTCAATAATACTGTCAATCCTAGTACTGTCAATATTTGCTTCAATCCTTTTTTTATATTTATCAAGTAATGAATTATCCGGATAAAGATCAGTATTCTCTTCATTACATCATTACTAACCTTACACGATGAGTAGTACTGTTGATTGAAGTATTTATACTTCAAATACTTCAATCAACGGTAGTACTGGCAATATTTTAGAATAATGAACATATTAAATATTTTATCGTACAGTAATACTGTCATTATTCTAAAATATTGACAGTAATATTGATCGTGTAAGGTGCCTTATTGATAGATTTATGGAACATCAGTGAATATGGAGGTATATCCCTAAATATGTGCTAAAGGATGGAACCCATTAAAATTAATATTTATGTTGTAAATAGTTGAGATATGTATTTAAATTGAATTAATCTTAATAAATCATTATTGTATATTATAGGCTATAATTGATATGCAACTATATTATAGCCTCAATTGCATAAAAGTGATTGTGCTAATGTAAATCATGCTTTAGTTTTATATTAAGCTGGCTATTTATTATGCTTTTGTTTCAGAAATCATTATTTCTTGCAATTGAAAATGGACGTGATCGAGGGTCGGATTTCGTGCACTCCCCAGCAGGCGGTTGAATTGGCGAGTTTCTGCATGCAGGCGGAGTTTGGTAATTTCGACGCCGAGCGCCACACCGCTCATTATCTCAAAGACTTCCAGTTGTTCCCCAAGGTGAGTGATTTGGAGTGAATTCCTGAATATTTGCATTTTAATTCAATGTGTAATTAGTGTAGTGTACCATGGAAACTTTTTGATGGGCTATTGTTTTGCATTTGTTTGGAAATTAATAAGATGGTGTATTGTTGGTTGTGTCATGTGTGTGAGTTTGTGCTTGATTTTAGAGATTTGGGTGAGTGGAGGAAACATTTATTGTTTAAAATAAGATATATTATATATGTATAATATCACTTTACCATCCTGCAAGTTATATTTCATCAGACAATGTGTTTTTTAATGATTTATTTGAATGCAGTGAATATAGATACAAATCACATTTGTTAACAATTGATGAACAACTTTTTACTCGTGTCATATATAGGTTTTAGAGGTTTCGGTGAGCAGATTAAACATATAATACATGGTCAATAATACTGTAATAGTGCAGAAGGAGAGTAGTTTCTATACTCTATTCAATGTTTTTCGTTATTCATTGTCAATACATAAATTGTAACTGTTTTATTCTGAATAATTTAATTAAATTTATGTATTTTGGCATGATGCCAGACCTTATGCAATGCGATTGAAATCCTTTCTTCCCATTTTCTATTTTACTTCTATCCTTATGTTATATGCCTGTTTCTCACATTTTCTAGTGGTTGTATCTCTCTTCACCCACTTTTCTATTGATTTTACTTTTATCCTCATATCGTATGCCTGTTTTTCACATTTTCTTTTGATTTTACTTTTATTCTCATATCGTATGCCTGTTTTTCACATTTTATTTTGATTATATGCCTTTTCCCCATGTTTTTTAGTGATTTTATTTCTATCTTCATACCATATGCCTGTTTCTCACATTTCCTAGAGATTGTAACTCTTTTTCTTCACGTTTTCTAGTGATTTTACATTTTTTTTTTCATGTAGTATGCCTATTTTTCACATTTTTAGCGATTGTATCTCTTTTTCCCCACTTTTCTAATTATTTTACTTCTATTTTTATGTTGTAGTTGCCTGTTTCACACGTTTCATTGCAATTGTATCTTTTTTAGGTAGGACAATAACTTCCTACCTAAAAAAAGATACAATTGCAATGAAACGTGTGAAACGGGCAACTACAACATAAAAATAGAAGTAAATTAATTAGAAAAGTGGGGAAAAAGAGATACAATTGCTAAAAATATAAAAATAGGCATATGCATTGTTTACATACTTTTTTGAAAAGTATAAAATGCTAATGGTCCTTAAATTTCAAAGTTTTTCAATCGTACTTCTCTTTGGGATGGTAATAATTTAAACTGGTTTCCAAAATATATAACTTTTATAGAAGAAAATGTTGATTACTAAAATAATTGCATACTTTTCAGTGCTTCACAGATGCCAGCTTTCTGGAGTCGTTGACTGATGCGGCGAGCAGCCAGCACGCGGTTCTTCACAATGTCCCCCAGGGAACAGCTGAGGAATATTATATCTGTGCCTGTCAGAGACTCGATGGGTATGGACAGGAGACATATAGTGTTAAGGACAAACCCGGAGAGGATGCCGTTGTTGGCGTATCACTCACCGGTGTTACCGTGACTTATCCGAATGGACGTGAAGGACGCAGCTATGGGTGAGCCACTTTTTAAAACTGTATTTTTTTATAATTAATTTCATTATGATTATTACGACTGTCAAATGTCATAAATTTGTCAAAAGTAATGTTAACATAGTGAAATAGGTTGTCATTCTGTCACTCTTGATACTTTTGTGACATTTGACATAAGACAGTATTGCACTAGCGTTCGCAGAGGGGCAATTCCAATGATTTGACAGTCATAATAATTTCATTATGATTAGTATGACTGTCAAATGTCATAAATTTGTCAAAAGTAACGTTAAGGTAGTGAAATAGATTGTCATTCTGTCACTCCTGATACGTTTGTGACATTTGACATAAGGCAGTATTGCACTAGCGTTCGCAGAGGGGCAATTCCAATGATTTGGCAGTCATAATACTTTCATTATGATTATTATGACTGTCAAATGTCATAAATTTGTCAAAAGTGACGTTAACATAGTGAAATAGGTTGTCATTCTGTCACTCCTGATACATTTGTGACATTTAACATAAGGCAGTATTGCACTAGCGTTCGCAGAGGGGCAATTCCAATGATTTGGCAGTCATAATAATGTCATTATGATTATTATGACTGTCAAATGTCATAAATTTGTCAAAAGTGACGTTAACGTAGTGAAATAGGTTGTCATTCTGTCACTCCTGATACATTTGTGACATTTGAAATAAGGCAGTATTGCACTAGCGTTCGCAGAGGGGCAATTCCAATGATTTGGCAGTCATAATAATTTCATTATGATTATTATGACTGTCAAATGTCATAAATTTGTCAAAAGTGACGTTAACATAGTGAAATAGGTTGTCATTCTGTCACTCCTGATACATTTGTGACATTTGACATAAGGCAGTATTGCACTAGCGTTCGCAGAGGGGCAATTCCAATGATTTGGCAGTCATAATAATTTCATTATGATTAGTATGACTGTCAACTGTCATAAATTTGTTAAAAGTGACGTTAACATAGTGAAATCGGTTGTCATTCTGTCACTCCTAATACATTTGTGACATTTGACATAAAGCAGTATACTAGATTAAATTTTTAGGCTTGAATATCAAATGACAAACCTTTAAAAACGTTTATGTCTTCATTTCAGGTGGATAGATATAAGTAATGTGATCAACCAGAAGCGCGACTTCACAATCGAATCCGTTGTTGGCACCGACAAAGCGGAATTTCATTTTCCCGACGTGGAGAGCGCCAAGAACGCGTGGCGGTTCTGTGTGCTCCAGCACATGTTCTTCCGGCAGTACGAGAGCAGCACAGATCAGCCCGATAAACCGCCAGCAAACTTCCAACAAACCGAAAACAAACTACGACAAATGGACAGCTACGAGGACATGACGGCTGTTGCCTACGAACAGCCTCAAATGCACGCGCTGACCCAGCGCGCGCAATCGACTTCCTGTCTGGATCTAAACACACCTACGGATATTGATAAACTCCGTAGTTTATTGCCATCGTACCGTCCAGCTCCTGACTATGAAACGGCAGTACAGCAAAAGTATCGAAATTCTGCGGGCGCGTTACAAACCCAAAGGAACGCGATTTTATACAGCTCGCAGCCCGAAATACATCAAGCTGAAACATACGCGACTCACCTACGGTATCCAGACGTAACTCACAATAATATCGAGCAAAAGAATTTATATGGTTACACACAAGCTCAACCACTACAAGATGTAACTGAAAGCATGCAATTGTTACATTTAGTAAAACCACCACCGCCATACCCGTGCAACCGTATCAGCTCAAACTCAACCCCCGATCTAGCTGGCATGTCACAAATGGCCAAACCACAAAACGCTTTTATTAGTAGCATAGTATCGGGATCTAGTCCTGATTTAGTGTCCAATCAACACTATCTAAAACAGTATGGGCAGTACAATCATATACATCGTTCTCAAAGTTATTTACCACCCCAGCATGGGACTTACGAGAATTTAGCATCGATTTTCAATAACAATATGTTGGGACGACCACAAGCCGTCATCGTAGAAAACCCTAATATAACGAAACATATTAAAAAAGTCTATGACGAACATGGCAATATAATTTACTGCATGCCAGCCAATATGAAACAGATTCTAGAGGACAACCAGCTGCCCAGTACGGGGTTTGTGGTGACACGCAATCAGAACGCAGTGGTGGCGCATGCGCCCGATTTAAACAGCTCAACCGAGCCGATTTATGAGAACATACCGTTGCCGTGGCAAAACGACAATGGGCAGATGAGAGCGCGCACACAGAGCATACAATCGGCACCGGAGGTGGTTAATCATAATGTTGTTGTACCTCATAGCGTTGTGCAACAGCAACAAGTGCCGGTGGGAAGGGAAAATATGTATGCGAATGTTGATTGGAATGCCAAGATGCAGAAGAAGGAGGCTAATAATTCAAACACAACGTTAAATAGGTATGTTTGTTATGTTCTATATTAACTCTTTTGACCCTGCTAGTGGTATTTGCGCACCACAACATTTACTTTAATCTCTAGATTTCATTCCAACAAAGTTTTTAAGGAAAATGCATGTGTAGACCCAGCTCAGTGGCCGAGTGATTAGAGGCGTTGCCTGAGTTCGATCCCCAGTGGGGAGAGAATTTTCGCGAATCACCTTTCACAGTTTTTCAGAGGTTTTCTGTGAAGTTAAGGTAAATACCGAGTGATTAAACTCCTCTGAGCTTCTCCCTTGATCGGCGGATAGCCCTATGGAGATAGAAGTTTTTTGCATATGTAGATTATAAAATTTTGAATTTTGATGTGTGTGAATCAGTGTAATAATAATTAACTAAGAAAAAATATTTTCAAATTTAAAAATCTAGGGCTGAAAGGAAGGGTTAATTTTGATATAAGTCACAAAATTTGTTCCTTTGATGATTTTTAAAGGCGCTTTCGTTTAGCATGGTTTAGCATTACTAGCCGCCCCGTGACGTGCAGTATCGCGGTCGTGCACTGCCGGTTGTAAGGGCTGAGGTAGAATTGTGCGCATCGGAAGCGGCAAATAGAATAAGAGACAATAAACATGACAATAACTAATAAACATGACAATAAATGATAAACATGACAACAATAATTATTTTAGTTGCAATTAGAAGAACTAGAGGTGAGCTTTAGTTTGTAAGTGAAATAAACATGTCTCAATTCATGGCCACAATACAAAATATCTTGTGGGGGTACAGCATAGTTTAGAATCAAATTATACTATGATTTTGAATTTAATTTTTTTTGTACAAATGGACCATTTACCAAGTTATAGAAGCATTTAGTAGTTTAGTTAGCATATAGAAGATTTTACTCTTGTAATTGGCTGCGTATAATAACTGATATTGTTTTCTGTAGATCTTCGCAAAATTTGGATAAATCACCTCAGCCCCAGTCGCCTACAATGCCGCCGACCACCAACAACATTTCAGCTCGTAGTGAGTCACCAAACTCGATGAGTCGCACCAATACGTTCATAATCAACAAGAACATGTCGCTTAACTCGTCCACTTCAAGTCAGGCGTTTACGGATGCCGGTAATATGAGTAACGAGACTTTTACGACGGACGGTAGTTCCACATCGGGCAGTGGCAATAAAAAGAAGAAGCGCTGGGGTATTCTGATGGGTCGCAGCAAGTCCAGTGAGAAGGTGAAGAGCGCGACATTGGGCAGGGAGAAGGAGAAGAATAAGGATAAGAATCAGAGCAACAATCGGCATCGCTGGTCGACAGGGTTGCCGCGCTTCCATCCGTTGCCGCCATCTATTAGCAAAGAAACAATGGTGAGTATTATGGGTTATTTATTATCCCTAGTATACAAGGGGCGATACAACGGGTCAGTTACACATTTAAAAATGTTGCATGAAAGAATCTTATGATAATACAAATACTGAATAATGATCTGTTTATTAACAAAATAAACCTAGGATGCAAAATTACAGAATACACTATAGGAATAAATGTCGATATGTAAAATCCGCTCTTCCCTCATCTGCCATCTGTCTATCACCTGTCTTTTATTTGACCTTCATATATTTACATATTCGTTTATATATGACAACGTCGCATTATGTGTCACAGTTGGCAAGCATTATGTGTCACAGTTGGCAAAAGTGACGTATTTAATTTCCAATATGTTTGACAACTTTGACACATAGTGCAATGTTACCATATATAAACAAATGTACTCTAACTATTGAGTACCTCTGTTATATAGACTAAAAAAACAATAAGTTCAATTATGAACATCCTATAAACTTTATAGGTCCCATAAGCTATTGAATGGATAAATTGACAACGTCATTGTGATAGAATATGCCAAAACAAATGTCAAACAACTTTAATAGCGTTTGCGATTGGAGCTTTGATGACACCTTTTGTTTAATTATTCAGTGTTTCCAATAGAGAGACTCTAAAGTAACCACATTAACTAGATAATGTGTTTATTGTTGCTATAACAACCCATAATGAAGACTAGGTTCTATAAAGCAGATATGCTTTATAGAACCGAGCCTTAATTGAATAACAAATTAAATTTGGAAGGTTTAGATAGATAATCTCATAATAGAACTGTTTTTTTTTAGTTTTATAGGATTATTATAAATATAGTTACTGAATGATGTTTATAGTGCCAACTATTGGAGAACAAGTTAGCTGACAGCCAGCTCTTCTTTGAGTTTGATAAAATTCCCAAGAAGAAACAAACAGCGGACTTTACTACGGCTTCTCTGCCAGAAAATACCATATTCAATCGCTTTAAAGACGTGCTGCCATATGAAGACAACCGGTTGAGATTAACTCCGTCCAGAGATAACAAATATGGTTACATAAATGCTTCTCATATGACTGTAAGTATTATGTGACGTCACATCCGCTCCATTTGAGGCAAAACCGTGTCCACACTATACCGATCGACATTCAACTTGTCCACATTACCTCAGTTTGTGTGGGCTAGCCGTCCGACGCATATTGTATAATACCCAGTTTTAATTTTATATTACTTTTAAATTTAATTTAACTTTTAAATTTAATTTAATTTTAGTTAGTTTAGTAGTTTAGTCGACACAAACGATTTTCAAAATTTCAAACAAGAACAGACTAATAGTAAGAGACCAACAAGATATCAAAAAAGTCATAGAGCAATATGATACCAAACTCTATAGTGCAACCATGCCCAATCCTAACACTGAGTCGGTAACACTAATGAACGTAAACTCCGAAGAAATCTCCGATATTAGTACAGAAGAAATAAACGCAGCATTAAAATACATGACAAAGAGAAGAGCGTCTGGCAAAGACAATTACTATTGCAATTGTTGGAAGCCAGCCTCAGTCCCAGTTTTAATTAATTCGTTCTGCGTCTTCTTTTCCCCAGCAAACTGACTTTGCAAATTATTTAATACAATATATAGACTAGTCAAAAGTAATTGCTTTCGAAAGTGATGTTCCAAATGATAGTCTGTTCTTTTTCTACATGACTATTGTATTGCAGGCGACAGTTGGCAGTAAGCAGAGGTTTTATATCGCCGCACAGGGTCCCACACGAGCGACGCTTCCATTTTTCTGGCAATCCGTCTGGGAGGCGGAAGTGTATCTCCTAGTGCAGCTGACTGACCTGACCGAAGATCTCAACTACCTGCCGGATGCGAACGAACGCTGTGTGGATGTTGGACAGGTAAATATTTACATTCTGCCCGAAAATTGGGATCGGGAAAGGGTTATGGGCTATTCACAATAAGCGCGGCAGCGGTAAGGTAGTAGTAAGCAATATTTTGCATGGCTATACAAATTCAGCAATTCAGAATTAGGTTGTGAATGGCGCATTAATTTCCAATCCGTCACTTTTGCCAATTTTGACACATAGTGCAACGTTGCCATATGTAAACACAAGTACATATTCTTATGAAATCAATAGTTAACTATAATTATAGCAACATTGAACAATATAATCACGGGTTATGGTTACCTAGCCTGTATACAACCGAGCCTAAATGTTTCTATTGACATTGTAAGGCCTAATTTACACATAAGCGGCGTCGGGCGCAGGCGTGACGTCGCTAGTGATGTCCATATGCTGTGAAGGGGTGGACATTGCACCTTATGTTTACATAGAGGCAGCGTGGAACAGTTTCGCCTCTTCGCCTACCGTGTCTTAGGCCCAATTCACACATAAGCGGCGTCGGGCGCAGGCGCGGTGTAGGTGAGGAGCAGGCGCGACGTCGCACAGGCGATTGTGATGTTCATATGCAGTAAAGAGGTGGACATTGCACCTTAGGCCCAATTCACACATAAGTGGCGTCGGGTGCAGGCGCGACGTTGCACAGGCGATTGTGATGTTCATATGCAGTGAAGGGGTGGACATTGCACCTTATGTTTACGTATAGGCGGCGTAGAAGAGTTATGCCTTTCGCAACATAAGGTGCAATGTCCACCCCTTCACTGCATATGAACATCACAATGGCCTGTGCAACGTCGCGTCTGCGCCTCGCCTGCGCCCGACGCCGCTTATGTGTGAATTGGGCCTTATGTTGTTTACATAGAGGCGGCGTGGAAGAGTTTCGCCTCTTCGCCTACCGTGTCTTAGGCGAAGACGCAGTGCCGGCGCGGCGAGAGACACGAAGCAAATGCCCGCGCCTCGTCACCTAAGTGGACATTGCACCACATGTTTATATAGACGGGGCTTGAAGCGTCGTGCCTCTCGCAGCGCCGGCGCCGTCTTCGCCTCCTCGCCTAAGACACGGTCGGCGAAAGGCATAACTCTTCCACGCCGCCTCTATGTAAACATAAGGTGCAATGTCCAGCCCTTTACTGCATATGGACATCACAATCGCCTGCGCCTCGCCTACACCGCGCCTGCGCCCGACGCTGCTTATGTGTGGATTGGCCCTAACAAATGTCGATTTCGCAAATAAAGTGACCTTTCTTTTTATTTTAATTATACAGTAAATTTTACTCTTTTTTTTTTTCTTATAGGACTACCAGGTGTGGTGGGAGTTTTCGCAGAAAACCGGCCACTGTATCACCAGTAAGGTGCGCCTGTGCCACGTGTCCTCCCGCCGGTACCGCACCATATGGCACTTACATTATACCGACTGGGGCGAGCAGGGCTGTCCGCAGAACGTCGCCCACTTTCTAGGCTTCCTCGAGGAGCTGCAGTCCGTGCAGCAGCACTCGATGGCGGAAATACCGCCCGGCCACAACAAGAACCCCCCGGTGCTGGTGCATTGCACTGCCGGTGTCGGCCGCACGGGACTTACCATTTTATGTGATCTACTCTTATATACAGTCGACCACAATCAAGTAAGAATACAATATTTAATCAGAAAAACTTACAAGGGTATATATAACATACCCTTGTAAGTTTTTTTTAACTAGTTAACATATTAACTGCATCAAGCCTGCTAACGTCCTGGAATGTGATTCCTTACCTCACTCGTTTTCCTTAGACTGTGCATGTCGTGACAAATATGTTTATTATTAACAGTTTTGTTTGTCAAGTAGGGACAAAAGGGATTTTACCTGGTATCTAAATAAAGAGAGAGGGAAGGGTGGGGTAGTAGCAAGAGATAGATAGAAGTTTGTTTGGTTAGCAATAAAAAAAAATTATTTATCTTAATTTCATTTCAGGAAATCGACATACCCCGAGTGGTGGGACTGCTGCGCCATCAGCGGCCGTTCATGGTGCAGACAATTGCCCAATACCGGTTTGTCTATTCCCTCCTTATCCACTACCTTAAGCAGACGCGATTAATTTAAAGGAAAAAAAGAAAGTCAGAGCGAGAGAAAGAATTGCATGCGCCATTTTAGCTGTGGAACCACCACATTTATTGATAGTTATAGACGTACAGTCGCTAAAAAGATTCCCTCCAAAATGAGTAGCAGTAGGTAAAACAAATTTAACACACACACACACAAAAAGACATGGGATGCAGTTTAGATTAATAATGTTACAGCAGGCGAGTTTTGACAATCGAAGTACCGTTGCAATAAGATCCAAGTGGGCGTGGCAATAAGATCCAAGTGGGCTTGATAAAAGCTTGATTGGGCGTGGCAATAAGATCCAAATGGGCGGTGTAAAAGCTTGATTGGGCGTGGCGATAAGATCCAAGTGGGCGTTGTAAAAGCTTCATAGGGCGTGGCTTGTCAAAAGTATGTGTAGCCCTATGATCAATGACCTAAATGGAAGTAGCTATGCCTACAATGACCTGAAATGGGTGTAGATCAATCAAATTTGAACGGAAGTAGGCATGAATCTATCAACAGTAGCCTTGCAACTGTCCAAAACTATGAAAAATTACCTAAATGGGCGTAGCCATGCCTACAATGACCTGAAATGGGGTAGATCAACCAAACTTGAACAGAGGTAAGCATGGATCTATCTACAGTAGCCTTGCAACTGCCCAAAACTATGAGCAATGACCTAAATGGGCGTGGCCATGCCTACAATGACCTGAAATGGGGTAGATCAACCAAATTTGAACAGAGGTAAGCATGAATCTATCAACAGTAGCCTTGCAACTGCCCAAAACTATGAAAAATTGCGTAAATGGGTGTGGCCATGCCTACAATGACCTGAAATGGGTGTAGATCAACCAAATTTGAACAGAGGTAAGCAAGGATTTATCAACAGTAGCATTGCAACTGTCCAAAACTATGAATAATGACCTAAATGGGCGTGGCCATGCCTACAATGATCTGAAATAGGTGTAGATCCACCAAATTTGAAGAGAGGTAGGCATGGATCTATCAGCAGTAGCCTTGCAACTGCCCAAAACTATGAACAATGACCTAAATGGGCGTGGCCATGCCTACAATGACCTGAAATGGGTGTAGATCAACCAAACTTGAACAGAGGTAAGCATGGATCTATCTACAGTAGCCTTGCAACTGCCCAAAACTATGTACAATGACCTAAATGGGCGTGGCCATGCCTACAATGACCTGAAATGGGCGTAGATCAACCAAATTTGAACATGATCTATCAACAATAGCTTTGCAACTGCCCAAAACGATTTAAATGGACTTGGATTTTCCAAAATGGACAGAAGTGCGCGTAGTTCTGCTAATAATGACTTAAACGGGCGTTACGCTATTAAAAATGAAACTAAAAATTATTTGCAATAAAACTAAAAATTATTAGCAATGAAACTAAAAACTTGTTGAAGACATACAATACAATAGAAAAAAACACATCAAACCAGCTGCTGATGTTTAAATTACAGAATGCAAGCCCAGCGCCGGTTGTTACGCCACTGATCAAGTGCCATTTGAAACTTAATCTTCACATAGAGTGTAATCAAATTTTATCTAAAACTTTACCAAACTTTCAGAGATTATTATAATAGAAAAATGGATTGGATAGTTGCTGAATTAATAATGAACAAGAATGAACAGAAATCCATGACTCGTGAAACGAAAAACGTCGTAAAAATAGGAAACTGATAACTGCATCCACAACAAATAGCCATCCTCATGATTTTTGTATTGTAAGTACCCTCCATTTGTCCCTCCTTTCAGTATTGCGCTTTACAATTACCACCGCAGCTCCCTCAATTTGGGTATATTTTAATAGTTTATCGTTTTTAACACCCCGTACGTGTTCGATTTGTTTTTATTAACGATTTTTTTTTTATATAACGAGAAAGGCTGTGTATATATAGAATATTTGAGATTTTAAAAGAAACCCTCCTTCCAAAACCCTTCCCCCCACACCAGCGAGTGTGGAGCGATTTGTGATGCCAGTGCCTTAGATACGTGTCGCAATAATATATATATTATATGAGTATTTTGATTATTATAAATAATGTGAGTTAACTGTCGATGTTTTTAAAATAAATGATATAATTTGAATCATATAAGACACATGCCCATAATCATCAACATTGCATAAACTGAAAAAAAAAGACCTTTAATTGGCAATTCCTTCACAAAAAACTCTTCATCATCAACCACAACAAAAATATATTGCATATACTATTGAATGGACAAATTGAAAATGTCATAGTGACAGATATTGCTAAAACAAATGTCAAACACTCTGAATAGTACTTGTGATTGGAGCTTTGATGCCACCTTTTGTTTAATTATTCAGTGTTTCCAATGGAGGGAATCTAAAGTAATTATATTTTCCCAGATCATGCTATTGTTATTATAAGTAAGGCCATAACTAGCTTTTTGTGTTCCTGGACATACCTCATCGGCCCTAGTGATGAGTGTCTAGAGGCCCAAAAAAGGCTATGCTAAATTTTATGAATTATAATATATATATACATATATATAGGAAAATTATTCAAACCTTTAGACCACACTGTGGTAGAAAAGGCCAGTGGATATATATATATAATATTTTTTTATTATTGAAAGATTTATGAAACATTTGTGAATACAAGGGACTGGCATACAATTTATGTAATGAGGATAATTATTATTAGACCCTTAGAGTGTGGAATATAAAAAAAGTTCTATTTTTATAGGGGTTGTGAGGTTTTTTTGCTAGTAAAGGGAGAAGTTTAACGACCCTAATTTCACAGAAAACCTCTGAAAAACTGTGATTCACCTTGAAGGGGTTTGAACTCATGCTGTCCAATACAATATAATAAATTATTTAAAGGAAAATAATATTTAATACTCACAATCCTCCATAAATTAACATAATTTATTAAAATCCAGACACATAAACCTTTTACAATAAAACATATTTAGCTCCATGTAGTACCTAATACTTATAGCAAGACAACGCCAATGGTGAGAGCAAGCACTGTAACAACAGTGATATATCCAGTGCTGTATACCTCTTTGAGAGCTAGACACTTGCCAAAGTCCCATATCAAGTGACGAATGCCATTGATGAAGTGGTACACCACTGGCAGGGCAAGAATAAACTTTGCCAAAAAAATGGGTACCACTCCAACATGCATGTTGTCTATAGCACTAACAATGGTAGCCCATTCCCATGGCAGAACAGAGCTGGCTGCAATGCTGAACATGAAACCAGTTGAGATTGCACCTAAAATAAATACAAGCTATTATTATATGTTATATATATTATATTTTAACCTACACTGAAAGGTAAAAGGCAACTAGATAATATATATATTATCTAGCCTTATAAATGCAAATTCTCCAGTTCAATTCCCACCAGAGGGTGAAATTTTTAGAGAATTTGCATTTACCTATTTACAGCCTCACATTTAGCAATAATAACACACATTAAATTATATATTTATATATAAATATTATATCATGATAGTTATTTGTTGTTTCTATATACCACTACTGGTGTATGGTTTTTTTTTGGTCTATAATATTTATCTGTAATGCCAGTTGCCAGTGGCATTACAAGTGAATCTACAATTTAACATGGATTCCAATTCACTGTAGAGTTTAGATGTTGATTGAAGTATTTATATATATACATAATAATACTTCAATCAACAGTTTAGATGAGAATATCATCTACTTGAGACCATATAAAGGTGTTTAAGTATAAAAACTAACAAGGCAGATTGGGAAGTGTCATGACAGTAAAGTTATCACAAAAATAGTCCTACCAGTAATACGATGTGAAATAGACAGCATACTAGTAAGCTGTGGCTTGTAAATGGTGAGATGTGGCGACAGTGGTCTGTGCAATTTCTTATTATGCACATCATGGTTCTTCACAACGACTGGCTTGTATGCGGTAGCCTTCATTGTGACTGGCCTGATGTACATCAGACTGCATCCCTCATTCTTAACCAACTGCGAGCATAATTGCCTGCCAGCTAACCTAAAACATTACATAATAACAATAAAAATTTAATATCCATTGAAATATATCAATTAATCCAGCCCAACTGCACCTATTAGAGTACTTTAAGGGTGTGCATACATAATTAATGTATAAGAGAGTGGTAAATGTTAAAATTTACCTGCAGAGGAGAGACATCTTGGCAACAACTGACAGCTGTCAGATTTTTTTTTTTTGGGAGCTATGCCGATTGCATTTGAATTAGATAACTTGATTAATATGTGATTTTGAATTATTTTCTAATTTGCAATTTGCAGTTTTTTTTTTTTTTTTTAAACTGTTTTTAATTTGTCCTGAAAAGTAATTAAAAAGTAACCCATTAGAATTAAATAGTGACAGTTCTAGTGGAAATAAATAATAACTAAATGCAGATAACTGTTGTTTTTAAATTTTTTAAGAGATTAGGAGATAATATATTATTTTATACGCGCTTCAGTTTTAAAATTTGTTTGTATTTACATTGGTGGAGTCATCTATGTGTAGAAAGTCTTAGTTGAGGCATGATATGTTTGAACATGGCGCCAAAACTTGAAGATAGATCAAAGAAAATAAAAAAAAACTTCTATCTTTATAGGGCTATTAGCCGTGAGGCTTTTCTGCCGGTCAAGGCAGAAGCTCAGAGGAGTTTAATCACCCAGTATTTACCTTAACTTCACAGAAAACCTCTGAAAAACTGTGAAAGGTGATTCGCGAAAATTCATTCCACGCTGGGGGTCGAACTCAGGCTCTCCAATGCTCAGTACTCGGCCACTGAGCTGGGTAAAGAAAATATAATCCTAGATTTGATAGATAGATATTGTTACGTTATCAACTTCACGCATTACAGTTTTACAAGCCAAATCATTATAGTGCTCTGTGAACCAAATGTCCATCAAATGGCTTTTGTTTGCCCGCGTTGCTCATGCAGGGTTCATTTCATTTTACTTACATTTATTTATATTACGAAACATTTTTAAATTAGAAAATTGAAGAACCAAAGGCTATTAAAATTAAAATTAGTTGCTAATATAGTTTTAGTTTATTTTATTTAGAGGTGATAATTAAATAAAAACGTTTTAAAGTGTAATTTAATTGTAGTGCTGCCATCTAGCGGCAACTGGACGAACTACGCGCCGATGCGTTTCTGTCCACCGCCATGACAGTTCTCTTTCCGTGTGTGCATTCGTAGCGGTAGCGTCGCTCCCGTTTCAAATACGATTTTGACCGCATAAAATGGGTAAGTGCTAAAAAATATTAGTGCAATCGTGTTCGCCACTGCTTGCTGCTTCTGTAGATGCTATTTGTGTTGTTGGATTGCATTTTATTGTTGCAGGGCGAACTGCAGCATTTTGCCACCGGCGATCGGCTGTTGTTTCTGTTGGGAGTAATTGGCACGGCAATCAGACGAAATGCTGGCTGTAGTTTGGATCTTTGGATGGGAATTTACTGGGTGATACAATTAAATGGCTAGGGCAATTACTGAGAGGATGTAAGGTAAACACTGTTTTTTTTATTTATATATTCTGTATGTGCATGTGAAACGACGCCATTGTTTTTTTGACATTTATTTTATGCGGAAACAATTGTTTAATGACGACCTGCTATGATACAATTATGGATGATTTAATATCTGTGGTGCGATTTTTTGGGCGATTGCTATGAATATAGCAATCGAGAGACGTTGTTTTGGTATATTTTTTGGCGTTCCACTCAGAAACGACTTTATGGCACGCGTTTAGTAACTTGCTTTAGCTACTATACATGTATAAATCGGGCATTAACCCTTGACATTTGCCACCATAACATTTACAGGGATCTACTTACTCTGCAAGCTTTTATAAATCAATTCAGAATTATTTAATGAAATTGATTGTATCATAGAAGGTTGTGGGGTACAATATAGTGTAGAGTTCAAGTCATTTGAAATAGTGGACGGGCGTAGTTAGGTTGGTATGGGCCACCCGCCCGCCCCACCTTTGTTCGCATAGTTTTTTTAAAGGATACTCATGTTTTACATTGTTTAAACAATTTCAGAAAGAGTGTTGTCCCATGGAAAAAACTATGCGAGCAAAGGTAGGGTGGGCGGGTGGCCCATACCAACCTAACTACGCCCGTCCACTATTTCAAATGACTTGAACTCTACACTATATTGTACCCCACAGGTTTAGGTTTAGTAAGTACAGTCTCACTTTTTGGAAGTTTTCTTAATTTTTTGGTTTTGTTTGGTAGGCGTAGAGGTTATTTTGTTGATGCCTGAAAGCTTTTTCTCGAGACGAGTGATGCTATCGTAGCGCTTAACCATACCGCGCATTCGCTCGATGGATTCCTCAGTGAAACTCCAGCATTCAGGATGTTTCAGCATTGATGCACTGAAACATAATAACAATATTGAAACTCAGTTTTTTTTCTACAGTGAATTGCTTTGGTATGTTTACCTAGCAACTGATTCATCACTCTTCACCTCAATTACATTTGTAATCATTGCATTATCCGGTACAACCTCCTCTTTAGCCTGTACAGGCTTATCAGTATTATCATTCATGTCTAAATTCGAGGTATTAATGATCGGTTTGCTGATATAAGCTAGAGGCATTGATTCAACGAGCACATCAATTGCAGTTTGCTCATCGGTGGTTATTGGTAGACTGTATGACAGCTTCATGGTGCTGATCGCTTCCGAGTAGTGCATTCTGCAGACTTGAGTATGTTTCCCTGGGTCGTAGTTGCTCAATTTTAGGGCTTTTACGAAACTATCCAACCAATCTTTGCTACGTAAAAAACTAAAATAATTTAGAATACAAATTAATAATTTCGAATCAGCAAATAAAACATAAATAATGTGCACAATATATATTATAAAGCCTTACACCAATAGCAAGGTGGAAAAGCGTTCGGTTCCATAAATAAATAATGTGAATAACTAAAATTATATAAAATAATAAATAATAATAAAAAATTATAATGTTCAGTTGTGTGTACTCGTAGTGTTTGTAAAGCAAAACGTAGACCATTGATTAATTTTGTCGCATGATCTATAGCACAATTATTATTATTATTATAACGCTAATCTGTGGCTGTACTAATTTAACAATGCATTGAACAAATAAAGTTTTACAGCAAAAGAATATATTTTTATTCTTTTGCTGTAAAACTTTATTTGTTCAATGCATTGTAAAATTAGTACAACCACAGATTAGCGTTATAACGCTAATCTGTGGTACAACTAAATAATTGCTGAAAAGCTTTATTTGTTTAATGCATTGCAAAATTAGTACAACTAAATTGGTAATTAAAGTTTTTTTTTTTAATATAATGCAATTTTTTTTCGATCATTCTGTGGCCTGGTTTGGGCCCCTCTTCCGTCTGGGCCCTGGACACGTGCCCAGTGGTATAATTTACACTTTTTATCTGTTTATACTAGATAGTAGTAATGTAATTTCTGCGTTATGTTGCACTGAAAGTATAGTACTCACTTATAAAATTTAGCACCTTCTGTCGACCTCAAAGTGCAGCCCGGTGCGGCACAGCAAACGCCCTCCACATTGCTGCTGGTAACAAATAAACAAAAATATTATTAAGAATTAAATATCATCGATTAAATTCCTCACCATTTAAGTATCATAAACTGATTTCATAACAATATGATTGTGTTAATATATCTGCAGTCATAACAAATCATAACATAATAATACCTTATTTATTTATGTCTGTGATTAGTAAATAAAACGCGTGTTTAATTAAGAGATAACAATATTTTTGCATGTTTACATCCTGTTTAATGTTTGATTCTTGGAAGCAAATGCAATTGATATTCGATTTATTGTTTTTTAAGTTATAAATCAAAATGAACCCCGAATTTAATGTAGAAACAAGTAGTGATAGTTGCTATAGCTATCAATTTCTAACCCTGTATAGAGATTTGAAAAACTTGTTATTGCACATTCAAAAATTATCAAAATAAATTGCCATTTTCATTAAAAATTGGCAATTTAAAATTTATAATCGACGTGCCTGAGCATTTTTTGCGAAAATCAAAGAAATGTTTTATCGAATTTATTCTGTCCCGACTACCCGGTCCGGGATATGAACAATGGCCGCCCGTTCCTACTTTATATTTACCTATAAAGAATAACATTTTGATGGAAAACTAATACAAAAGTCTATACATTCAGTAAAAAAAAGGACCTTTATTGGCATTTTCTTCACAAAAAACTTCAATATATAATACCACAACAAAAATACATAACAATTAAAATATAATTCAGTATATATGTAAAACAAATCGACTAATAAAAGTTTTCTCCAAAATAATTAAAGATGTTGTAAATAGTGTTATATGTCAATGGTGATAAATAAGGCGCTTTCGTTTAACATCCCCGTGGCGTGCTGTATCGCGTAAGTCTTGCGGTCGTGCGCCGTCGGTTGTAAGAGCCGAGGTAGAATTTTAAGCATTGGGAGCGGCAAATAGAACAAGAAACAATAAGCCCGTAGCAGCACAGACCGATAAACGAAAACAGCTATACTGTGTCATCATAACAGTACAAAAAAAACGATACGGTGTATCATATTTCATTCTTTAGTATTATCGATGCGTTTTAATTGATAGTGTTTGTCAGTAAAAGCGCTTCAACATACTTCAATATTTCAAATAAAACTTACGTTTTTCTTCCGATCCTCTTACAGACAGGCCGGGGAACAGTAAAAATCGCAGCGTCCGCAATTGCAGTTTCGGGTGAACTAGTTGCGATACCAATGCGGGATTTAGAGCGGGTAGTTCTAGAACATTTGAAATCATAAATGAAAAGATTTGGTTGAATTAGGTTTAAAACAAGATTTGCGTTTAAAACACTTACATTATTGTTGGCAGTGGCGATCGCGGTTGTATCGACAACCTGTTGAACGTGCAAAAACACATATTATTATAAATCATCTATGTGATTACTTGAATGTCCATTTCTCACCTTTTGAATTTATGCGGCAGCGTTGTGGTCATTACTTTCTTTGGAATTTTTTTCGCAGTGCTTTAAAAATATTTGATATAAAATAATTACAAAAATAATCATATACAAATTTAGGCTGGGTTGTATAAAAGCAGATTAATTCGTTGTAATTCCGAGTTCATTTATAATCCGTGATTCAAATGTCAGTTTTGACAACTTTTAGACATATGTGACTGACACAATGTATGTCCCTAAAGTATTCACTAACTTCGCCAAAACATTTATTTATGATTTTTGCAAAAAATTCTCTAAAATGGCGACTTTTAATTTTAAATTGTCAGTTTTTTAAAAAAACAGTTGATATTGATAGCAGTTGATACAACGTTTAGAAAGTTTGAGAACCTCTGATATATGGTAAACCTTCTGCTGCTTTTACCTCATCCTTAAAAGATAAACGTGATCCTATCATTAAATAAGAAGTTTATTCCTTTACTCACCTTTCAAATTTAACCAGAGGCAGCGTAGTTGTCGTCACTGTTGCTTTCTTCGGAGTTTTCTTCGGTTTGCTTTAAAGAATATTCGATATATTTAAAAAAAATCTAGGTTTATCACAGTTATAAAATTAAATATCTGGTCTCGGCACTACACGACTTTCCGAATGAAGTAATTCATTCCAAATCAGAGTTCTCAGCCAATTTTCAAATTTTTAATCGCGCTCCGTTAAGCCCTGGTTTCCTAGGAAAGCGGCCGCTTAAAAACGGCCGCTTTTGACGTCATTTTTACAAAAATAATTCTACGTGTATATAAACGAATATAGTTTCCTATAAAGTGTAATACCTCAACGTACTGCAAAAACCCAATGAATTACGATGAAAAATTGTGAGTTCTTCTATTACATATACTTAAAACGACCTTTGTGATTTGTGAATGACGTCAAAAGCGGCCGCTTTAAAGCGACCGTTCTCCTAGGAAACCAGGGCTTTAGGGCTGTTTTCCCGGAATTTTGTTCAGACATACACACACACACACAGACATAATATACACAGGCATACATACATACATACATACATACATACATACATACATACATACATACATACATACATACATACATAAATATGTGTATGTATTTAGAGACATACACACACACAGACAGACATACATACATACAAATTTGAGAGGGCCTAAGAGAGCATAACAGAGTTTCCAAAAGCCGTAAAGCATGTTTAAGACTCTATTGCCCGAGTGTTAGTGTATTTTATATACTACAAAAAATCCTAAAATGCATACCGTTTATTACGTATAACTCTGGGTACAGCATTTGCATTGAGACACCATTTCCCATTCTTCGTCAATCGGTAATCCGTGCTCAGAAAATGCTCGCTACAAGCATGAGACGATCGTCCCGGGTCGCACTTTAAACCGCCTGCCTTAATCCATTCTGCTCGCGAGCTTTTTGCAGCAGGAAATCTGCACACACACACACATATATATATATATATATATATATATATATATATATATATGTGTGTGTGTGTGTGTGTGTGTGTGTGTGTGTGTCCTAATCATAAAAATCGCAATCACCTATGAAACCTAAGTCTCTCAGTGCGACCGGTTGATGGACACAGAGCACACCTACGGTACATTTTGATAAAAAAAAAGCTTAAGCTTTATCTTTCGTTATTTAAACCGGCTTAAAAGTATGAATCGCGAATGCAATTATCGTAAAATCTGACTAACAATGATTGTCAATTAGTTTTATCACTGGTACTGTTCGTTCGCGAAAAGCGCTTGATTGGAACACGGATGAAATAAAAAATGTCTAAAGATGTGGTGGGGGCGGCGACGGTGGCAGTTAAGACGTGTACGCGTGCGCGCGGTACTTAACTTCTAAGCTACAACGCAACCTGCAGGAATACAGGGTAAAGACAATTAATCGAAATCTATATTCACACTTATATGTGATAACAGTGTTATTATAAATGGTTGATGGTTTGATAGAATTTGGCGCGCTATTACGTATCGGCGCAATTCACAATAAGTTAGTTTGTTAGTAAATCATAGTTAACAACGTAATTAACTACAAACCATATTACAAAGTTTTGTTTTTATATAAGGTAATTAAATTATCTTTCATTTGGTATGTGAATATAAATTGTACGATCATAATTAAGAGAGATATCTTCAAAAAAAGTGTGATATGTCTCTTTTCTTGCTAATAAATCATAGTTACCAACCGTATTAACAACAAATGATAACAAATAATAATGTTTTCTAAAAGATAGTTTAATTATCTTTCATTTGGTGTATGAATTAAGCTTTTGCGATCACAATTAATAAAGATATCTTCAAAAAATAATCTGATATTTATATTTTTTTGTTAGTAAATCATAGTTACCAATGTAATTAACTACAAATCACACTACAAAGTTTTGTTTTTATATAAGATAATTAAATTATCTTTCATTTGGTATGTGAATAAAAATTGTACTATCACAATTAAGAGAGATATCTTAAAAAAAGTGTGATATGTCTCTTCTCTTGCTAGTAAATCATAGTTACCAACCGTATTAATGTCAAATGATCAAAAATAATAATGTTTTCTGAAAGATAGTTTAATTATCTTTCATTTGGTGTATGAATGAAGTTTCTGCGATCACAATTAATAAAGATATCTTCAAAAAATAATCTGATATTTATATTTTTTGTTAGTAAATTATAGTTACCAACGTAATTAACTACAAATCATACTACAAAGTTTTGTTTTTATATAAGATAATTAAGTTATCTTTCATTTGGTATATGAATATAAGTTGTACGATCACAATTAAGAGACATATCTTCAAAAAAAATGTGATATGTTTCTTTTCTTGCTAGTAAATCATAGTTACCAACCGCATTAACATTAAGTGATAAAAAATAATAATGTTTTCTAAAAGATAGTTTAATTATCTTTCAACTGGTGTATGAATGAAATTTTTGATATCACAATTAATAAAGATATCTATATTTTTTGTTAGCATATCATAGTTACCAACGTAATTAACTACAAATAATACTACAAACTTTTGTTTTTATATAAGATAATTAAATTATCTTTCATTTGGTATATGAATATAAATTGTACGATCACAATTAAGAGAGATATCTTCAATAAAAGTGTGATATGTATCTTCTCTTGCTAGTAAATCATAGTTACCAACCGTATTAATGTCAAATGATAAAAATATATGATGTTTTCTAAAAGACAGTTTAATTATCTTTCACTTGGTGTATGAATGAAGTTTCTGCGATCACAATTAATAAAAATATCTTCAAAAAATAATCTGATATTTATATCTTTTGTTAGTTGATCATAGTTACCAGCGTAATTAACTACAAATCCTACTACAAACTTTTGTTTTTATATAAGATAATTGAATTATCTTTCATTTACTATGTGAATAAAAATTGTACGATCACAATTAAGAGAGATATCTTCAAAAAAAAAGTATGATATGTCTCTTCTCTTGCTAGAAAATCATAGTTACCAGCCGTATTAACATCAAATGATAACAAATAATGATGTTTTCTAAAATATAGTTTAATTATCTTTCATTTGCTGTATGAATGAAGTTTTTGCGATCACAATTAATAAAGATATCTTCAAAAAATAATCTGATATTTATATTTTTTGTTAGTAAATCATAGTTACCAACGTAATTAACTATAAACCATACTACACAGTTTTGTTTCTATATAAGATAATTAAATTATCTTTCATTTGGTATGTGAATATAAATTGTACGATCACAATTAAGAGAGATATCTTCAAAAAAAAGTGTGATATGTCTCTTCTCTTGCTAGTAAATCATAGTTACAAACCGTATTAACATCAAATGATAAAAAATAATGATGTTGTCTAAAAGATATTTTAATTATCTTTCATTTGGTTTATAAATGAAGTTTCTGCGATCACAATTAATAAAGATATCTTCAAAAAATAATCTGATATTTATATTTTTTGTTAGTAAATCATAGTTACCAACGTAATTAACTACAAATTATACTACATAGTTTTGTTTTTACATAAGATAATTAAATTATCTTTCATTTGGTATATGAATATAAATTGTACGATCACAATTAAGAGAGGTATCATAAAAAAAAGTGTGATATGACTCTTTTCTTGCTAGTAAATCATAGTTACCAACCGTACTAACATCAAATGATAAAAAATAATGATGTTTTCTAAAAGATATTTTAATTATCTTTCATTTGGTATATGAATAAAGATATTGCGATCACAATTAATAAAGATATCTTCAAGAAATAATCTGATATTTATATTTTTTGTTAGCAAATCATAGTTACCAACGTAATTAACTACAAATCATAGTACAAAGTTTTGTTTTTATATAAGATAATTAAGTTATCTTTTATTTGGTATATGAATATAAATCGTACGATCACAATTAAGAGACATATCTTCAAAAAAAGTGTGATATGTTTCTTCTCTTGCTAGTAAATCATAGTTACCAACCGTATTAACATCAAATGATAAAAAAATAATGATGTTGTCTAAAAGATAGTTTAATTATCTTTCATTTGGTGTATGAATGAAGTTGTTGCGATCACAATTAATAAAGATATCTTCAAAAAATAATCTGATATTTATATTTTTTGTTAGTAAATCATAGTTACCAACGTAATTAACTACAAACCATACTACAAAGTTTTGTTTTTATATAAGATAATTAAATTATCTTTCATTTGGTATGTGAATATAAATTGTACGATCACAATTAAGAGAGATGTCTTCAAAAAAAAATTGTGATATGTTTCTTTTCTTGCTAGTAAATCATGTTACCAACCGTATTAACATCAAATGATAACAAATAACGATGTTTTGTAAAAGATAGTTTAATTATCTTTCATTTGGTGTATGAATGAAGTTTTTTCGATCATACACCAAATGAAAGATAATTAAACTATCTTTTAGAAAACATCATTATTTTTTTATCTCTCTTAATTGTGATCGTACAATTTATATTCACATACCAAATGAAAGATAATTTAATTATCTTATATAAAAACAAAACTTTGTAGTATAATTTGTAGTTAATTAGGTTGGTAACTATGATTTACTAACAAAAATATAAATATCAGATTATTTTTTGGAGATATCTTTATTAATTGTGATCGCAAAAACTTCATTCATACACCAAATGAAAGATAATCAAACTATCTACCAAATGAAAAATAATTTAATTATCTTACATAAATTTTCTTTTATTTGGTATGTGAGTAGATCTTACCAGTGCAGATCAGAAAATTTTGCCAATTGCTAATTGTAATAATATTTTAAAACATTAATTAATGAATATATAAATAATGCACTAAGACTATAAAAACTGCTACACAAACAATAAACACATTTTATTAATAACAATAAAAAACAGCGTAACAAAATAAACAACAAAATCATTAATAAATAAGTATCGCAGTCTCCAGAAAAGTGTTGGGATTATTATTTGAGTGGCTGTACTAATTCGCGATCAAGTCGAATCAATTACACACTCCTAGTGGCCTCCAAAGTTGTGGAAACCGCCGCCACCGCCGCCGTAGCTTTGGTGCTCGAAACCGGCATGCTGTTCGCCGCCCCCGAAACCGTGGTGTTCACCTCCATGTCCCAAAGTGAAGGCGGCGGAGTGGTCTCCTCCATTGAAGCTGGAGTGGAGCACGGGGCTGACCTCGCCGGTTTCATGGCCGGTGGAAACTTCACCACCGCCATGACCAACATCGTAGCTGGATACGCCAGAAGTGTACGAACCCAAACCGGCACCGGTGCCATGACCATAGCCTACTGAAGTATGTGCGGAGTGTTCGTCACCACCTCCACCACCACCACCACCGTTGTGGTCACCGGTGGATAGGAAACTGCCTCCGAATAGGCCGTCATGTCCGTGTCCACCTAATGATAACAAAAATATTTTAATAAGTGATTTAACATTAGCCGTTTTCGTTTATCATTAGAGAGCTATTCTAATACGAGAAATAACAGTTCCCGAATGATGAACGAAGGCAGCTTATGCTGTTTATAGGTGTTTTCGTTTAGCATGGTTCAGCATTACTAGTCGCCCCATCGCGGTTGTGCGCCGACGGTTGTAAGAGCCGAGGTGCGCATCGGACAAAACCAACAATAAGCCCGTACCAGCCCAGAGTGATAAACGAAAGGCGCTATTGTGTGTTGATGAGACTAATACTACTAGATAACATTACGGTGGTTATGTTATCTAGTAGTAGCAGGCCAATCCGTGATTCTAACATCATTTTTGACAACGTTGACAAATAATGCAACGTTGCCATATATAAACAGGGGTGTACGAAGTTATTAAATAGAAAGTTAACAACAAACTACAATTTAGGCAACATTTAACAACATAATCACGGATTATCGTTACCTCGCCTTTATACAATCAAACCTTACTATTGTTCTTACCATGTTCGGTTACTTAAGGGTCGATTAACATCGACTGTTGAGTGTTAACCACTGGTTAGAAGGCATTGAAATACACTTTAACCGTATAACCGTAGATAAACGTTTAATAGGCGTACACTTTTCCTTAATATATAGTATCATATAAAAAAAAACTCGTATCTTTATAGACCTATGAGCTGTAAAGGCTTTTCCGCCTGTCAGGGCAGGAACTAATAGGGGATTAATCACTCGGTATTTACCTTAACTTTACAGAAAACCTCTGAAAAACTGCAAAACTGTTACGTTTTCTTACCTCCTTCTTTGGTTAGATCGAATGTTGTCCCTTTGTGATTACCCAGACTAACTATACTAACGCCGCCATGGTGGTCGCTGCCTACGGCGGCACCGCCACCGCCACCGCCGCCATGGTTATCTAATGTGGCCCATCCACCATGACCATGATTTCCTGCAGAAAGCAAACCATTTAAATCATCAATAGTAATTTCAATAAACTGAATTAATGATAATTATATAGGCATGTAAAGAGCCAAATTCACAGACAGGACTAGTTTTGTCTGGTTTTGGTACTACTAAGGCCCAATTCACACATAGGAGACGAAGGCGTGGTACCGGCTCGGCGAGAGGCACGACGCTTTTACGCCCCCTCTATATAAACATATGCTTTCATGCCTAATTAGGTGATGAGGCGCGGGTATTTGCCTCGTGCCTCTCACCGTGCCGGCACCGCGTCTTAGCCTCTTCGCCTGAGACACGGTGGCTGCGAGGCGAGAGGCACAACTCTTCCACGCCGCCTCTATGTAAACATATGGTGCAATATTCACCCCTTCACTGCACTTCACAATCGCTTGTGCGACATCGCGCACGCCTACACAGCGCCTCCACCTGACGCCGCTTATGTGTGAATTGGGCCTAAGAACTATTTACTTACCATATGAGGGCATGGCAAGTGCTGTTTCGAGCACTAGCACACTGGCTAAAATGATCTAGAACAGAAACAGTAAATTGACGGTTACTGATATGTTAATGTTAACGGCAATTAAACAAATAAAAATCAACTAGCTACACTGAAACAGATGAAAGAAACACTTTTGAATTTGAAATTGTATTTTATTGTATTTAATCGAATGCTACCTCGAATCTACCATATTTTGGTGTAAGGCAGCGAAATTGTTAGTAAAATGGAATAGAAATTCATATTAATAGCTAATTATTTAGATTTAGTCAATTGGATCCTGCCCGACTGCGCCAAATAGAAACAAATTTATTAAATTCACACAATACAACACTTTTATTAAAATAAAAAAACAAAGAATTCAGTTGTCAAAAATGTGGATCCTACTCGACTGCGCCAAATTGAAACGAATTTATCAAATTCCCATAACACAAAACTTTTATAACAATAAAAGTTTACTATAATAATAGTAATGAATGATTTTATTCGGCTTTATAGTGTAAATTCGGTTATAATAATATTATTATATTATACTAGTTGAATTTGATCTCATTTGTTTCTTACCTTAAACATGTTAGTGTAAATGTATGTGACTGCGTGTATTACAAAAGATGAACTGGTGCATCTGGGAGGGCACGGGGGCGCTTTTATATGCTGCGGCGACAATGAGAATGTGTTTGCCCGGTGGAAATGGCGAAAGTGAAATGGCGCTCGTCCGCCGAGGAGCGCGACAAAAACGCGCTCCAATTATCGTTTCTTGAACCACAACGCGCGACGACGGTATTGCTTTCATCTCATTGCCAAGACCATCACACTATTGAGACAAAGGTTATATAGAGTAAATCAGTGTGCAAATATAAGTTTAAATAATTTAAATTAAATGCAAATAAGTTTAGACATCCCAATTATTTCTATGCGAAAAAGGAGTTGACAATTTATTTACACAAATAACTATCAAATTGCGTTTAATTACGATAGGATTTAATAATTGATACGAATCAATTATTAAATCCTATTGTAAATCAACGCAATTTTATAGTTATTTGGGTAAATACAGTGTATCTCCAGATTAATATAAAATTGTTACATAGACAGGCTGATTTATAATTATAAATATATGGACGAACATTAAATATCATATATAGGGTTCTTTTCTAGCCCAAAAAGAGAACATTTTTTGTTGTAAGACTATAAATAATGTTAATATCTTTGTATAGTAATATTTTCAGTATCATCATGTCTGAAAATTGTTGTAGAAAATTAGTGCTAGTTGGAAAAAGCACAGAAATTATAAATTTCATATCATTGCATGTGATTGGAAACGGATACGCTCGTCGCTATATCGCGAAAATAATTCGTGTGACGTGCAGTGAAATGAAAGTCGTTAATTTAGTTTTTTTTTTCTTTACTGTTGTTATATTCCGACTATCCTAGTTGTAATCAATTAGAGCGCTTCCGCGTGTGCACGGTTCTGCGGCGACGGTATTTCCAATCTATTTACAGAAATTTGGCATTATTGGATTGAAAACTACAAACTTCAACAATCATAACAGGGATAATTATTATTAGATATTAATTTCCGTTTAGCATAACTAATTCACAACGAATTTCATCTACATTTCTTACATTTCTTCTTTTGGTCCTTGCGTCTTTTTTTACAATTAAAAGTGTATTTATTCATTATAAAATAAGGATTTGTATTATATTATTATTATTGTAGTAATTACAAATCATCCCCACGACGGAAATTTCATCTAGTCAACTCGATAATAACATCAATAATAAAACTATAGTCATACCATTAAATAATCATCACATGATTAATCAATGATCATACATACAATGACATAACCAAAACTCAAAATCTATTATGACAGGCATGTAGTTTACATGTGTCACCAATTCATCAAATCCCCACAAAATTCCGTGCTGTAATCGCAAAAAAAAAATCGTGTCGTTTTCTATGTTTGTTTACAGTTGCATGTTTCAAGGTAACTTGCGTATCGCGTACCTCGCGGCGGCGGGGGCCCTTTAAAGATTTTCACCGCGATCCTATATCTATCCGCAAGGATCCGTCATAACGCAGGAGGGGGCCAGGGGGGTGGCGATTATATTCAAAGCAGGCCGCCTTCGGCACGCAACCCCAACGTTCCTCGTGGATCGATCAACGGACATGCCAAATTCTTCAGTCTGAGAGTTTTCGTAAATCTGAACAGTTCAGGTGCTCGCGCGCGCGAAAAACGCGAGTGCGCGTAAATATGGCCAAGGAACAACAAATGTAAGTTAGAGTAATATAATACTCAATTTACATAGTAAAATCCATACAAAAACTTGGCTTATGTTATTGGTATCGGGAGTTCGAAAACTTCTATTTTAACAGTCTGAGAACTATCAAATGTTCACATATTGCAAACAAACCGGTACAAATCAAGCCAAATGTCGTTGAATTCACGTTCAAAATCACACACGAACCATCTATATGCAATAAGTACTCACTAAAAACGGCTAAAACAAACGAAACATAAACAACGTATAAGATTAAGATAGTTCACACGCGGCGCTTCACTTACGCCAACGAATCTTAACTAGTTTAAGACCGTCTTAATAATAAGACGGTCCACCAAACAAAAATCGGATCTTAATAATAATAATAAGACGGTTTTACATTGTAAGACTAAGTAAGATCTACATATGTTTGTTGCAACAGAATAAAAATGTAAGACGTGGTTATATATATATATATATATATATATATATATATATATATATATGTATATATGTATATATATATAAGGTCTAAGATTCGTTGGAGAAACCGGGCGTTAAGGTCGTTTTAGACAAGACAATTTCTTGACTCAAAAGTTAAGGTCGTTTTAGACAAGACAAGTTCTTATCTCAAAAGTTGTTCAAGAAATGAATTCATATATCCTCCTCCCATACAATTTGTCCTTGACAAATAGAGCGCGTTATAATTTTCCATTCGATCTACCATCCAATTCAATATTTCAAATAATTTGCTATATGATACGAGAGAATTTAGATTGTCTCACATCTTGACTAACTTTTGAGTCAAGAAATTGTCTTGTCTAAAACGACCTTTAGCAGTTTCAGCCGTAAGATGCATATAGTAATAGGCATAAATGGTATGAATGGCTATCTAACAATCGATATGTTTTACACAGTTTCAAACTATCGAACATTTACTTGTTCTTGTAATTTAAATAAAGAGGGTATCGAACTCAAAGACAGTTTTTTTGTTTGTTCCAGCGATGAAGGCACTTATGCAAGTATTCTGAAAACCATCAGCATGGTACGGCACTGACCATAATAACTCGTGTTTAATTCCCATCTTTCACCAAAACCAAAACAAACCAAACTCGCTTCTACCTGCAGTTTTTGGAGAATAACGGTTTTCAACAAACGGCCAACGAATTCCGCGCGGAGGTGCAACTCAAGTTTCAAGATGTTAACGTGGAATCGGCCAGTCCGCGCACTCTTATTCTTCGACCACTCGATGAGTTTCCTGGCAAACAGGACGGCGGAAGCAGCAGCGAGGTGGTCATATGTTTGACAGGACAAGATAGTCTTAACATAGGTAAGAGTAATATCACAGATTAGCGTATATATAATATATATATATATATATATATATATATATATATATATATATATATAAACGCTAATCTGTGGTAATATTCAAGTCATGAGAAATATTTAGTTTTTAAAGAGTCTACAGTTTAAACTATTGGTAGATAAGAGACGTTAGTTGTTGAATGATATATATCTAAATAGCAGATGATACCGGGAGGATGGTAAAAGGTTGAAGATTGAAAGTATAAACATAATGGCACATAAGGGAGACGTGCAGGGCAGTCGTATAGTTTGAGGTTGGAGTAAGAAAGACTAGTGTCCGTGGTCTGGATTAGATGAAATGAATGCTGAAAGGCGTGTGGGAGGGTGGTGAAGTTTGAGGAAAGGCTACAAGGGTTGTAGAAAGAAAGACTACTGCGGGTAGTGTGGATGAGAGATGAGGATAGGGCAGAAAGTATTTGGAGGAAGGATAGAGGAAGGATGTATGAAATATTGGGTATATTTGAGGTGTGGGTACTGAAAAACTAAGAGGTGGGACAAGCGTGCGAACAAACGTCACGGAGAGAATGAGGGATGTTGAGTGGCAAGAGCGATAGGAAAGATTGAATGGGGGCTCGTAAAACCCGGGCTATGTGAAGTAGTAGGTAGTTGAGCAAAGAGGAGTAGGTATGCATGGCAGTAGCGAGTTGTGAGTCGGATGAGAGAGGAAGGAAGGTGTGGATAGGACAAGAGTACACCACGTGAGTATTGTGTAGTAAGGAGAGTGACATGTGATGGCATCTGAGCAACGAGTGCGAGGGTGTGAAAGAAAAGTGGGTGGGGGATTGTAGAAAGGTGAGTGAATGGCTAAGAGAGAACGGGAATGACGTGAAATCTGTAACTGGGTTAGGTACGGGGGACAAGGTATTTTGTATGTGGTAAAGCCATGGTTTCCTTGGAAGCGGTGTCGATAACAGCGGCCGCTTTTGACGTCATTTACACATTACAAGAAACTAGTATATGTAATTGAATTCACCATAATCCACTGTTATTAATGTTCATTCAAGTGTATTGGGGAAAATTATGGGTATATAAATAAAGGTTCTATACTAAATAGAATACTAAATACTAAATACTAAATACTAAATACTAAATACTAAATACTAAATACTAAATACTAAATACTAAATACTAAATACTAAATACTAAATACTAAATACTAAATACTAAATACTAAATACTAAATACTAAATACTAAATACTAAATACTAAATACCAAATACCAAATACCAAATACCAAATACCAAATACCAAATACCAAATACCAAATACCAAATACCAAATACCAAATACCAAATACCAAATACCAAATACCAAATACCAAATACCAAATACCAAATACCAAATACCAAATACCAAATACCAAATACCAAATACCAAATACCAAATACCAAATACCAAATACCAAATACCAAATACCAAATACCAAATACCAAATACCAAATACCAAATACCAAATACCAAATACCAAATACCAAATACCAAATACCAAATACCAAATACCAAATACCAAATACCAAATACCAAATACCAAATACCAAATACCAAATACCAAATACCAAATACCAAATACCAAATACCAAATACCAAATACCAAATACCAAATACCAAATACCAAATACCAAATACCAAATACCAAATACCAAATACCAAATACCAAATACCAAATACCAAATACCAAATACCAAATACCAAATACCAAATACCAAATACCAAATACCAAATACTAAATACTAAATATTGAATACTGAATACTGAATACTGAATACCAAATACCAAATACCAAATACCAAATACTAAATACTAAATACTAAATACTAAATACTAAATATTGAATACTGAATACTGAATACTGAATACTGAATACTGAATACTGAATACTGAATACTGAATACTGAATACTGAATACTGAATACTGAATACTGAATACTGAATACTGAATACTGAATACTGAATACTGAATACTGAATACTGAATACTGAATACTGAATACTGAATACTGAATACTGAATACTGAATACTGAATACTGAATACTGAATACTGAATACTGAATACTGAATACTGAATACTGAATACTGAATACTGAATACTGAATACTGAATACTGAATACTGAATACTGAATACTGAATACTGAATACTGAATACTGAATACTGAATACTGAATACTGAATACTGAATACTGAATACTGAATACTGAATACTGAATACTGAATACTGAATACTGAATACTGAATACTGAATACTGAATACTGAATACTGAATACTGAATACTGAATACTGAATACTGAATACTGAATACTGAATACTGAATACTGAATACTGAATACTGAATACTGAATACTGAATACTGAATACTGAATACTGAATACTGAATACTGAATACTGAATACTGAATACTGAATACTGAATACTGAATACTGAATACTGAATACTGAATACTGAATACTGAATACTGAATACTGAATACTGAATACTGAATACTGAATACTGAATACTGAATACTGAATACTGAATACTGAATACTGAATACTGAATACTGAATACTGAATACTGAATACTGAATACTGAATACTGAATACTGAATACTGAATACCGAATACCGAATACTAAATTCTAAATACTATATACTATATACTACATACTATATACTACATACTACATACTACATACTACATACTACATACTACATACTACATACTACATACTACATACTACATACTACATACTACATACTACATACTACATACTACATACTACATACTACATACTACATACTACATACTACATACTACATACTACATACTACATACTACATACTACATACTACATACTACATACTACATACTACATACTACATACTACATACTACATACTACATACTACATACTACATACTACATACTACATACTACATACTACATACTACATACTACATACTACATACTACATACTACATACTACATACTACATACTACATACTACATACTACATACTACATACTACATACTACATACTACATACTACATACTACATACTACATACTACATACTACATACTACATACTACATACTACATACTACATACTACATACAACATACTACTTTTGTTTATCGTTCTGGAGCTCTTCTGGGCTGGTCTTAGCTGGCTTAGAACATCTCGGAACCGCTCACGAACGATAAACGAAAGCGGCTTAAATACAAAATACTACGTGAGACATAAAAGGCAACATATATAGAAGAATGTAAACTATCTTTCTTGCAAGATACGAATTTAGAATTTAGATGTGATAAACAGATGACAGCTGACGGATCACAGATTACGGATGACAGATGATAGATGATAGATGATAGGCGATAGGATGATATGATGATAGGATGATAGGATGATAGGATGATAGGATGATAGGATGATAGGATGATAGGATGATAGGATGATAAGATAATAAGATGATAGGATGATAGAAAGATAGGATGATAGAATGATAGAATGATAGAATGATAGATGACAGATGACAGATGACAGATGACAGATGACAGATGACAGATGACAGATGACAGATGACAGATGACAGATGACAGATGACAGATGACAGTCAATATATGATAAATGATACAAATGATGTATTATTTTTTCACGATTGACACTATCATCCCAATAAACCATAAGCATAAACATCACAAAAGACACAAATTTGCAGAAAATAAGTACAGAGCCGTATTTATTCTTTACAGATATCACGGAGCTGTCTGCGAGTCAGGATGACAATACATGTAAGTAGAATGTAGAATTGTTGGGGTCGTATGTTGTAGAACAATTGTGTGTGTGTGATAGTTTTCGAAAGATTTTTTGTGTGGAAACGAACGTTATGTCATTTTTAACTACTTAGTTAGTAGTAATCTACTCGCTTTTAAATACTTATCTTTCATGTTGATATTATGCAGTCAAAGTCAATCCAATAATTTTCTTTAGATGCGGAAAGGCTAAAGTTAAATTTGTTGAAATTACAAGAGGAACATGTCAAATTAATGTGTAAGTATTGTATGGATATGCAGAAAGGCGAGAGATTATTTTATAGAGGTGGATTCTTTCTTTTTCATGACTACTCCGATAAAAGTGTACTGTCAAATGACAAATATGATGACAGATGACAGATGACAGATGACAGATGACAGATGACAGATGACAGATGACAGATGACAGATGACAGATGACAGATGACAGATGACAGATGACAGATGACAGATGACAGATGACAGATGACAGATGACAGATGACAGATGACAGATGACAGATGACAGATGACAGATGAAAGATGAAAGATGAAAGATGAAAGATGATAGATGATAGATGATAGATGATAGATGATAGATGATAGATGATAGATGATAGATGATAGATGATAGATGATAGATGATAGATGATAGATGATAGATGATAGATGATAGATGATAGATGATAGATGATAGATGATAGATGATAGATGATAGATGATAGATGATAGATGATAGATGATAGATGATAGATGATAGATGATAGATGATAGATGATAGATGACAAATGAGGCATTGATAACAAAAATTAAATTTAAATTTAGAAAATTTTGTTTTGTGTTATTATTATTATTAGTAGTACTTACATAAAAATTGATTTTTTTTTAAATTTTATAGTTGGTCTACTTTTCCTCTCAATGTATCAAAATATACAATAAATATATGACAGATGATTGATAACAGATAACACACTAATGCAGAAATGAAAAATATAAACTATATTAAAGATAGTTGATACATATCAAACAGATGAAATATGTAACAAAAGTAACACATGACAGATATAAAATATATGACAAATAACTGATGACATTCATAACTCATTTGTCAAATTTATCTGTCGTCTTTCACTTTTTCTGTTATTTTTAATTTTTTAATTTATCATCTGTCAAAATGTATCTGTCACATTTATCTCTCATCTGTCATATTTTTCTGTTGCCTTTCCCCTTTTCTGATATTTGCCACTTTTATTTGTCATCATTCAAAATCAATCTATCGCTCTTCACTTCTATTATTATTTATCTCGCATCTGTCGTTTTACACTTTCTTCTGTTATTTGTCACTTCTAATTTCTCATCTATCAAAATGTATATCACCCTTCACTTTTATCTGTTACGTTTATCTCTCATCTGTGATATTTCTTTCACCTTTCACTGTTACACTTTATATGTTATTTGTCACTTTTATTTGTCATCTGACAAAATTTATCTATCGTAATTTATTTCCCTCTGCTACTTTTATTTCAAATATGTCATATTTATCTGTCCATTTAACTTTTTCTGTTATTTGTCATCTGTTTGTTAAATTTATCTATTGCGTTTAATTTTTATTAGTCACTTGTATCTCACATTTGTCAAATGTTTTTGTCGCCTTTCACTTTTTTTAATTATTTAGCACTTTTATTTATCATCTGTCAAAATTTATCTATTACCTTTCACTTCTATCTGTCACTTTTATCTCGCATCTGTCATATTTATCTGCCATCTTTCACTTTTTCCGATATTTCTCACTTTTATTTTTCATCTGTCAAATGTATTTATTTTAACTTTTATCTCTCAGTTGTATCTCTCATCAGTCAAATTTATCTGTCGCCTTTAACTTTTTTCTGTTATTTGTCACTTTTATTTCTCATCTGTTAAAATGTATCTATTACCTTCAACGTTTATTTCTCAGTTGTATCTCTCATCTGTCAAATTTATCTCTCGCCTTTCATTTTTTCTGATATTTCTTACTTTTAGTCCTCATTTATCAAATGTATCTATTACCTTTAACTTTTATCTCTCAGTTGTATCTTTCATCTGTCAAATTTATCTGTCGCCCTTCACTTTTTTCTGTTATTTATTACTTTTAATTCTCATCTGTCAAAATATATCTATTACCTTCAACTTTTATTTCTCAGTTGTATCTCTCATCTGTCAAATGTATCTGTCGTCTTTCACTTTTTTCTGTTATTTGTCACTTTTATTTCTCATCTGTCAAAATATATCTATCACATAACATATGACATGTGATGAAAAATCCGCACCCCTCTCCTTCTTTCAAAATGTCTGCTGTATTTCCTAATAAATATCGGTTTCACCACAGATTAGCGTTCGTACAGACACTCGAAATAACCTTGACTAAATTTCCGGCATATTCGTCATTTTGTAAAATCATTAACAAGCTTTATTTGAGAGCTTGACTAATGTAACAGATATGTCAGTGTTTCCCTTATTCATCGATCTGCCATCGATTTATATTTAATCACGGAAATGTAAAAAAATTAAGGTGGTAAATGGTGCATCGTACTTGCACTTGCAATTGGCATAGCAATTATAAAACGTATACTTTTTAAAATTACCGAGATTTAGTAAAATATGCAAGTTAACCAAGTAACGTTGGTATACATCTTACTGCTTTCAAGGTCACCAAAAAATGAAGATAGTTGATACATATCAATCAGATGATATATAATCAAACAGTTGATACATATCAAACACATGACAGATATAAAATATATGACAAATATATGACAAATAACTGTCATTCATGACTCATTTGTCAAATTTATCTGTCGTCTTTCACTTTCTTCTGTTCATTTTTAATTCCTCATCTGTCAAAATTTATATGTCATTTTTATCTCTCATCTGTCATATTTTTATGTTGTCTTTCCTCTTTTCTGTTATTTGCCACTTTTATGTGTCATCATTCAAAATCTATTGCATTTCACTTCTAGTTTTATTTATCTCGCATCTGTCGTTTTCACTTTATTCTGTTATTTGTCACTTCTAATTTCTCATCCATCAAAATGTACCCTTTCACTTTTATTTGTGAGATTTAGTAAAATATGCAAGTTAACCAAGTAAAATGTTGAGATGTATACCAACATTTTACTTGGTTAACTGCTTTCAAGCTCACCAAATTATTTAGGGAAAGATCAAAGGTTCCAACAAGAGTTTCATATCTGTATAAACGCTAATCTGTGGTTTTACTTTGCATAAACCACCCCTTTCAGCCGTAGCTACTCAACTAACAGACGTGCTCACCTCCCTGGAGAGTAGCCCGAAAAGAAGTTCAAAAGACGCGCCGGCGGAAACAGCAACAGACACCGCTGTGCAATTTTTTGTGGGCGTTCCTAATCAAAAACACTCCTTAGTCGAACCACCCACATCACCAAATGATATACAAACATACATGTTGAATCATACACCGCGACCCTCTGTGGGGAATGACACTAAAACAACATCCAGCCTAAAAAATCCCAATCTAGTCTTCGCCGCGCAATGCCAGGACGAAGAGCCCCCGTTCTACAAACCGATACATGGCAAACGAAAGAGTAGTGGTTTGAAATCGGGAAATTTAGCCTCCCCCAGCACCGCAATGGTGATACAAATGCAGCTGGAGGATGAGGTGGATAAGTTGAATGATAAAGAGGCTGACAGGGAGGAGACAACTCCAACGCCGCGCCCTCCGTACAACTCGCTTGACATTTCAGAGGTTTCTGACCATTTACCTTCAGAATGGGCGGCTGATGGTAGAATTATTGTGCACAAGCACGATCTGCAAGCATCGGTGCACTGTCCACGCTGTAGCGTACATCTCGTTGTGGATTACAAGACAATTAAGAAGGAAATGGTTGGTGGGGAGATTGATTTGAAGCTGAGACTGCTGCAGGCGTTACGTTGGGTAAATTTATGTTTGTAGTTGTATTATTGTAGATTGAACTGAATTTATTTGCAAATATGCGTAATTCAGGCTTTAAATAGATTTTTTTAAATGAATCTAGTACAGTGTAATTCATGCTTTAAGGATGAAATCACATTTATACTCTACTTACAGCATGAATTATGAAATTGTATTGAGGTTTTAGTAAAAACTATGCAGCAGACAAATTTTTCTAATTTAATTTTTTTTAATCTACATCGTTTCCCACATATTTTTCTAACGAATTATGCGCAAATTAATAAATGAAATTTATTGAATAATAGAAAGTAATGGATAACAATGTAGTGCAGAGTTCAAGTTATTTGAAATAGTGAATGTGCATAGTTTGGTTGGTAGGGAACACCCGCACACCCCACTTTAGCTCGCTTAGTTTTTTCAATGGATACAGACGGTTTATATTGTTTAAACCATTCCATGAAGAGTGTTATCCTATGTAAGAAAGTATGCGAACAAAGGTGGGGTGGGTGGGTGGTCCCTACCAACCAAATTATGCTCATTCACTATCTCAAATGACTTGAACTCTACACTACATTATTCCCTATATATTTTTAAAATTAAGTCTAAAATAATAAATGAAATTGATTGAATTATAGAAAGTTAAGGGTAATAGTGTAGGGCAGAGTTCAAGCCATTTGAGATAGTGAATGGGCATAGTTTGGTTGGTGGGGTACACGAATCGCCTTTCATCCATGGCTTCCCTAACGCACCTAGTCCTCTCGTATAGTGCCCTTATTATCGCCGATAGCCACTCTTCTTCGCACAGAATGAAGTAGCTGTACCTTTCCTATCTCATATGGTTTGGTAGTATGCGGTCTTTCAAATATTTCCATTATGGTCTCCATCTCTGCCTGTCTGGATTTATGGTTTTCGTTCTCCTTCTTGACTGCTTGGCCTTGAGTTATATAACTATCTATGTACAAGTTGAGGTGGTAATAGTAATTTATCGTTTGGTTTTTAAGAGATTAACGCATGCGGATCGAAGAACCAGGAACCACAACGTGGTCGAGTATATAAAATACGACTTGCTTCACCTAAACACTAAAGACCCAAGTGCTTTTGTTAAGACTTTCTTCTGCCCGGAAAACATTATTACGCCGCATCCTTTACAGGTAAGTTTATTTGGAAAATACGATTTTTAGTTGGTCCAAGTATCGAGGACGATGTTTGAAAACCTCAGGCCCTACAAGGACCTAAATCAAGCGAGCGCGGCCACGAAATTGTCTGTGTGAATTTCTGTGTGAGTACCTGAATCCTGAAGTATTCAAACATCGGGTTCGGTCTTTGGACTAAAGAAGGCCATTCAAAGAAAAAAATTTAAGGAGTTTCGCCCACATACTGGTGAGATTAATGGAAAACTTATAATTCTCCAAATGTATATCGGCCGCTAAGGCCCACGGTATAATTTTTAAACCTTAACAGTAAAAAACTTTTTTATATCTATATTTAGAATAACAATAAGAACTTTTTCTTTTCGTTATTCTACGTGTAGATATAAAAAAAATTTGGTGATACCTCATTCCTTCAATCTTAAATGTGGGAGTTATTTCTGCCGCACCCAGTATTTATAACATAAGAAGAGACAGTTTCTTATATGTAGCAACAATTTACCTGGAAACCAAATAAACCACTTTACTCCTTAGGGGCAGGAGTACCTTTTTAAATTCCATTAGAAGAAACATTTTATTTTTGTGATTTTTGTGTTTGGCGATAGAAGAAACATTTTATTTGTGTGTTTTTTGTGTTTGGCGATAATTGTGGTGTTGTAGGAAGAAATGGCGCGTTTTGTGAACACGCTCACCTCGCTATCACTCGGCAGGGATTACGTATACCGCCACCCGCAAATTTTGACCGAACTTCTGCTGCCGCTGCTCACGAACACCAAGGAGGGCGTGCAGATCTTTGATTTGACGCGACAGTTTATCATCGCCACCGTGCAGAAGCTGAGTTTGAATGCACATATTAGGAAAATCATTATCGAGCAAGGTAATTGTTTTCTTTAAATCATTGTTTCCAGTTGCGAATTAACAATTGTTAGATCACAGGTACTGATAGAGATTATCGCATAGACAAGTATCCTGTAATTGGGAAACTATCAATCTATCGATAGTTGAAAATCTATTCATAAGTAAAAGGTGACATGTAGCGCCGCGTGTGAACTTTTCCCACCAAACAGATTTTATCTAAACTACGATTTTGGAGTTATACGGTTTTTTCATTAATTTTTGGAATTTTGTGCGATAATCCTCGTCTGATTGTTTACTACAAACATTTCTTTTGAACAAATTTATAGGTACAGTGGAGTGGTTAGTATTGTTTATTCGAAACAACCTGACTTCGATGCAAAACTACGAGGCAGAGTACTCGGTGGCTCTGCTGACGAACCTTTGTATCCACGAAGAGATGCGAGCCCGGTGCGCTACTATGCCTGATATATCGGTGCAAATGCTGCTGGCGTTGTTGGGCACGCAGCACGATTGTTGTTTGACCTACATCAGCGGCATCCTCTACAGCCTGCTTTCGAATCAGGAAATACGGAAGTTAGCTCTACGCATTGACGTCTCAAGCAAGTTGCAATCTTTAATCGCGGTAGGTTATTATGACTAATAATTTTTGTTGGTATGCTTTATAAACCTAATTGTAAATATGCTGAAATACTATCAATGCGCATTTGCCGAACGGTAATGCTAGGCGCATTTGGAACAGAGACTCCTTCTGCCATGTATTATTGCATGTATATAAAGCTTCCCAAACGTTCAGGGACGGAGCTATACGTTTTGAAGGAGCGAAGAAAAAAAAATTGGAAATTTGGGGATCACTAAAGAGATATAAAAACTACATTCTTAGGCTCAATTCACACATAGGAGGCGAAGAGACGAAGGCGCGGTGCCGGCGTGCTGAGAGGAATGACGCTTTCACGCCTCCTCTATATAAACATATGGTGTAATGCCCACTTAGGTGACGAGGCGCGGGCATTTGCCTCGTGCTTCTCGCCGTGCCGGCACCGCGTCTGAGCCTCTTCGCATGAGACACGGTGGCGACGTCGCACAGGCGATTGCATCATATGTCTACATAGAGGCGGCGTGGAAGAGTTGTGCCTCTCGCCTCGCAGCCACCATGTCTCAGACGAAGAGGCTAAAGCCCAAATCACACATAAGCGGCGTCGGGCGCAGGCACGACGTCGCACAGTCGATTGTGATGTCCATATGCAGTGAAGGGGTGCAACTTATGTTTACATAGAGGCAGCGTGGAAGAGTTATGCCTTTCGCCTCTTCGCCTACCGTGTCTTAGGCGAAGAGGCAAAGACGCGGTGCCGGCGCTGCGAGAGGCACGACGATTCAAGCCCCCTTTATATAAACATGTGGTGCAATGCCCACTTAAGTGACGAGACGCGGGCATTTGCCTCGTGTCTCACGCCGCGCCGACACCGCCTCTTCGCCTAAGACACGGTAGGCGAAGAGGCGAAACTCGTCCACACCGCCTCTATGTAAACATAAGGTGCACCCCTTCACTGCATATGGACATGACAATCTACTGTGCCTGAGCCTCGCCTACACCGCGCCTGCGCACGCCCCCCCCCCCCCCCCCCCCAAATTTTTAAATATATTGGGGGTGGAATTATTGTGATAGCATATTTTGTCATTATTACTTAGTATCACTAGTTGTAAGTGTTATTGCAGTCGATGTCCCCAGGAAATACGCGCGACGGCCTCGAGCTGGTCGCTGCGATGCTCGCGGGCGGATCGTATCCGGTGGCCAACATGTGCGCGTGCACGGAGGATGAGGATGGTGAAATATTTACGGATGTCCTCGAGCCGGAGCTGGATATGTACGATCCGATTTATGGCGAGCCTTCTGGAGAAACTCTGTTGACTAATTACAATAGCATCTTTCAAAATCCAGGTATATTCGTGATAAATCTAAAAGGCGTCATACTTATGCCTGTTAGTATTTATAAACTGCAGTTATAAAGTAAAACTGCCTTAAATGCAAAACTGAATTTAAACGTATGCTTAACCAATGATTAAAATAACCGGGGATTCATACTTTAACCCTGTTGGCCCTGCCAGTGGAATTTGCCACCATAACATTTGTAGGCCTGTACTTACTAATCCTATCCATATTTGCATTTAATCACCAAATTTCATTCCAGTAAGATATTTTAATAATTATCTAAAGCAGTTTTAGAAACTTTTGAATTTTGATTTGTGTGAATAAGCGTAAAAATAATTAACAAAGAACAAATATTCACAAATTTAAAAATCCAGGGCTGAAAAAGGTTCCTTTCGGCTACTAAATGGCATGGTTTGAAACATGCGTTTACTTTTCGTGTGGCTGAAATTGTGATAATAATTAATAATTAATTAATTAGTAATTAATTACGAGAATAGTATACAACTAATGTATGTTAATTAATATGCTTTGGTGCCCGAATGAAGTAATTTTATTCACAAGAATTAGTAATTGGGTGCACATTGGTACCCGGCGCCTCCACCAATATGTCTCGGTTAGGGCGGCGTAAGGGGGGGTGTAAAAGAGCTTCAGGTACCGGTATTTATTTAAATAATATGCTATCTACCCGCAACATGTGTTCTTAATATAGCTTAGAATTAGACTTTCTCGGACATCGCCATGGTCGAGTTACTATACTCGTCCAGGCAGACGAAAAAGCCCGGGGGTCTCCCGTATTCACCGACGTTCCATAAATCTATCGATAGCTATTGAACCTATAAGTATTCATTGTTATAGCAACAATAAATAAATTATTTAGGGAATGTAGTTACTTTAGATTCTCTCTATTGGAAACACTGAATAATTAAACAAAAGGTATCATCAAAGCTCCAATTGCAAGCGCTATTCAAAGTGTTTGACATTTATTTTGGCATATTCTGTCACAATGACGTTGTCAATTTATGAAATTTATTCAATAGCTTATGGGACCTATAAAGTTTATAGGATATTGGTGAATCCGGCCATGAATCTATTTAATAGATATTCATTAAAGCCTTGGTTTCCTAGGAAGCGGTGTCGACAAAAGCGGCCGTTTTTCACGTCATTTTGACGTCACACATTTCTATTATGTATATTTAAATAAATCTGGTAATCCAGAGAGCGGTATACTTCAAACTATTGGGAAAATGTCATGAATTACACTGGAATCTGGTGAATTATTCAAATACATGTACTTAAAACGTATCTTGTAATGTGTAAATGAGGTCAAAAACGGCCGTATTTATCGACACCGCTTGCTAGGAAACCAGGACATAAGTGACTCGTCTTCGTACTCACAGTTATTTCCGCGCTAACATGTTTGTAAAACATCTAATGTCGTATCACTTCTTCTGCATCTTCGTCCTTTCAGGAAAGCAAGTGCGGGTTTTGAAACAAAAGGTATGCGGTTGTGACCCAACTGCAAAATGCGCCCCGATCAACAACATCATTCTGGAACCTCCGGACGGTTTCGGCCCCGCTCTGCCTCAGTCCTCTCCAAAGCAATCACCGAGTATATCCACTCAATCCAGCTCACCGAACAGGTCGTCGCTCTCCTCGAAAACATACTCCCCGACGCCATCGGGCCAGTCGGAAGTATTAGTACCGCTAAACATGACAACTTCTCAAATGTTGGCCAATGAAGATTTTCTCATTAACGAAGTGGAAGTCGTACCTGAAATGGATACACAAGAAACGGAAAAAGTCCACCCGGTATCGTATCCATCTATAATAGTCCCGTGCAGACTCAACTATTATTATTTGAATGAGGACGCGCGGAAATGTTCCAAGAACGGGAAGTACTCGTGTGAGTGTTACGAGTCCATCAAGGCGGTGCTGGACGAGGTGGATTCGAAGGGGGTTGGTCTACGTGATCGTCAGAGCAATAATGTTGTGTAAGTTTGCTATAATAATAATAATAATAATAGATTTACTTTCCCAGCAGAACAAATCCTAATTACAGGACAACAATATAGAATATAACAAGATAATTCAATTACTATTATTTATTTATTTATTTATTTATTTATTTAACGCTATTATTAGCATTTACAACATACATGTATATATACAAATCAGATTATGCATTGTAATGCCTTAATTGACTCTTAAAAGACACAAGGGATATCCCTGTCATGTCCACGGTGTTAGAAATTTCATTGACGTGTTGTGCAATGCGACCGAAGGCGCTATGCTGGCCGTAATTGGTTCTATAGTAAGGAATGTGTAGAAACTCTGAGTTTCTTAATTATTATAGCAATGTTGAAGGATTAACTAATATGAATGTATTTTAATCAAATTTTGGGCTGTTTTATATCTAGCTATGGGCCGTTCAAGGCGCAGATTCGCTACGCCTGCAAATGTGAGAACACCACGGCTGCGGAAAGCACCGATTCCGTGCAGGCCTTCGAGTCGCGGCCAAAAATCAATCGAACACCGTGAAAGTATTCCTACTAGGAGGTTATAACTAATATAAATAAATTGTATATTTTGTCACGCCATTCATGATAATTGCATCCTTACTCTTCCTACTTTTGTGTTACTTTATCGCGAGGGTGCACGCGAATAGTTCGCGTCGTGTGAAATTGATTTCCGGCACCGACGGGTACCGTTGGCACCGTGGTCGTTATCCAAGAATACAAATATTAACTCCCAACTTTTATTTTCAACTATCTTAGGGCCAGTTCTACAATTGAAGAATAAGGCTATTCGTGGAATAAGTTTGACATATTGGCGTCAATATCTCAAATTTATTCCACGAATAGCTATATTCTCGGGTTAAATGTTGTAGAAATTGTAGAACCGGCCCTAAAACGTATATATACTGCAATTCCTGAAAATTCGGTAAAACATTAATCGGCAACTAAAGTGCTAGTCGCTATTTAAAAAGAGATTTGACCAGCGGTTAGTACCTATCGCTGATTAACATTTTAACGGGCATGGTGAGAATGGGCTTGAATAAAATTAGATGAATTTCATAACTCTTGAATTTGTCTTTCAAACATTAATATAATTACCCATGATTACAATACATTGACCTCCGTATTCACCAACGTTCCATAAATCTATCAATAGCTATTAAACCCATAAGTATTCGTTGTTATAGCAACAATAAATACATTATCTAGGAAATGTAGTTATTTTAGATTATTTCTATTGCAAACACTGAATAATTAAACAAAAGGTGTCATCAATTGCAAGCGCTATTCAAGGTGTTTGACATTTATTTTGACATATTCTGTCACAATGACGTTGTCAATTTATCAAACGTGATACTAAAAACAGTGTCACTTTTTAGTATCACGTTTGAAACCGATTCGATATTAACTGTTAATGAAAGTAATATGCTTTATATACTATCCAGTACAAAGTTTCATATCGACAAAAAAAAATATCCCATGCATATTCATATATTAGTGTTTGACATAATAAAACACCACTTTATATGCCCCCTTTCATAGTAAAGTTGTTTTTAATTAACCCCCCGCTTATCGCGCACAGGAAATCGTTATGTTTTATGCTTCGCGATATCGCCCTTCCGTCCCACTTTTTCTTCCGCAATCGTATTCAAATCGCGACCGCCGCACGCCACCCCCAATTTCACGGTTGGGTTGGCGGGTCGATTTAATCGTGGACCGTCAACAGGTCCAATTACTCTACTTTCAGCCATTTAGCGTCGCGTGTTGGTGTCTCGGCCGTGAAAGTAGTCTGAAAAAGAAACAACTCAATAGTTTTAGTACACTTTTACATATTGAACCCATTATAGCTATTTTATTTTAATTTTTAAACTGTATTTAATACAAAAATGATATAACTAACCCCCTAGGAGGAAAGTTAAACGCCATCTGGCGGCACCATATATATATATATATATGTATGTATATATATATACATATATATACTTAAACTCTGCACTACATTGTTATCTATTACTTTCTATAATTCAATTAATTTCATTTATTAATTTACGTCAGATTCATAAAAAAATTGTTAAAACCAATGTAGTGCATCATTGTTTCTCACAATTTTTTTATGAATGAAACGTAAATTAATAAATGAAATTATTTTAATTATTAAAAGTAATGGATATCATTGTAGTGTAAAGTTCAAATCATTTGAAATAGTGGACGGGCATTGTTTGGTATGTGGGGGCCACCCGCCCACCCCACCTTTGTTCGCATAGTTTGTTCATAGGATAACACTCTTCTTGGAATAGTTTAAACAATATAAAACGTTTGTATCCATTGAAAAAACTATGCGAACGAAGGTGGGGTGGGCGGGCGGCCCCCACCAACCATACTATGCCCGTCCACCATTTCAAACGACTTGAACTATGCACTACACTATTATCCGTAATTTTCTATGATTACATTAATGTCATTTATTAATTTAAGACTAATTACAAAAATATATGTGAAAAATAATGTAGTGCATAGTTCAAGTCATTTGAAATAATGGACGGGCATAGTTTGGTTCGTAGGGGCCACCCACCCACCCCACCTTTGTTCGAATAGTTTTTTCAATGGATACAGACGTTTTATATTGTTTAAACTATTTCAAGAAGAGTGTTATCCTATGGACAAACTATGCGAGCATAGGTGGGGTGGGCGGGTGGCCCCTACCAACCAAACTATGCCCGTCCACTATTTCCAACGACTTGAACTCTGCACTACATGGTTATCCATTACTTTCTATGATTCAACTAATTTCATTTATTAATTTACGACTAATATATAAAAACAATGTAAAAAACAATGTAGTGCATAGTTCAAGTCATTTCAAATAGTGGACGGGCATAGTTTGGTAGGTGGGGGGCACCCTCCCACCCCACCTACGCTCGCATAGTTTTCTCATAGGATAACACTATTCTTGGAATAGTTTAAACAATATAAAACATCTATATCCAATGAAAAAACTATGCGAGCGAAGGATTGGGTGGGCGGGTGGTCCCCACCAACCAAACTATGCCCGTCCACTATTTCAAACGACTTGAACTATGCACTACACTATTATCCGTTATTTTCTATGATTCAATTAATTTCATTTATTAATTTACGCCTAAAAAAATATGAGAAACAATGTAGTACATAGTTCAAGTAATTTGAAATAGTAATAAATATATATATATATATATATATATATATATATATATATATATATATATATAATTGACCTATAGAATGACCGATGGGGGCGCCACCGCGCCGGCTCGAAATGGTGTAAAGGTGACATATACTTTTGGCGCCAAGTTTTCGTTATTGAATCATTTAAATTTCCGTTGATTATTTGTTGTAAGAGTATTGTTTTCTAATAGTATGGTCTTAATATGTAAGAATCCACTACCATAAAATCTGGTGGTTTATTTATTTCGTTGGTAATTGCCACCGACACATTTTACATGGAATTTTATTCAATGGTCGTTTTAAACTTTCTCGCAATAATGAATTTGCACAGATGGTGCCCAACGTGTTCGTCCCACATTTGGCTATACTGAGACTCTACAATTATTGTCCAATATTGCCTTTACTAATAGAAAAACATTAATTTTCATACAGCACTTTTTGCCAAATTATTGTCAATCTGTCTCATTTTAGGTTATTTTATGTGTGGTTGCATACACATTTTGAAGCTATACCAACATTCAGAATATATACACTGTTGCCGTATTTAATTGTTTTATGTTTCTAGTGTTTACTATAATTATGGGCATTGAAATTAAATTTGTGGATTCCAGTGAATATGACGATCCTGAGTTTAATGATGACTTTTACATTTCTTCATCTCTTTTTATTTTGATTTTAACTTGGAATTGGAATATATATCGTTTTACTGAACTGATACTAATACTCTTAGAGCGATAGCAGGAACAGTGGCAACATCGCATGCGATAGGTTGATTGGCAGTACCGTATGAAGTAACGAATAAACATCAAAATGTGTCCATGAAAATTTAGTATTTGCAGCTTGTAACGAGTAGTGAGATTCAGAAACCGACTAGAATCTGATAGCGGAAAGTGAGACAAACACGACGAGACCATACACGTGAAGAATCATTAATCGAGTGAACTGTAATCTAATCTGAAACACCATACAAAATCAATGTAAATTTGAATTTTACACCATTTCAGGACCTCAATTTTTAGACACCAGGTGTCGCTTTAGAGTCGGATAGAGGTCAATAGTAATAAATTATCATAAATTTATATTAAAAAGAAACCTGTAAGAGATGAGCCGATCTGAAACGTTTTATTACCGCTGACAACAGCGGCTACATTCAGGGCACAACTCCCCCCACTTTCAAATCTCCCGCGCTGTCAAACCGCAGCCATGTCCGTTGCCAACATCCGTCGTTGCGCTCTTTTTCGGTCCGGTCGCGTCAACAACGGCCGTGTCTGTGCGTGTTCAACTTATTTTATCGGAGGCATCCCTTAAGTTATAGTTCATCAACATGGTCCAAAAGAAGGTAAGCACTTTCCACTACTCGCGCGCGCTTGTATTTCGCTCGATTTCTTTTGGGTTTTACTAAAAAAACTTGCAACAAAATCGCATGCCATTATGGCGTAGTACCACCGTGTTTACATCGTGTTAAGGTGTTTTTCGGCTGCAATGATAGATTATTATAGAACTATGGGTGATAATTACAGGCTGTGAGTGCTATTTGTATTGTATTCGGGCTGTATTTTATTGTAGTTAAAAAAACTATTTTATTAAAAGTAAGGTTATGTATGCAGATGATTGTTTTTACTAAAAAAAGTATTGAGGCTTCTTGATATAGTTGCGATTATCATGTAACAAAATTAAACAACTGTTATTCCACTAATTGAAAGAATAATCATTACTGTTTGAATCAGAAATATTGTATTTATCAATATTATCTATTTGCTTTTTACCTTTTGATGTAGACTAGCATGTATTGTATGTAATTAAATATAAAAACTAAACAAAATATTCACATAGGACTGGCCTTTCTATCTCTTAAATAATTTGTTATAATAACAATATCAAATTATATTCCATAAATATACAAATACAATTGATATACATTGATTCAAAACAATGTAACTTTAATCAAGTAAAATATATAAAGAAAAATATATCATGACATTGAGAAATAATTATTTATTGTATGCAATTTGTAAGGCCCGTTCTGCAATTGATATTTAAAGGGAGAATAAGGCTATTTGTGGAATATGTTTGAGATATTGGCATGAATATCTCATGTGTGTCTTACATTGAGCAAGATTGCATGTGCATTGCTCAATGTAAGATGCGCATCAAACTTATTCAATGAATAGTCTTATTCTCCAGTATAATGTAAATTGTAGAATAAAAAACATGCTAGAATGGCAATAAAAACTGCCTTTAAATGTCAATTGTAGAACTGGCTCTTAATGTTAAAAACATGCTAGTATGACCACATTTGGAATATAAGTATTAAATTGAGTGAATACATTTACCTATTCACTGTGACATGATGATTTTCTAAGTATTTGCTATCTGATTAGGTTATGCGGATAAAACTGCTACCACCAAACAAAGCACTATCTGAAGTAATTACTTGATTTATCCTTGAAATTATATTAGTGATTATATTTTGCTAATAGTGTTATGATTTTTCAGCCCAAGAAGAAGACTGGCAAGAAGGTAGCAGCTGCTCCTCTTGCAGTCAAGAAAGTTGAAGCCAGAAAGGAAGTTAACCCTCTGTTTGAGAAGAGGCCACGTAACTTTGGAATCGGTAGGTTATTTACAACAATAAAAAATAAACATGTGCTGACTATATTCAGCTTAATTCTCACATAAAGCTATATATTTTCAATAAATTCTAGTAAATATTACTAAATACAAGGTACCATCTTGCAGTAAAGCAATAATCTGAACAGCATCAGTTTACAATAATGACATAATTTTATAAGAATTGATAATTACTAACAATAATATTGAATGACAATAACACTTTGGTACTAACAATTGAGTCTGTATTGGTGATTCAAATGTTAACAGTTTTTGTCAAACTAATAGGTAAATAGCTGATCTTTGTTATTGTTTGAACAACAGATTAGATAAAAATTATATGATTTTGATCACTTGGACAGTAATGTGTGGTTGTTAATAAATAAACTTTTGATATATAACTAGACAAATACACATATTATCACATATATGATGAGAAAATACATTATATGTATAGAGATTACCCACTAGATTTTAGTTCATTTTCTGCCACCAGATGGAGTACTGACTAACTTGAATTGCCCATAGCATCAAAGCTATACAATTTTTAAATGCATCATTATATGCAATTAAGTCTGGTCAGCTTTGAGGTGGAGTTGGGCATTAGAGGGTTAAATATTTAAATTTGATAATTGGGCTAATAATTGAACCTGCGAGAATGAAAGAGGTCTAAAGGTGTGTTTTTAAAAGGTGAAGATTTTGTGTTTGATATTTATGTAAATTGATGTATGATTCAAATATTGCACTCTTGAACACTTTGTGTTAATATACAACTATAATTTTATTATAAAACAAGTCATATCAAGTACTTGAATGATGAAAACTATTAAATAGTCTAAGCAAACCCATGCTGACTACCAAATACGAGCTTTTTAATACTGATTTTAAATTTCTAAAGTGTAAAAGAATAATTGGAATGATTTCAGGTGTTTAATTTGTGTTTTTGTGATTGCTTACAGGTCAGGATATCCAACCTGTACGTGATTTGTCCAGGTTTGTGAAATGGCCCAAATACATTCGAATCCAAAGGCAAAAGGCTGTCCTCCAAAAGAGATTGAAGGTACCCCCACCAATCAACCAATTCACACAAACTTTGGACAGGCAAACAGGTAAGAATCATTCACATGTGCATTTTTTATTGCTCTACTATTAGATATTATATACAGAATATGTTTTTAAGTTATTTCTCCATACAAAAAATTAAACTACTTTATTATTACTCAATTTTAATTCAAGTAGCAATTAGGTGTGCATATTCTTGACATTTTTAAGCAAGTGTGATAATTAATGAACTATTTGTGTATTTTTATAGATAAATCATCTTCCTATACATATTTATGTGTAGATCAATTCCCAAATTTTGCTTTTGTTTTAAGCCTGTATGGCATTATCTAGTTTCCTATATTGTTTTATATATAAGAATTGAAATATATTAAACTGTATAATTATTTTTAAATATAATTTTATTATTATTCCACTGCTGTATAATTTTCTATATGTGTGTATGACTATGTAGTTTGTGTTTGCATCGAAAATGATATAAGAAACTAGATAATGTCATATGGGCTTTATTGGGTTATTTCCCCCTGAAAATTATCATATATTTCCACAATCTTAATTAGAAAATGTGAATACTTTTTTGATAAAACAATAGCTAGTGATGTATTTGGAAAGAAAATGTAACACAAGAAAAACACTTCCTAGTGAATTATGTACATTAATTTTTCTACAACCATAAAAAATAATCTTTTTAATATTATATTGTATAGAACTGGCAACATATTATATTATAATAATTATTTTGACATGATGATTTTTAGTATTTGCTATCATATAAGTTATGCTGATAACATTCTACCACCAAGTTACTACTGATGCTCATCCAGTTTAACATCAATTTTATGTTTTGTACAAACATTCTCTAAATGCATTGGTGTTTTTTTGTTTTTGCAGCCACTCAATTGGTAAAGGTCCTGCGCAAATACCGCCCAGAGTCTGTGCTGCAAAAGAAGAAGAGGTTGCAAGCGAAAGCTGAGGCCAAGGTAGCCAAGAAAGAGGTAGCACCTACCAAACGCCCCAACACCATCCGTGCTGGCACCAACACTGTCACCAAATTGGTGGAACAGAAGAAGGCTCAACTTGTTGTCATCGCTCATGATGTTGACCCCATTGAAGTAAGTTTTTAAATCAAATTGATTTCAGTTATTATTATTATTATCAATATATTATATTTTGCAATGATGTTATTTGAATTTCTTCAACTGAAGCCAATGTTATGAGAACTGAGGTGTAATGAAGACAATTGACACTGAGCAAATTTTAAATAATGACCATTTTGTATATCCTAATATAAATAGTGTCTTTCAGAAAATTGGATATACATGGGAAAATATTTTTTACTTCAATGAGTATTTATTAAGTTTGCAATAACCCAGAAACTTCTCTAAAGTTCAAAAGTGGGGGTTGAAGGTTTGATTTCCAATTCAGGAACACTATAAAATGAAAACATTGTTGAAAATTGACATGACTAGATAACTGATTTATAAAAAGTACTATTACACTGGAACTGACTATTGCATTATGATACTAATTATACTACTTATGCATTTATTGGGAAATTAATAAAAATAATATAAAATGATGGTTATGATATAAATACATCATTTAATTATTGGTCTGATTACAATTTTCGTTGCAGCTTGTACTGTTCTTGCCTGCCCTCTGCAGGAAGATGGGAGTCCCATACTGCATCATCAAAGGAAAGGCTCGTTTAGGTTTACTTGTAAGACGCAAGACCTGTTCGTGCGTTGCTTTGACACAGGTAAGCAACATTAGTGATATTTTTATAAACTTCTTTATTTTTCTTGACAACAAAGGATATTGAGGGAGCAAAAGATTGTATATTATATCTCATTAGGTATCAAGACTTTAACCTTCCGGCACTCGTGCCCAGTCTCATAGACCCGGAGCATATATATGCTCCGGAAAAACATTGGTTTAAAAACGATCGTTTTAATGTCGTTTACACACCAAAAATAGTCTTGTGCTATTATGTTAACCTCCACATCTCATCGGGTAAAAAGGGAATGAAGAAAGAAGCTATTAGGTTTACATGATGTAAAAAATTTTAACAACAGAAAACTGCTGTTGACTACAAAAATTATGAGCTTTTTAACACTGATGACAACTACAAGAATACCTACGTAATTCGATGTGTATAACCATATATATAATTGTTTTTCTTTTGTAATTTGTTTTTGCTAGGTTGAGTCCGGTGATAGGGCCAACTTCAACAAACTCCTCGAGGTCGTCAAGACGAACTTCAATGACCGCGGTGACGAGATCAGGCGTCACTGGGGCGGTGGTATGCTGGGTTCCAAGTCTGCAGCGCGTGTTGCCAAGCTGGAGCGCGCCAAGGCTAAGGAGATGGCCCAGAAACAGGGCTAAGTTCGCCTGGCGTTACTTATAATAGCGTTATTATTATTTGTATAGGCAGGATTTCAATAAAAAAAAGAAAATGAAAAATCCCAAACAGACCTACTAACTACACAATTGAAAATCCTCACCAAGAAAGAAGACTTCTTGTATCCTTATATAAATTATAATTTATTTAAACTAGAAGTCAATATTTATTGATTTTTAGACTTTTCTATGCTGGGGTTGAGGGAGTTATATCTAAAAACTAAAGACATGTTTTAGATGATCTTCAGTAATCTACAATCTGGTGCTATTTAGTAATCTGCAATATGTTGCTATGAATAGGATGGAAGGTGGTACATATGGCACTAACATGCAACCTACCAAATTATCATATAATGTGAAGAAACCTAACTAGTATTGTTGAATTATTGTTCTCAATTCTCAAGAACTTTTAAGGAGTAAGAATATCAACTTTTAATAAGACCTGCTGTTCTGGGTTCTCAAAATCTGCCTCCCCTGCTCATCACCAATAATCAGCATCATAGTGTGATAATCAGGCCATTATAATAGTACACAATCTTATACATTGTGTTTTACCAGTATTTGGTACAACTTTATAGGTCCCAAAAACTATTAAATGCATAAATTGACAATGTCATTTTGACAAAATATACCTAAACAAATGTCAAACATGTTGAATAGTGCTTGCAATTGGAGCTTTGATGACACCTTTTGTTTAATTATTCAGTGTTTCCAATAGAGAGAATCTAAAGTAATTACATTCCCTAGATAATGCATTTATTATTGCTATAATAGCGCTTTGGATTTGGTTTATTGTTGCTATAACAATGAATACTTGTGGGTTCAATAGCTATTGGTAGATTTATGGAACGTCTGTGAAAACAGGGGTTAGGGACCTATAAAGTTTATGGGATCTTGGTGAATATAGGAATTGTTGTAGTTAATTTTACTGTGAACAAGTTAACCATTTTTTATTTCATTTATTTGAATCTAAAACTATTTACTCCAATAACTGGTTTAATTCGTGATTCAAACATTAACGGTTTTATTCAAAGTAGTAGGTAAACAGCTTATCTTTGTTATTGATTGATTGATCAGCTGTTTGCATTAAAATCATATGATTTCCGTCACTTCTACAATAATGCGCGATTGTTAATGTTCTTATAAGGTATAAATAGTATAATCTTGACTAGTCGTGTATAAGATGAAAAATCAAATGTTATGCAAGCAAATTCCCTACTAAATGTAGTTCATTTCCTGCCACCAGATGGAGTATCGCCAATTGCGTGAATTACATTGTACTAGATTCGTAATTTTTTTTAATAAGTTTCAATTATTATTACAACTATGTTCAGCTTGTATTATGACCAATCATGTAATACGTATGTTTTTTATTCAGCTTGTATTATGACCAACCACGTAATACGTATGTTTTTTATTTAACACATGATTGGTCATAATACGAGCTGAACATAGCTCAGGAATAATTAAAACTTATTCAAATTTTTGATAGATGGAGCGATTTTCAGTATAGACATATTTGTTTACACTGTTACCACCATTGCATTTTATATTTATTACGTTTGTAACAGTGTACAGTGTTACCACAGTAAGCAATATATTTCTGTCATTTCGTTTGTAAACAAACTTTATTATCAAATTTGCAGGTTAAATTTAGTGCAATGTCGATTCCACTGTTTCCATCCCTAACTCCCCGCGTGATCGACCCTGCGTGGTTTAACGTTGACCAGCCCGTCGATGATGAGAACGAAGTGGCTCAGTTGGAGCGTGAACATCAAGCCTGGGTAAAAAATAGTGATGGGCTCTTGATAGTTTAGAAAATAGCTTTGCAAACTATTTTGAAAACTGGCTCCTTATTGAATAAACATTTATTCACAACCCCCCCCCCCCTGAACATTATCTTATTTAAGAAGAAAGATGAATTGACATCTTTTGTTTTTTATGTATCTTTATTACTTTAGTTCAACAACTTCGTAAGAAAATAGGCTGTTACAAATATTTGTGATTAAGACATTACAGGTTTTCTTTGAGTTAGTATCTAATCAGCTGATCTTTGTTATTATTTTATCAGCTGATTGCATTAAAATCATATGATTTCAGTAAATATTACAATAATATGTGATTTTCTGTGATCTGGGAAACACTGGTCTAGAAACTATTGAAATTGTTTATAGTTATTAGTATAATAACAACTAAACACTATAATCAATGATGGCAATCTAGCTGTTTATGATGTAGTTAGCAACAATAGTTGTTTGGCTATATGAAAAGTTAGTCAGGTAGTACTAACGGGTTATTATTGAATTGTGTAATTTAATAATAACTAAATAATAAAACCTGCCATCAATTAAGCCCTTAGTGAATGAATCAATATTGTTATTTTACATAACATTGTTTCTAAACATAAACAAATATTCTGATATGTATATTCACAGTTGAACTCAATTTCACAATGCAATAGTGATTTGGCACCAATTGGAAAAACTGCCACTGAAGTAAGTTACAAATTAATTGAACAGTATCAGTTGTTGTAATTGTTTTTATTGTAGAATTTGGAGGATGAAGAGGAGGAAGACGATGAGGATGATAATGATGATGATGACGAGTCAGAAACTCATGATGAGGAGGATGAGGATGACATAGAAATGGATGTGTCACAAGAGAGGAACTCACCTGTTGATGTTAGCATCCGTATGGGACAGGGACATGGTGTTCGTTAAATAATTTATAAAGCAAAATGTTTATTTTTTTAAATTTAATTGTAATTATTACTAGTAGACAAAACATATGTAACTATATGAACATATTAATGTCAATGTAATGTAATAAAAGTATTATCTAAAAACAATTAGAAAAACATTATTATTTCCACCTTTATTCTCCTGTATGTATATGTACATATATACGAGTTTTATATATAATCATAATAGCCTTTATTGGCCAACTATGAAATTTTACAATGTAATAGTGTAATAATTTAAATTTGTTCTATGGCATCAGTATCCAGATAGTTGTGTTGCCTTTTGGTTGAGGCTTGTAAATTTCTCGGAAATCTGTAGCTTTTTTTCTCCAAAAAATAAAGACCTTTATTTTGGCATATTCACACAAAACTTTTACAAAAATTCTCCCAATAAACAATACTCTTGAAAAACAAAATTGATTTCCTATTATTGGCCACCAGTATTAAGGGGTGCTGTGCTTGGTTTCCAATAAGGCACCTTACACGGTCAATAATACTGTCAATCCTAGCATTGTCAGTATTTGCTTGAATCTGCTTTTAATATTTATCAAGTGATCAATTTTCTGGATAAACATCAGTATTCTCTTCATTCCATCATTTCTATACCTTACACGATCAGTAATACTGTCAATATTTTAGAATAGTGAACATTTTAAATATATTATCGTACAGTAATACTGTCATTATTTTAAAATATTGACAGTATTATATGATTGTGTAAGGTGCCTTAATAATACTGACAATCCTAGTACTGTCAGTATTTGCCTCAATCTTCCTTTTATATTTATCAATTATCCGAATAAACAACATTCTCTTCATTTCATCATTACTATACTTTACAATTCAGTTCAATAGCTATTGATAGATTTATGGAACGTCGGTGAATACGGGGGAAAGGCACCTTACACGATCAATAATACTGTCAATATTTTAGAATAATGAACATTTTAAACATATTATTGTACAGTAATATTGTCATTATTCTAAAATATTGACAGTATTATTGATCGTGTAAGGTGCCTTTCCCCCGTATTCACCGACGTTCCATAAATCTATCAATAGCTATTGAACGCATAAGTATTCATTGTTATAGCAACAATAAATACATTATCTAGGGAATGTAGTTACTTTAGATTCTCTCTATTGGAAACACTGAATAATTAAACAAAAGGTGTCATCAAAGCTCCAATCACAAGCTCTATTATTCTAGGTGTTTGACATTTGTTTTGGCATATTCTGTCACAATGACGTTGTCAATTGATCCATTCAATAGCTTATGGGACCTATAAAGTTTATGTGATGTTAATGAATACGGCAATTAAAGTGGTAAATAGTTTATTTTTGGGCCAACCTATAAATATAAAAATATTCAAGGTATTAATATAACATTTGTTTTGGCAATTTCTGTCACAATGACATTTAAAATGTATCCATTGAATAGTTTATGGGACCTATAAAGTTTATGGGATGTTGGTGAATACGGGTGAATCCTATTTTACGTTGTTGTTTATAAACAGAGTTTTACTATGAAAAAAATATATTTGGGTGTCTGCAGCGCATCGTAAATGAGCATCTACATTTACGTTGCGCTACAGAGTCTATATGTGATATTCTTTTAGTCTGATGGTCATTTATGTGATATTATTCAAGTATTTATTTTTATAATAATATTTGTTAATTTCTTAATTAATTTTGTTGAATAATAATTAGGTGAATGCCATGTAAAAATAACTCGCCCGAGGCAACTCGATGCCAATTGCCAATACCGTCCGAGTTCGCCCGAACTGGTCGCCTCCCGCCGCATTCTGTCACGTCTGACAGCCAGCGCTCGGTCTCGCTCTCGCACGTAGTCGTTGGAAAAAGAGCGCGCTTTAATATTTACGCGAAAAAATCCGTTCCTTCCTCGCCTGCTCGCGATTTAACAGTGAAAGTACGTGTTTTAGTGGTTAGTGCAAACGTCGTCGTGTCACACAATAAATAAACGAAGTCACCGCCTTCCGTCCGTAGGATACTCGCAATACTTTAAGGTTAGTTCTCCTTCTGGGTCTGATTTATGTAACATTTGTCGACCTATTATTATTGTTGTTGTTCGCGAAACCAAATCCCGGATGCGCTCGTCGATTGTTGTTGCAATTGATATTGTAGTGAGCTGGGATTTTCGTCAATATGGAATTTGTTTTTGTAAACAAATGATTGTTATGGCTTCAATTTATGAAATCTAGTACACTTGGTTGGTTTAATTAGTTGCATGTTTTAACTATTGTATATATATATAAATAGGGATTTGATAACTACTTTTTCACTGTCTTATTGCTGATGTTTGATCCTGTACCAGTTTTTGTTTACGAATGCTATAACAGAAAGGGCGACTGCCAACCACTGTGCTTGCAGTTGTCTTTTGTTTTGATTAGATTATGGATTCAGTTTAAGAAATCCGGTTCACTAGTGCCTGTATTCACCAACATCCCATAAACTTCATAGGTACCATAAGCTATTGAATGGATAAATTGACAATGTCATTGTGACAGATGTCACAAAAACAAATGTCAAACACCTTGAATAGTGCCTGCAATAGGAGTTTTGTTGAAACCTTTTGTTTAATTATTCAGTGTCTCCAATAGAGAGAATCTAAAGTAACTACATTACCTAAATAATGTATTTATTGTTGCTATAACAACAAATACTTATAAGGCACCCTACACGATCAATATTACTGTCAATATTTTAGAATAATGACAGTATTACTATACGATAATATGTTTAAAATTTTCCGTATTCTAAAATGTTACCAGTATTACTCATCGTGTAAGGTATAGTAATGATGTAATGAAGAGAATGCTGATCTCTATCTGGATAATTGATTACTTGATAAATATAAAAGGAGGATTGAAGCAAATATTGACAGTACTAGGATTGACAGTATTATTGACCGTGTAAGGTGCCTTTATGGGTTCAATAGCTATTGATGGATTTATAAGGCACCTTATATGATCAATATTACTGTCAAAATTTTAGAACAATGACAGTATTACTGTGCAAGAATATGTTTAAAATGTTCATTATTCTAAAATATTGCCAGTATTACTCATCGTGTAAGGTATAGTAATCATGTAATGAAGAGAATACTGATCTTTATTCAGATAATTGATTACTTGATAAATATAAAAAGAGGATTGAAACAAATATTGATAGTACTAGGATTGACAGTATTATTGACCATGTAAGGTGCCTTTATGGAACATTGGTGAATACAGCAATAGGTTTGTTTATTTCATGACATTAGAAGAGATTCTAAACACAAATAAATTTATAATAATAACAGTAATTACAATTTGTAACTAGCTATCACATTTTAGGTCATTCTGCAGTATATTAGTGTATCGTTTCTCAGTTTTATGGCTACGATCACAGTGTAGTGAGTATATCTCAGATCAGACATAATATAATGTAAGGTTTCAAGTAATTATTAACACTATTTTTTTTAGATTTTCATATGACTATATTATATAAAATATGTTAGTTGTCTACGCTGTGTGTGAATATATTTTTTATACATGCTTATTGATACCTATATTTATTTAAATATATTGTCCTGTAATTGGTTAATGGTTCTGATGGACAATAAAGGTTTATTATTATATATTAATACTTATTTACACACATTTGTATTATATATTATTATATATTTATTTACAAACATTTGTGTGTAAATAAGTATAATTATATATTTATATATTATTATATATTTATAATTATTTACAAACATTTGTGTGTAAATATGTATAAGTATAATTATATATTATTATATATTTATACTTATTTACAAACATTTGTGTGTAAATAAGTATAATAATATTTTCTAAAAATTAATGCAGCAATATTTTCTTTGAAAAACACTATTAATTTTATAAGGCCTTGACATCCATATCTTGGTATCTAACCAAAATCTGCCTATGGTTATTCAACAGTCCTATTTACATGACCAATTGATCGAAATGCGGCCAGACCCAGACACAGGTCACGATTGGAAACATACAATGTTGCACTATTTATATAATACTACATACATATATCGTCTCCGAATAGATTAGCAAATCAATCGGGTGATTAAAGTGGCAAAGGTTAATTGTTTTGGAATGCGATTATGATAAGGAAATATCTGCACAATGAGAGGAGGTGCTAATTGATTTAATAACTACAAAAAAATATAAATCAATGGAATTTATTAAGTTAGAATTTATAACATTCTTGCCCATATTCACGAACATCCCATAAACTTTATAGGTCTCATAAGATATTGAATGGATAAATTTAAAATGTCATTATGACAGAAATAGTCAAAATAAATGTCACACACTAGTGAAAAGTGTTTGTGATTGGAGTTTTGATGACACCTTTTGTTTAATTATTCAGTGTTTCCAATAGAGTGAATCTAAAGTAACTACATTGTCTAGAAAATGTATTTATTGTTGCTATAACAACGAATACTTATGTGTTCAATAGTTATTGAAAAAAGCATCTTACACGATTTTATTTTATATTATATTTTAACTGTATTTAACTACTTTAAATTATTAGTATAATAAAAGAATATTCACCTAAATGTTAAAATTGAGAAAACAGATTTATATAAAGATTTATATAAATTAAAAATTATCTATTCATCTCAGATTAACTTTAGACTTTTGCTCTAAAAGTCCAAAGTATAGAAATTTTACAAAATAAAAAAATATAGCTTTAAAGCTCTTTTAAGGTCGTTTTAGACAAGATAATTTCTTGACTAAACAAAAGTTAGTCAAGATGCGAGATAATCTAAATTGTCTCATATCATACAGCAAATTATTTGAAATATTGAATTGGATGGTAGATCGAATGGAAAAATATAACGTGTTCTATTTGTCAAGGATAAATTGTATGGAAGGAGGATATATGAATTTATTTCTTGAACAACTTTTGAGCTAAGAAATTGTCTAGTCTAAAACGACCTTTAGCTCAAAAGTTGTTCAAGAAATTAATTCATAGATCCTCCTCCCATACAATTTGTTCTTGACAAATTGAACGAATTATATTTATCCATTCGATTTACCATCCAATTCAATATTTCAAATAATTTGCTGCATGATACGAGGCAATTTAGATTTTGTCGCATCTTGACTAACTTTTGAGTCAAGAAATTGTCTTGTCTAAAACGACCTTAATATATATATATATATATATATATATATATATATATATATATATATATATATATATATATATTTAATATAAAAATATATAGCTTTAAAAGAGTTTTAGATCTATATTTTTTATTTCGTTAAGTTTCCATACACACAATTTTACTGAAAACAGTTGTTTAAACCCGCCTGCTTGTTTACATACATATGTAATATACCAAACATATGAATCGTTATTATTATCGATTTGATGCTTTGTAATAATATTTTTGTTTAATCGAACCATTCGTCGATTAAACATAATGCCGCAAGTCTTGTTTTTTCCCCTCATTTGTTTACTTGAGTGACGCAGGCGTATCTTATCACATTTGCTATTCACACCGCACTCGAATAATTCCCGCCGATAACAGCACACAACGACTGAGCCGTGTGTGTGTGTTGCCAAGGTATTCGGTTTTTGCCCGCGGCACGTTTTTGTGCGCCCGTTGCTCGCCTGTAGTAGGGCCGTGCGCAAAACTTGACTCAGGCACTCTTGATCGAATGAATATCAACGGATTGGTTGGTCATTGTGGCTTTGTCAGCTGCTAGCAGATTAGTTTATCTTGGATGTTTAATATTTATGAAAATCAATTGATTCTTTAAAAGTAATAATAATTATTATATATTATGGATTCAGTTTAAGAGGCGACTGCCAACCACTGTGCTTGCAGTTGTCTTTTGTTTTGATTGGATTATGGATTCGGTTTAAGAAATTTGGTTCACTAGTACCCGTATTCACCAACATCTTATAAACTTTATAGATCCCATAAGCTATTGAATGGATAAATTTAAAATGTCATTGTGACAGATGTTACAAAAACAAATGTCAAACACCTTGAATAGTGCTTGCAATAGGAGCTTTGTTGACACCTTTTGTTTAATTATTCAGTGTCTCCAATAGAGAGAATCTAAAGGTAACTACATTATCTAAATAATGTATTTATTGTTGCTATAACAACAAATACTTATGGGTTCAATATCAAAATCAATTGATTCTTTAAAAGTAATAATAATTATAATATATATATATATATATATATATATATATATATATATATGTATATATATATATATATGTATATATATATGTATATATATATATATATATATATATATATATATATATTATTAGAACATTACATATTCAATCAATATTATTAAATAAATATATAATTTCGCTTTTCTTGGAATGGTTTCAACAATATAAAACATCTATATCCATTGAAAAAACTATGCGAACAAAGGTGGGGTGGGTGGGTGGCCCCCACCAACCAAACTATACCCGTCCAATATTTCAAATAACTTGAACTCTGCATTACATTATTTTCCACATATATTTTTTTATTATTAAATACATTAACCAAGGAATGTAGTTATTTTAGATTCTTTCTATTGGAAACACTGTATGATAAAACAAACGCTGTGAGCAAAGCCCCAATTGCAAGTGCTATTCAAGGTGTTTGACATTTGTTTTGGCATATTCTGGCACAATGACATTTAAAATTTATCCATTCAATAGCTTATGGGACCTAAAAGTTTATATTATTATTATTTATATACGTAAAACAAAAGCAAGTCATCTTGAAACATAAAATTACACTTAATTTATAAAATATAATATATGTATACAATGTTCAACAATATAAAACTGCTGTATCCATTGAAAAAACTATGCGAGTAAAGGTGGGGTGGGCGGGGGGCCCCCACCAACCAAACTATGCCCGTCCACTATTTCAAACGACTTGAACTCTGCATTACATTATTTTTTACATATATTTTTTTAATTAGTCTTAAATTAATAAATGACATTAATTTAATTATAGAAAATTATGGATAAATAGTGTAGTGCATAGTTCAAGTCGTTTGAAATAGTGGATGGGCATAGTCAGGTTGGTGGGGGCCGCCCGCCCACCCCACCTTTGGTCGCATAGTTTTTTCAATGGATATAGATGTTTAATATTGTTTAAACCATTCCAAGGAAGAGTGTTATCTTATGGAAACAACTATGCGAACAATGGTGGGGTGGGTGGGCGTCCCCCACCAACCAAACTATGCCCGTCCACTATTTCAAATGACTTAAACTATACATTACATTATTTTCCACATATATTTTTTTAAATTATTCTTAAATTAATAAATGACATTAATTTAATCATAGAAAATCACGGATAATAGTGTAGTGCATAGTTCAAGTCATTTGAAATAGTGGACAGGCATAGTTTGGTTGGTGGGGGCCGCCCACCCACCCCACCTTTGTTCGCATAGTTCTTTCCATAGGATAACACTCTCTTCCTTGGAAAGGTTTAAACAATATTAAACGTCTGTATCCATTGAAAAAAACTATGCGAGCAAAGGTGGGGTGGGCGGGCGGCCCCCACCAACCTGACTATGCCCGCCCACTATTCCCAATGACTTGCAATCTGAATTACACTATTATCCATTTCTTTCTATGAATATAAATAAATTATCTAGGGAATATAGTTAGTTTTTAGATTCTCTCTATTGGAAACACTGAATAACTCCAGTCACAAGCGCTACTCAAGGTGTTTGACATTTGTTATGGCATATTCTGTCACAACAATGATATTTTAAATTTATCCATTCAATAGCTCATGGGACCTATCAAGTATATTATTTATTTTATATATATATATATATATATATATATACGTGTTTCAAAAGTATGGAATCAATTCTATAAAACCTATATTTAGGAATTTTGCAAAAATTGCTCGGACACGTCGATTTTTGATTTTATATTAACAACTTTTAATGAATCAATTTTTCGACCATTTTTGAAAGTGCAATGACGTCATCGACCAGTTTTTCAAATGACAACCCAATTTTTTTAATACGGATCCTGATAGGTATTATTTTTCTGCGATCTGCGACGTATATTATGATATAGGTTATATAAAGAAATTTCCGAGAAAAATCATTTCAAAATATCAGAGTGAAAAACCATGCTCAATGTCCCATGTTTCACTTTCATTTATTAGTGTCTATATATTGTTTTGAATAGTGTAAAAAAAATCAAATACATATATTTGATTTTTTTATACTATTCAAAATAATATATATAGAAATATATATATATATATATATATATATATATATATATATATATATTTATATATATATATATATATATATATATATATATATTTATATAAATATATATATATATATATATATATATAATATACATATATTTGATTTTTTATACTATTCAAAACAATATATAGACACTAAACATGGACATTGGACATAGTTTTTCACTAGTAATATCATTCATTTATACCAAATTTTCTGTCATTCAGTCTGTTCAATTGTCCGCAAAACAATTTGAATTGTTTGTTTTAACGTGCAAATGAAAATAATTTTAAATAATTGAACACACAGCGTAACAAAGGCACATTAAGTTAAATTTTATCGAAATAAATTAAACAAAAAAAGAAATTATAACAATTGTGCACTCTAAAACAATTAGAATGATTGCGTGACATGTGACGTCTCGTTTTTTTCTGATTACGTTCGAAATGTACCCATTTAGTTGTGTACTTTTGATATTCTAGAGCAATAAACTGGCCGGCGCTATCAGATAATTATTACATTGTAGTAGCGTACAACTAATTACACGTGTGCGGTTTGCGCCAGTTATCTGACTGTTATATATATTTTTTTTCTTGAAATCAAAAACCGCATGATATCCCTGAAAATGGTGTTACCAAAATAAACTGTCGCCTTCCGGTGTCAGTGTGTGCTAATAATTTGCATTCGCGCAAAATATAAAACGAATTAACGAAATTTGTTTATAAATCGGTCTAGTCGATACAGTTATATTGATATGTTAATTTATTTTTAAATTGTATGTTACCTACTAGTTATAAGAAAATAATTTGGTCTCGAATGATAATAATATATAAAATTACACCTTATTTTATATATTATTATCATTCGAGACCAAATTATTTTCTTATAACTAGTAGGTAATATAAAATATAAAAATAAATTAATATATCAACATAACTGTATCGACCAGACCGATTTATAAACAAATTTCGTTAAGAGTTTATAAAAAAAATAAAATTAAAATTAAAATTAAAAAAATAAATAATAATATGATAAATATATGAATACTAATGTCATCAGTATTCATATATTTATCATGTTATTATTAATTTTTTTAATTTTAATTTTCATATTTTTTTCAATAAACTCTTAATGTTACAACTTATTTTATATATTATTATCATATTAATTAATATATTCTTAAAATTATTATTATTATTAATATAGAAGGTATGTAACGTTACAGAAAGTGATAATAATAATATAATAATACTAAGTTATTGTATTATTATATTTTTTCTTACAAATTCTTCGGAAACTACGTAAAAAATAGTGCAAAATGATGTAGGAAATAATGGATCGAATTACAATCGTTTTTGTGATTAATGTCACTTGAAACCAAAAATAATCGAGTTTTTGAAATTTTATAGAAAAATTTTGCTATAGACAAATATATATATATATATTTATATATATGTATATATATATATATATATATATATATATATATATATATATATATATATATTATATATATATATATATATATATATATATATATATATATATAAATCGTGTATGATATTTCTATTTTGCGCTATTTAAATATTTTACGTAATATTTTGACAGTAAACATTATACAGGGTGATCAAGTTTTACCAAGCTGTCAATTACTCTGTAATTTCAAATATAACAGATGCTTTTTGTTAATGGGTCTTATAAGACAGTGAGTTTGCTCTTTCTTTTTTATTAATACTTTTCTATATCTAAATTCACTAATAACTAGAAGATAAATAGAGGGAAATATAGAAAATCACCAGTTAAGAAACCATGCCACAATAAAAAGTGATCAAGTAGCCCGTGTCTAGCTGGTGTTTTGTTATTTGTTTACAAATACTTGATTAATGTTTGTCTATCTGAAACGTGTACAATGAAATCGTACGAATTAAATGAGAGGTGCGACAGGATATTTATTATAGGAAAATGTGTAAAATTTTTAAAAATTAAATAAGCATAGCTTACTTTTTAACTTATATTATACTTTCATAACTATGACCCCTCTATTCACCAAAATTCTATAAATCTATCAATAGCTATTGAATCAATACGTATTTGTTGTTATAGCAACAATAATACATTATCTAGGGAATATAGTTACTTTTTTAGATTCTCTCTATTGGAAACACTGAATAATTAAACAAAAGATGTTATCAAACCTCCAATTGCAAGCGCTACTCAAGGCGTTTGACATTTATTTTGGCATATTCTTTATATTTATATTTATATTTATATTTATATTTATATTTATATTTATATTTATATTTATATTTATATTTATATTTATATTTATATTTATATTTATATTTATATTTATATTTATATTTATATTTATATTTATATTTATATTTATATTTATATTTATATTTATATTTATATTTATATTTATATTTATATTTATATTTATATTTATATTTATATTTATATTTATATTTATATTTATATTTATATTTATATTTATATTTATATTTATATTTATATTTATATTTATATTTATATTTATATTTATATTTATATTTATATTTATATTTATATTTATATTTATATTTATATTTATATTTATATTTATATTTATATTTATATTTATATTTATATTTATATTTATATTTATATTTATATTTATATTTATATTTATATTTATATTTATATTTATATTTATATTTATATTTATATTTATATTTATATTTATATTTATATTTATATTTATATTTATATTTATATTTATATTTATATTTATATTTATATTTATATTTATATTTATATTTATATTTATATTTATATTTATATTTATATTTATATTTATATTTATATTTATATTTATATTTATATTTATATTTATATTTATATTTATATTTATATTTATATTTATATTTATATTTATATTTATATTTATATTTATATTTATATTTATATTTATATTTATATTTATATTTATATTTATATTTATATTTATATTTATATTTATATTTATATTTATATTTATATTTATATTTATATTTATATTTATATTTATATTTATATTTATATTTATATTTATATTTATATTTATATTTATATTTATATTTATATTTATATTTATATTTACATTTATACTTGTATACAATTTTGAACGGACGCAAGGTAGTTTTGTCAATTTTACCAATCTTTATCACTTTTCAAATTAATTTTGAGACAGGTTTAGCTTTTGTTTTAGGGGAAAATTATAGTAAAGCAATTATAATTTAAATATAATAAGTCAGTTTTGGATTATTTATCAAATGAGCTCAACTTCCCGAAAAAGTCGATTTTTATTTTTACTTTTCCGGCAGTACACGCCTACTGGTTGATATTTTCTAATATTTTTTTCCCGATCTTTCTTTGCCTTTTTAGCGCGCTCAAACTGACAGTTGAATTTTTTCTCTAGGATCAATGGATCCTATTTTTTCGCTTAGCTAATTTATTGCTATTATCAATACTTATAACAATTATAAAGTTCGATAATTAGTAAACTGATAATAATAATAACGCATTTATTGTTGCTTAATTTGTGTACAACATTTTTATATGTGTATACAATAACGTACTTGAAAATATTCAATTTTAATAGCAATTGCAGAAATTAATAAGTTCCTATCATTGTCACATTTCATTATTTTGATGACAGTATTAAAAGATAATTACAAATAACTTGCTGATAAAGGGTATATTATTAGTATTTCCTGTTGGTTTGCTCACTACTTGAACTTGGCAAAAAAAAATCATTCATGGAAAAAGGAGATTATCAAGACAGGCTAATCTTTTTCATCACAAAATCAATTTGTATCAGTTCAGATTAATAAGAATTCTTATATTATGTATTTATACTTATTATATATATATATATATATATATATATATACTTTATAGGTCCCATAAACTATTGAATGGATAAATTTAAAATGAAATGTCATTGTTATGTCAAACATCTTTTTTAATTACCAATTTTTATATATATATATATATATATATATATATATATATATATATATAAGGTGTTTCACATTTGTTTTGGCATATTTTGTCATAACAATGACATTTTAAATTTATCCATTCAATAGTTTATGGGACCTATGTTTATATTATTAATATTTATATAATACGTAAAACAAAAGCAAGTTATTCACCAACCAAACTATGCCCACCCACTATTCCAAATAGCTTGAACTATGCATTACACTATTATCCGTAATTTTCTATAATTAAATTAATGTAATTTATTAAATTAAGACTAATTAAAAAAGTATATGTGAAAAATAATGTAATGTATAGTTCAAGTCGTTTGAAATAGTGGACGGGTATAGTTTGATTGGTAGGGGCCACCCGCCCACCCCACCTTTGTTCGGATAGTTTGTCCATAGGATAACACTCCTCTTGAATTAGTTAAAACAATATTCAACGTCTGTATCCATTGAAAACAGTATGCGAGCGAAAGTGGGGTGGGCGGGTGGTCCCTACCAACCAAACTATGCCCATCCACCATTTCAAACGGCTTGAACTATACTCTACATTATTTTTCACATATATTTTTAATTCGTCTTAAAATAACAAATTAAATTAATTGAATTGTAGAAAATAATGGATAACCGTGTAGTGTATAGTTCAAGTCATTTGAAATAGTGGACGGGTATAGTTGGGTTGGTAGGGGCCGCCCGCCCACCCTACCATTGCTCGCATAGTTTTTTCAATGGATACAGACGTTTTATATTGTTTGAACCATTCCAGGAAGAGTGTTGATAAATGTATGAAAAAACTATGCGAGCAAAGGTGGGGAGGGCGGGTGGTCCCCACCAACCAAACTATGTCCGTCCACTATTTCAAATGACTTCAACTATACTCTACACGGTTATCCGTTATTTTCTATAATTCAATCAATTTCATTTGTTATTTTAAGACGAATTAAAAATATATATGAAAAATAATGTAGAGTATAGTTCAAGCCGTTTGAAATAGTGGACGGGTATAGTTTGGTTGGTAGGGGCCACCCGCCCACCCCACCTTTGCTCGCATAGTTTTTTCATAGGGTAACACTCTTCCTGGAATAGTTTAAACAATATAAAACATCTATATCCAATGAAAAAACTATGCGAGCGAAGGTGGGGTGGGCGGGTGACCCCTATCAACCAAACTATACCCGTTCACTATTTCAAACGACTTGAACTATACATTACATTGTTTTTCACATATACTTTTTTAATTAGTCTTAAATTAATAAATGACATTAATTTAATCATAGAAAATAACGGATAATAGTGTAGTGCATAGTTCAAGTCGTTTGAAATAGTGAACGGGCATAGTTGGGTTGGTAGGGGCCGCCCGCCCACCCCACCTTCGCTCGCATAGTTTTTTCATTGGATATAGATGTTTTATATTGTTTAAACTATTCCAAGAAGAGTGTTACCCTATGAAAAAACTATGCGAGCAAAGGTGGGGTGGTCGGGTGGCCCCTACCAACCCAACTATGCCCGTTCACTATTTCAAACGACTTGAACTATGCACTACACTATTATCCGTTATTTTCTATGATTAAATTAATGTCATTTATTAATTTAAGACTAATTAAAAAAGTATATGTGAAAAACAATGTAATGTATAGTTCGAGTCGTTTGAAATAGTCGACGGGTATAGTTGGGTTGATAGGGGCCACCCGCCCACCCCACCTTTCCTCGCATAGTTGTTTTCATAGGATAACACTCTTCCTTGGAATGGTTTAAACAATATTAAATGTCTGTATCCATTGGAAAAACTATGCGAACAACGGTAGGGTGGGCGGGGGGTCCCCACCAACCTGACTATGCCCGTCCACTATTTCAAATGACTTAAACTATACACTACACTGTTATCCATTATTTTCTACAATTCAATTAATTTAATTTGTTATTTTAAGACGTATTAAAAATACGAAACTTGAACTATGCGCTACATTATATCTCACATTTTTTTCTACGAATTCGGCATAAATTAATAAAAGAAATTAATTGACGCATAAAAAATAATGTAAATAACAGTGTAGTGTAGAGTTCAAGTCATTTGAAATAGTGGACGGGCATAGTTTGGTTGGTATATTACGTAATATATATATATAATATATATATATATATATATATATATATATATATATATATATATATATATATATATGTATATATATATATATATATATAAATATATATATATATATATATATATATATATATATATATTACAATATTTACAATATTTAATCGTTTTTTCGTCGATTGTGAAACAAAGAAGTTACAGAGTGTCCTCTCTTATTTGGATCACACTATAGATGAGATTTATATAGCTGTCAATACTCAAAGATAAAGATATAATTTTTTTTAACAAAAAACATGAAACTAGAAGAAACTATCCAGACTATCGAGAAGAAACCTCATTAGTAATTATATATTTTTTAAGGTGAATCAATATCGCAAGTATGACTTAAAAATATAACATTTTCTTTCCAATAATAACTAATTATTCTGTTATTTCTAATTAATCTATCGATACATACATTGTTACGATTACAATGGCTGACCAAAGGTAATTACTAATATTAGAAATATTCGGCAATCAATGTAACTATCGGTAATTACTAATTGATCACCCTGTGCGCACATTGAGCTCAATCCGGTCCGTGCTTAAAGTCAGTCGTGCGCTCCCCTACCCCGTCAGTGAGTGCGCAACTTGCGTTCAGTCGTCCGGTCACCTCGCTCAGCACTCAATCAAATCGCGAGCCTTGTTCTTAATTAATAACAATAAACGCAGTGACGGCAGTTTGTTTTTTTTTTCGTAACAAACTACTTTCAAATTAATGTAAGTGAAGTGAATTTTTCATTTGTCCTAATTTGAATTATTTGGTGAAAGTTATCAATATAAATTTATAATAATATTATACTTAATAATAATACAAATTAATTGATTTCACTGTACTTTACACAGACTAAACGCAATTTTTTTCAAAAAAAAAATTGTAAATATAGAAATTAAGATATAGTTAAAAAATTATAATTAAAAATATTTAATTTGAATGTTCATTATATATCTTTGTGTTATGTTTTTTCTTTCTTTTATTTGTTATGTTGTTATTAGATCATCTGTAATTGGTTTCTGTTAAACTGTAGATGTCTATATTAAAATTAAAATAAATAATTATGTATGCACATAATCAGTTTTTCTGCTTTTACTTTAGCTGCTTAGTCGACAAAATACAATAATACGAAATTATACATTAATACAGACTATTGAAATTGGTAACAGAATATAAAATAAATACAATAGTAACAATACCACAGTATGACAAGATATATATGATATATGTAGTAAAAAGAAAACAACAGTTAACCTACAGAGATTTTAAAAAATATTCCATCAGTGAGGATTCTGATACTAATGTCGTTAGTTATAAAAGTGTCTAATTTTGTAGTTTTCTCTACATGTAACTAAAAAATAACATGTAGAATAGCAGGGTAACGTTAACATAAAAATATTGTAATTATCGACCTTCAAGTCAAAGGATAAATAAAACGATTTTTTGCTTTGTTTTTTATTTCAATTCAGTTACACTTTGCAACTAGTTTCGGATAACTTCTAGCCATTTTCGAGCTCCTCTGACTTTCAAGTCCTTTTACCGTGTGTTATTACTGTCTCATATTTTGTGTTTGTTTGTGTAGTTTATAGATATTACAAAATTCCAGCCACGAGTATCTAACGGAGAACGAACGCTCTGATTGAAGGGAAATTGTAACATTAACATAAAAAAATATTGTACTATCGACCTTCAGCTCCTTCTGTTAGTGAACGATTTTTTTTTGTAGTTACCTAATTTATATGTTTGAAATTTCAGAAAAAAAACATTATTTTACTTTTGTGATGTTACGATAATTGATAGGAAAAAAAATTATGTTTATATGATAGTTTTTTGCTTTTATTATTGATATTTCGCTGAAATACATCAAAAAAATAAAATAATATTTCTTCTGAATTATCCAACATACAAACTACAATAAAAAAAGTAAAATAATGTTTCTTCTCAATTTTCAAACATATAAATTAGGTAACTACAAAAAAAATCGTTCACTAACAGAAGGAGCTGAAGGTCGATGGTACAATATTTTTTATGTTAACGTTACAATTTCCCTTCAATCAGAGCGTTCGTTCTCCGTTACATACTCGTGGCTGGAATTTTGTAATATCCTTTCTAAAACGAATCGTGCATGCTACAAAATAAAATAAAGTTACTTTCACCGACTAGCTACAAGAAATTCATTTATTGTATTTTATCATTGTTGAATTCATCATTCAATCAGTGACTAGTTTTCTAGTAGTGATTCATTAGTTTTCTTATTTTATTACATGATTTTGTTTTTTTTTAACTAAAAATTAATCTTGGGCAGTCTAAATATTTGATATATATATATATATATATATATATATATATATATATATATATATATATATATAAATATATTACAAAGTCCTTGGTAAAAACTTTCAATCAGCATTCTTGTCAAACAATTTCAAGTAAATATAATTCTAAAACAATCTCTGTATACAGAGTGTTTGGTAACTGGATTGCGAAAATTAATTGGCATATATAAAATCAAATTCTAATCAAGAAAAAAAGAATAACTTGTTTTATAGAATTGTAAACTACCGCAAAATTTATATTGTTTTGAATATTATTTACTAAATTTTAAGTTGTTTGTTCCTCTTAATTGATCAATAGTATCGATTGCCTTGGTTGAAGAAACGTTGTTTTATCTAAAAATTTTATTTTATTTTGTGTAATTTCTGTAACAGTCCGAAAATATTATAAATAGTTTGGGTACAATTTGATTCTGAAGAATGTTTATTAAAAAACATGTGTTAAATAAAAGTTGTTCAGAATCAAATTATATCCCCACTATTTATAACATTTTCGGACTGTTACAAAATTACACAAAATAAAACTAAATTTTCAGATAAATCATTATTCTTTTTTATACATAAGTGTGAATCCACCTCTTAGCAATCTACATATCTAGATTTCGATCTTATTAGATCTCATAAGTGTAGCTCAGCTGTTGAGGATGAATTCACACAATATCTCGAGCACAGCTGGGCACCACAATGCACCGTATATGCAGCATTGGGGCAGCCCTGACACCAGCCAGGTGCAACCCATATATATATATATATATATATATATATATATATATATAAAAATATTATATCTAACCCCCTAGGAGGAAAGTTAAACGCCATCTGGCGGCACCACATCAATTAGCAATGCACACCCGTATGGTATTGATGTGGTGCCACCAGATGACGTTTAACTTTCCTCCTAGCGGGTTAGTTATAACATTATTCTTTTTTAATTATTTTTGCAACAATCCACAATATTACGAATGTTTTGTATTAACTCTGTTACTTTTTCATTTCAAGAAGACTGCTAACAAAAAATGGACCACTCTGGACATATGATGGACCATAGTGCGCATATGATGGGCCACGATCACGCAGGTCATGGCGATCACACAGGTCATACTACAACTGAAGCCCCTGGCGGTCATGACGATCACAGTGGCCATGATATGGGGCACGATATGGGAAACATGGGTGGTGATATGGGTCATATGATGATGAAAATGTGGGTTAGTATACGACCATAAACCGCCATATTCATATACAGTGTGATCAAATATTTAGTAACACTGTATATAATATAATAATATATATGTTATCAGTTTCATGGCGGATATGAAGAGACTGTGCTATTTGAGTGCTGGAAGATCAACACGATAGGTGGATTACTCGGCTCCATGGTTGGCATCTTCTTTATGGCTGCTTTATATGAGGGACTCAAATATTATAGGTATGATACATTTTCAATTGAAACAAAAACTAATTAATTCGCAGCTACATTAACAACAATTAATATGAACATATGATTAATATGATATCTGTGGTGTAATTTTGGACCAATCAAACATACCTGTTTCATAGCGCCAAACAAATGCATTCACTCAAAAATTAATGTCTACTGTCAAGCATCTAGTTAGTCAACGATAGATATCACATTTCATGGAGCAAAGACCCAAAAAATCACTGTATGTATACGCAAAAATAGTGAATGTCTCTCGAGATTACAAAACAACTAACACTCAAGTTAATCTCCAATCCATGATTCAAATGTCACATTTTACAACTTTGACACTTGACACATAATGCGACGTTGCCATATATATATATATATATATATATGGCAACGTCGCATTATGTGTCAAGTGTCAAAGTTGTAAAATGTGACATTTGAATCATGGATTGGAGATTAACTTGAGTGTTAGTTGTTTTGTAATCGAGAGACATTCGCTATTTTATATATATATATATATATATATATATATATATATATATATATATATAAAATATGGCAACATGACTTAATTAAATTATACATTCAGGGTGTTCGAAGTTATTATATCAAAAAAAAATTGTATAATAAGGTATAAAATTTAATTCAAAGGCGAAAATAAAGAATAACCTTTTTTTCGATTGGCTATTGTTTTCGAGATATCGAAGTTCAGATATCTCGAAAACAATAGCCAATCGAAAAAACGGTTATTCTTTATTTTCGTCTTTGAATTAAATTTTATACATTTTTTTTTTGATATTTATCATTAAATATTACATACAGTTGTTATGAACGCATCTTTTCTGTATTAATTTTATAACCCCAACTATTTTCTTGTTATCAGTATTGATTGTTTAAGTTGGTAACGCTAATTTTTTTTTTTTTGTAGAGAGTATCTCTTTTGGAGGACCTACAACGCGCTGCAGTACCGCGCAGTGACGCTGCCCGCCGAAAAAGGGGTGGTTTCTGATGATAATCAAATCGTGCAGTAAGTAAAAAAAAAATTCAATTCAACAACATTCGTATCATAGTACTAACAGTTGGCACCATTGTATACTGAGCTTGTTCGTTTTTTTTTCTGTGCAGTATGGTCGGTGAAGTAATCCACAAGCAACCGTAAGTTTGATACACAACCATTTCAGCGTGTATTATAAACAGAATTTTTTTTTTACCCAATTTTATTTACTAACCGGTTTTTGTGTGTACTTGCTTGCTGGCATTTGTCTTCTATCACCCCTGTATTGATGAATCTAAAACGGGTCTCAAAATGTACCACTTGTCTAAATCGATTTTAACTGTATTGTGGATCCATTCTATGGTCGCAGATCAATATGATGACATTCAGAATAAACAACAGTTGGCATACTTGAAGTTACTTGTCAAACTCCAAGAATGCCAACTGTTGTTTATTATATACATATTAAAATAAAAACTTGATAAAATTATTTTATCTACCCAGCTCAGTGGCCGAGTGGTTAGTGGCGTCATCCGCCTCGTACTGAGCATTGGGGAGCCTGAGTTCGATCCCCAGCGGGGAGAGAATTTTCGCGAATCACCTTTCACAGTTTTCTGTGAAGTTAAGGTAAATACCGGGTGATTAAACTCCTCTGAGCTTCTCCCTTGACCGGCAGAAAAGCCTCACGGCTGATAGCCCTATAAGAGATAGAAGTTTTTTTTTCTATTTTATCTGTGTTTGGATTCATCAAGCAATACAAATTGTATATACACATTTTCTTTGTGAGAATTATGCTAGAACCGTAAATAGAGGCCTATATGCTATCCGCATATATATATATATATATATATATATATAAGTACAGTAAAGCACGCTCTCTTGGTATATGTTTTCGTTTTCGTGTATGTGCTGCCATCTTACAAACACATGCCTGTAGCTATGAAAACGGCGGGAATATTTATAACCTATTGTGCAAATGTTTCAAACTGACTTCAATCTGTAGACAACGTCAGTTACATGAAAGCACTGTTGGATATGGAAATTATATTTATATAAGAAAGTACAAAGCACAACTAAGCCTATTTATAAACAAACATCTATTGAAACACCATAAATAAATACCAATAACCAACTAAAAAATAAACTTAAAATAATGAATATGTCAACATCCTGCTGTTTGCGGTGGCGACCTACCGATGACTCTGCCGGTCAATTTATGCATTGCCAACTGCATCAATAAGAGCGAGGCTGTTATTGATGCAGTTGGCAATGATTTATGTCCTACCTATTATAATTGCGATAAGTACTAATAAAATAGGCCAGGCGTGTAGAATTGGGCAACTAATTACGAATTGCGTAGGCGCTTTCCCGAATTTTATATTGTATATTTATATGGCATTAAACTTCCAAATCATATAAATAAAATGATTTGGAAGTTTAATGCCAATGTCAGTGTCACTATGATAACCAACAATTACAATAAAAAATTTAAAGTTCATGTTAATAAAATAATACACCCTCAAGACAGTTGACAGATGTTGAACATCTATGTGATGATTAATCAATGCTAAAAGTATTAAATTTGATGTTCTATTAAAAAAAATATTAAACTGTACCTGATGAAATCAATTGAAAATCCTATTCAATATTGATGGATCTAGTTACTTGATTGATATTCAGCTTACCTGATGCGACAATTGGTTGCACTTCAGCATATTCTATTATTTGAATTTCCGACACTAATGCCCATATTCACCAACATCCCATAAACTTTAGGTTTAGGTCGCATAAGTTATTGAATAAACACATTGAAAACGTCATTATGACAGAAATTGCCAAAACAAATATCAAACACACTTGTGATTGACATCGTTTGTTTAATTATTCAGTGTTTCCAATAGAAGGAATCTAAACTAACTACTACATTCCATAAATAATGTATTTATTGTTGCTATAACAACGAATACTTATGATTTCAATAGCTATTGATACATTGAATACGGAAATAAGAAATGTTCAATTATTTGCACTCATGTAAAAAAGCTGGTTGTGACTAATAACTAATTTGATTTAAAAAATTCCCGCCGTTTTCATAGCTACAGGCATGTGTTCGTAAGATGGCAGCACATACACGAAAACGAAAAATATACAAAGGGAGAGTGATTTACTTCAGTGGCGTAGCGAGCTTAATTCGCGTCCGGGGCACAATACCTTTTTAGCGCCCAACAAAAACTCATATAGGTTCAATAGCTCTTGATAGATTTATGGAACGTCGGTGAATACGAGGGATAGTATATAATATATATATATATATATATATATATATATATATATATATATATATATATAATAGTATATAATAGGTATATTAATTTCTTCATACAAATATACTATCCTGATGGCATGAGAATGTTGACGGTTATTGGCGATTCAAGCCGGCTGATACTCCATCTGGTGGCACGAAATGAACTACATTTAGTAGGGAATTTGTTTACATAACATTTGTTTTTTCATCTTATACATGACTATAGAGCCAAAGTTATATACTATTTATACCTTAAAAGTACATTAACAATCGCGCATTATTGTAGAAGTGACTGAAATAATATGATTTTAATGCAATCAGCTGATCAAACAATAACAAAAATCAGCTGTTTACCTACTACTTTGAAGAAAACCGTTAACGTTTAAATCGCGAATTATCATATGGGTGTGTATTGCTAATTGATATGCCGCCAGATGGCGTTTAACTTTCCTCCTAGGTGGTTAGTTGTAACATTTAAAAATAAACTTCCTCTAGATATACTACTACATGTTCTAATAGGTAAAATATAAAATAATAATTCAACCTCTATTAACGGTTCTGCATTTTATTTTAAATATACAATTAAACATGTTACTAATTTCATGTGTTATGCTCCTCAGGCCTACAATGCTCAGCCTGATGCACTTCTTCCAAACGTTCCTCCACATCGTGCAGATGATCGTCTCGTACTTCCTGATGTTGATATTCATGACATACAATATATGGTTGTGTCTGGCGGTGGTACTGGGTGCCGCCGTCGGCTACTTCCTGTTCGGTTGGAAGAAATCGGTGATAGTTGACGTGACGGAGCACTGTCACTAACTATCAAACCGGCTTGGACAATAATTTGAAACAATTGCACGTAACCGATTTCATTTTAATTTGACAGTTAGTGATACAAACAAAACAAAAAAACTTAAGTTGCTAAGATTAAACAACATATTTTTCTGTTTAGGCTATAGCTCTTAATATGCTATACACCAGAAATGATATTGAACAGAAGTTACCAGAAGCTACTATGCTTGGTCTACTTATATTAGACTCTTATGAAACTTCCAGACAGAAATTAAGAGCTAGTTCAAATTAACTAATATAAATGAAAGAAGCTTCTGAAGGATTGTAAGTAACATCTATTGGCATAAGTACAATACACACAAAAAAAAATTAAATAATGATTGGTATCTGTTGGTATTATTCCTAGAAGCATTGCCAACTTCATTTCACTTTGTTACTAACATGGTTGGTTGTATCAAACAAAATGATTGTGATTAATCTAAAAAAAAACAAACAAGCATTGCAAGTTAAACCTATTGGCATTAGTATAAAATTATAACAATAATTGGTATTGATTGGTATCATTGCTAGAAGCATTGTCAACTTCATTTCACTCTGCTACTAACATGGTTGGTTGTATCAAACAAAATTTATTGTGATTAATTTAAAAAAAAACAAACAAGCATTGTAAGTAAAACCTATTGGCATTAGTATAAAATTATAACAATAATTGGTATTGGTTGGTATCATTGCTAGAAGCATTGTCAACTTCATTTCACTCTGCTACTAATATGGTTGGTTGTGAGAAACAAAATTATTGTGATTACTCTAAAAAAACAAACAAACATTGTAAGTAGTAAAACTTATTGGCAGTAGTATACAAATATAACTATGATTGATATTGGTTGGTATCATTGCTGAAAGCATTGTCAACTTCATTTCATTGGCATAAGTACACACAAAAAAATTAAATAATGATTGGTATCTGTTGGTATTATTCCTAGAATCATTGCCAACTTCATTTCATTTTGTTACTAACATGATTGGTTGTATCAAACAAAATTATTGTGATTAACAAAAAAAAAACAAGCATTGCAAGTAGAAATCTTATAGCACAGTACACAAATACAATGATGATTGGTATTTTTACTGGAAAGATTGCCAACCTCATTTCACTCTGCTACTAACATAGTTTGATGTATCAAACAAAATTATTGTGATTAGTATAAAAATATAACAATGATTGGTATTGATTGGTACCATTGCTGGAAGCAGTGCCAACTTCAATCCACTTTGCTACCAACATGGTTGGTTGTATCAAACAAAATTATTGTGATTAATCTAAAAAAAAAAACAATGATTGCAAATAAAACCTATTGGCATTAGTATAAAAATATAACAATGATTGGTATTGGTTGGTATCATTGCTGGAAGCATTGTCAACTTCAGTTCACTCTGCTACCAACATGGTTGGATGTATCAAACAAAATTATTGTGATTACTATAAAAAAGAAAACACGCATTGTAAGTAAAACATATTGGCATAAGTATACAAATATAACAATGATTGGTATTGGTTGGTATTATTGTTGGAAGCAGTGCCAACTTCAATCCACTTTGCTACCAACATGATTGTATCAAACAAAATTATTGTGATTACTCTAAAAACAAAAAACAAGCAGTGTATAAGTAAAATCTATTGGCATAAGTACAAAAATATAATATTTATTGGAATCGTCATTTTTCATGACTTAGACAGATCAAGTGACAGTAGCATATTGCAGTTTCTAAATTAACAAAAATTTATGAAACAAAAGTTTATGACAGTGGATTTGTTATAATTAAAAGTTATATAGTTTTGTTTTAATAAATTTATAACCTATAACATAAAACATATTGTTTTTGACATAGCCAACCATGATTGTAAATAAATTCAATCTGACAATATAAAACAAAGTGCAATCAAGTTGGTTCATCCTATCTTTTGTTCCAAACATTTGTTAGTATTACTTAATATTTGTTACCATAATTTATATATATTTACCAATTCCAACTTATTATTGCAAATAGGGGCTAAAAACAAAAACGATTTATTTTAATTGATTGCGTTGTTAAAATTCAGCCTTTTCTAACAACGCACGGTTACGCAATTACCAGCATGGTTTTAAAAAGAATATGTATTAGTAAATCGTTGTAATTAATTTATAATGCTCTAGTATTATTATTATCTCTTTATAATTGTAAATTTATATACAAAGTACGTATTTTAACGTGTGAAAAGAATATATTATTTTATTAATGTTGTTTTGCAGTGTTTTAGCAGGTTGTCTGTAAAAGACACCTTATATGATCTCAGTATTTACTTCAATCCTCCTCCAATATTTATCAAGTAATCTATTATCTGGATAAACATCAATATTCTCTTCATTCCATCATTACTATACCTTACACGATAAGTAATACTGGCAATATATTAGAATAATGAACATTTTAAACACGTTATTGTACAAAATAGCCTACACCAAAAGGTAAAAGGCAAATAGATTATATATATATATATATATATATATATATATATATATATATATATATATTTATATAAATATATGTAGTTACTTTAGTTTCACTCTATTGGAAACACTGAAAACATTAAAGAATATGTATCATCAAAGCTCCAATCACAAGCACTATTCAAGGTGTTTGGCATTTATTTTGATCATTTCTGTCATAATGACATGTTCAATATATACATTGACCCCCGTATTCAACGACGTTCCATAAATCTATCAATAAGGCACCTTACACGGTCAATAATACTGTCAATCCTAGTACTGTCAATATTTGCTTCAATCCTCCTTTTACATTTATCAAGTAATTAATTATCCGGATAAAGATCAGTATTCTCTTCATTACATCATTACTATACCTTACACGATGAGTAATATTGGCCATATTTTAGAATAATGAAGATTTTAAACATATTATTGTACAGTAATACTGTCATTATTCTAAAATATTGACAGTAATATTGATCGTATAAGGTGCCTTAATATCTATTGAACCCAAAAGTATTCATTGTTATAGCAACAATAAATACATTATCTAGGGAATGTAGATACTTTAGATTCTCTCTATTGGAAACACTGAATGATAAAACAAAAGGTGTCATCAAAGCTTTAATGGCAAGCACTATTTAAGGTGTTTGATATTTGTTTTGGCAGTTTCTGTCATAATGACGTTTTCAATTTGCCCATTCAATAGGTAATGGGACCTATAAAGTTTATGGGATGTTGATGAATACGGGCAATAAGCTATTTAATGGATAAATTAAAAATGCCACTGTGGCAGAAATTATCAAAACAAATCTTTATAAGGCTATCAGCCGTGAGGCTTTTCCGCCGGTCAAGGGAGAAGCTCAGAGGAGTTTACTCACCCGGTATTTACCTAAACTTCACAGAAATTTCAAAACGATTATTTTACTTTTTTGAAAAATTGTTTATAGCACCAAAACATTGGTAACACTGTCAAACATCCCAACCAATACCAACCTACAAGAAACTCCCACATATAACTGTAGTAACCATAAACATATCAGTTGCAAAAACAAAACATCTAAACAACTTGAAATAATCTTTATTCATAGAAGAACAAATATAGAAAAATTAACATTTTAAATTTCTCATATATATTTTAGTGCACCTAGCATACTATCAATATATAAACTTATAAGAAATGCAAATATACTTTTATGATAACGGCTATCATGTAAATCAAACCAAGGGGGGGGGCGGCTTATGGCCATCATTAATATTATTACATGCCATGTTATTTTACTTCTCTAGAGAGTTTTAACAACGCGCAAAATTTATGAAATCTTGTGGTTTTTAAAGAAGTGCTGGTCGCCCTCGGAGACGAACCGCTTGCGGCCCCTGCTCGGCAAGCGTTTGAGAATGTTTTCGGTGAGGAAGCCCTGTTTGTAGCAGCGGTCCACGAAGCGATCTAGAATGATGTAGGCGAGCGGGACGTCTGTGTAGATATCGGACAAGTCTTCGAAGACTCGGAAGAAGCCGTGCTCGAGTTGATCTGGGGTGATTATGATGGCTTCAGTCAGACTTTTCAGTAGAGAACACAGGGCTTCTTCTTTGGACGCAGAGTTCGCTTCAAGAGCCATGACAATGGCTTCGTAAACGAGCTCGTGGTGGAAGTGGGGTACTTCAAGTGATCTCACACATCTGCAAGCCTCTTCAATATCACGCGAGCTTATATACTCTTGTAGCAGTAGCGACATCTGTCGAGTAAGGTACTTTACAGGGCGTAGCGCGCCACCTACACCCCAAACATTGTGTAGGCGGACAATACCGTGTTTCATGCTGAATAAGACGTTGGCACGTTCGATAGCGTCTTGGAAGGGTTTGTTGCCGGCTGAGTTTTCTTTAGCAACGGCGAGGAACTTTGGGGGGACACAATCGTCAGCGATGGCACGCGCTATGAAATTTCCCAGCACGGCCGGTGCGTCAGGAACGTCAATTATTAAATCGTTTAGGTTTGTGAGCAGTTTCTCGAAACCTTTTGTGATATCGGATTGGGTTATTACGTTGCCATATAGATCTGATATTAAAACAGAAGTCATCTCACGGTGGGAGGGTTTGTGGTCCATTGCGATTTCAATCACGATTTGTACGAGGACATGTTTAACGTTGTAGGGTATTGCGTCTTCAAATGAAATCGCTGCTTCGTGCGTGTCGCCGTTTTCAAAGTACTCTAGTAGGATGGGCTCGACTTTTTTCTTGACCTCTTCATCGGTTATGTCTGGAATGACTGGTTTCAGCTCGATATCGCCGTTGCTGATATTCTCGTTATCGTAGTTCGGGTCGTTGATGTCCTCTATGGCTTCTAGTAGTTCCGAGCCGGGGAGTCCCCATACGCCTTTGCCACCAGCTCCGCCCTTCTTGGGGAGGCCGCGTCCGAAACCGTTTCGCGAGCGTCTGCTGTTCTTCCAACTTCTTGGGCCGTGCACGAAGCCCGTTGTAGCAGCCGCTCCTGATGCCACGTTCTCCTTACTGTTTTGCCTGCTGATTTTTTTCCCTTTACGCCTGCAAGCCGCGTCCGCAGCGGCCGCATTTGCGGCCTCCTTATTTTCGTCGGTGTTATCACCATCCTCCACCTCCACCAGTTCCGCGATCAAAGCGTCCTTGTCACAGCTAGCCATCTCTCTAAACTTCAATTGTCGAATCAGCTGGAAACATAAACAAACTGACATCAATCAGGTGATTTTGTTTTGGCAACAAGCGCGCACACGCTGTTGCGGCGACACTGACCCCGAGCAAAAGGAAAGCCGGTGTTACAGTAGAATATTTTAACAAATCTTATATTATAGAATAATTCATAAGAATTTTAACATTGGGATACAAATAATGACATTAGAAAATGTATATGTGTTATGTAATAAGTAATATTATTCATGGCTTAACATTGGGATACAATAAACAACATTAGAAAATTTGAGTACAATTTTCTAAAGTACACACATACATACCACAGCAGAAGAACCTGAAGGTCAATAGAGAGTTATAATACAGCAGCTCAGCTAGTATTACTACATCAATTAACCCTTAAAGCATGTTTTTTTTGAAATTGATATTAAATAATAGTTTGTTAATTTTCTACAAAACATAAGAATCACCTGTTATTAGCAAAATCATGAATCATATGTATGCAGATATCTATAAAGAATTACAGTTTTTAAAATAATGTTGTTAATTAGACACTGAACATTTTAAAAGTTAATGTTGCAGTTCTGAAATTTAAGGAAATTGTATTTTTGCATTATAACTCTCTATCTCTACCTTCAGGTCCTTCCGCTGTGGCATATGTGTGTGTGTTTGTACTTCCTACTTTAGAAAATCATCCTCAAATGTTGTTTATTGTATCACCTAAAGAATGTAGTTACTTTAGATTGTCTCTATTGGAAACACTGAATAATTAAACAAAAGGTGTCATCAAAGCTCCAATCACAAATGCTATTGAAGGTGTTTGACATTTGTTTTTGGCATTTCTATCACAATGATGTCTTCAATTTATTCATTTAATAGTTTGTGAGACCTATAAAGTTTAAAGGATGTTGGTGAATATGTTGGTAACAAATTGGTAATTGGTATAATTGAATGGACACAGTGAAATCATAATTGTGACAGAAATTGCTAAAATAAATGTCAAAACACCCTGAATAGCACTTGTGATTGACACCTTTTGTTTAATTATTCAGTGTTTCCAATAGAGAGAATCTAAAATAACTACTAAATTCTATAGATAATAAATTGAATGTTGCTGTAACAACTAATACTTATGGGTTCAATAGCTATTCATACATTTATGTAACATTAGTGAATACAAGGGTTATGCCCATATTCACCAACACCCCATAAACTTTATAGGTCCCATAAGCTATTGAATGGACCTATAAAGTTTAAAGGATGTTGGTGAATGTGTTAGTAACAAATTGGTAATTGGTATAATTAAATGGACACAGTGAAATCATAATTGTGACAGAAATTGCTAAAACAAATGTCAAACACCTTGAATAGCACTTGCAATTGAGGCTTTGATGACACCTTTTGTTTAATTACTCAGTATTTCCAATAGAGAGAATCTAAAGTAACTACATTACCTAGATAATGTATTTATTGTTGCTATAACAATGAATACTTATGGATACAATAGCGATTGATAGATTTATGAAATGTTGGTGAATATGGGGCAATATGCTAAAAAGTTTACTATTATGTATGTTAAAAGTAGATTAACAAGCACACATTATTGAAGGAAGTGGCCAAAATTGTGTAATTTTTATGAAATAACCTGATCAAACAATAATTAAAGATCAGCTGTTCACCCACTACATTGATAAAAAAAAATTTCGCATTTGAATCACGAATACGTTTGATATAATTTAAACAAAAAAGTTGTGCAAAAATAAATGGCATACTTTTTTTTTAAGAAAAATATTTCGAACCGGCTTTTGTCCTTTTAGAAACACAAAATGGGTAAAATTTGTAATTATTTAGTATTTCATGTATAAATGTTAAAGTATTTTGGTTTTCTAAAGAAAAGTAAATATGAGCAACCTGTAAAAACAACAATTAAAACCGTGCTGTGTGAACGGGTCTTGGAGGCGGGACCCCCGCAAAGGACTACGTGACCAGAAGGGCACGATGATAAAACCCTACAAACAAAAGCTCGTCGCAATTGATTCAACTCAATAGCTCCCTCGACATTCGCAACTACAATTGTTAGAACAATCGCCGCACACCATATGTGGGTTAAAACGTGGTGTCCCGTTCGCCACTCGCTATCAACACAACAAAGCGCAGTGTGTGGGTAAACAAATATAACGTTGCGTCACCACAGCAAGACGCAAGCACGGGGATGTCTTACCTCTCGTCCCAATCAGCTCGCCGGCGTCGTCGTCGTCGCCTCACACCGAAAAGTATCGTCAACGGGTTCTGCCTTTTTGCGCGATAAACACACACTCACACAACAACACGGTCGTCTCTGCTGCCATAAACAATGCGTCCCGGCGAGTGTTGCCCTCACGTCGTCGGCCAGTAAATAATCGCCTCCTCTCGCTCGGACTCACCGTAACGGGGCGTGCGTGAACGGAGATGCCGTGCGGGGTCGGGTTATTTTAGCGTGGCCTTGACTGCGCTCCCCCTCCTACGTCGCTGCTACATCGACGAAAACACAATAAATGCGACGCACACCACTTTTGCACCTTTCGCGGACGCAATTCTTCGCCACAATGATGGCTACCCGGTGCGGGGGTCGTGTTGCTTGATTGTTTCCATGGCTGGCTTTCGGGATTCAACAATGCTTCCGGTTTTTTATGCAGTTGGTTAGGTTTGGGCGGGAATATTTTTAAATTGCTGTGATGTAATGCGTTTAATGCGTGTGAGTTATTCTTGGAGCACAATGCTGTACTATTTCTGTTGACCAGACGGTTTGAGGCTGTTTTCTATGCGTGCAGTGCCCCAAATGTTTATTTATTAATTCTATGAATAGATAAACTCAAATTATTCATTCTAGTACAATTGTAAGGAATTTAATTCTCAATGTTTCACCCATGAGCTTTCTCAGCCAGTCATCTCGCAAACACAAGCCTCTATGTCTTTTGGTTATCGAGATACAGTGCAAAATTAGCTTTTTAGAGTGGTAGTAATTATTTCTCCAATAGTGGCGTTAACAGTTTTTTCCTCATTTTATTTTACTGTATGGTTTTTGGGGGAATTTGGTAGAAGGGATGAATTTTTGTGTTGTCTATGCCTAATAGATGTCTTTTTTTAGTCTTCTGCAGGCCAAATGCCCAAATTATCACATTCATGTAATCTTCTATAGTTGTCATGCCAGATTGTCATTTAGTCATTTTAACTACAAATTCAGTTAAAATTACTCCAAGCTGGCATGGCAACTCTAGTAGAAATTAGGATATATATTTCCGAAACTATCGTCAATCGTTTTTTAAATTTTATTTCTTCCATCCACCCTCCGTCTTTTTTATATCCCTATTCGTTATTTTTGTTGTCCCACAGCTCACTCTTACTCAAAGAAAATATAATGCTCTTACTGTCTCTTCTGTTGTTATAAAAATACTTCTATCTTTATAAGTTTATTAGCCGTGAGGCTTTTCTACCGGTCCAGGAAGAGTTTAATCATCCAGTACATATAGACATATTTAGTTATTCGTACAAATATAGTTCTTCAGATGTACTACTACATGTTTTTAATTATTTAAAAATCAACGCTAGCGCCAAAATGCTTGAACTGCATATTTCACGAACCCGCTTTTAGATGTCGCTGCCGTCATGGTAATGATGGTCCAGTACCATAATTGTTGTGAACGCACCTCATCGTGTCTAACTTCGCGCCGGTGACCTTGTAACCTTTGTCCGCCCGCTCCCAACTTCAGTCTGTTGTTGTCTTTTCGGCGAGTAGTGGGTGTTGCGATTGTTGAACGTCATCAAAATAAAGTGTGGTTATTCCAACATTCCGGTTTAATGCGTGTTAGCTAATTTGCACGCGATTCCGCCATCCGAACGAGCATGTTGACAACGGACGATTTTCTTTACACCGACAGCTACAATTTCAAAAGCTCGCCGGACTCGTCAACAAACAATTCATTCGCTGGTGAGTTGTATTATTATTTAATCCTGATGATTTTCGCGTGTTGGGTGTAAGAGCATGCCAGTTTGGTTTAGTATCATTGGAATGAGAGTGTTTGTGTACATTTGTCTAAATTTATTTTATTGTTTGTATGCAGAAACATAGTTTATTTAAAACAAACAGCTATCAGGAGTGCAATTTGTGACAGTAAATGACTAGTAAAATAGAGTAAATTTCATTATTGAACAACTTATTTATTATAAATTATCCAAATTGTAGAATGAAACTAACAAAAACGACATTTGTAACATGTGATACAAATATCGTTTTTGTTAGTTTCATTCTACAATTTGGATAATTTATAATAAATAAGTTTTTCGATAATGAAATTTACTCTATTTACTAGTGTTTTTATTAAAAAAATATCAATTAAATATATAATAACACAGATTAGCTTATATATAAATGCTAATTTGTAACAATAATCAAGAATTGTCTAATAAACATGTCAGTATATGATTTTGAGTGTGTTTTTGTTATTAAATAAATGTTCGGAAAAACAATTCTACAATCAAATTCTGGGATTCAATAGAATATTTTTAAATCAAATACATGCAAGATTTATGGAATGATGGTGAATATGGAGGTAACCCCCATTATTCACCAAAGTTTCATAAATGTATCTTATATATAATAAGATAAATTGAAAATGTCATTGTGACAGAAATTACCAAAACAAAACACCTTGAACAGCACATGTGATTGGAGCTTTGATGGTACCTTTTGTTTAATTATTCAGTGTTTCCAATAGAGAGAATCTAATGTAACTACATTTCCTAAATAATGTATTTATTGTTGCTATTACAACAAATAGGTTCAATCGCTAATAAGGCACCTTACACGGTCAATAATACTATCAATCCTAGTACTGTCAGTATTTTCTCCAATCCTCCTTTTATATTTATCAAGTAATCAATTATCTGGATATACATCAGTATTCTCTTCATTTCATCGTTACTATACTTTACATGATAAGTAATACTGTCAAAATTTTAGAATAATGAACATTTTAAACATATTATTGAACAGTAATACTGTCATTATTCTAGAATATTGACAGTATTATTGATTGCCTTATTAGTGATTGAACCTATTTGTTGTAATAGCAACAATAACTACATTATTTAGGAAATGTAGTTACATTAGATTCTCTCTATTGGAAACACTGAATAATTAAACAAAAGGTACCATCAAAGCTCCAATCACATGTGCTGTTCAAGGTGTTTTGTTTTGGTAATTTCTGTCACAATGACATTTTCAATTTATCCATTCAATAGCTAATAATATTTTAAGTTATATTTACCCTTTACAATTCTTAAATTTTGTAATCAAGAATATTTTATATCAAGCCTAACCAAATGCTATTTTTTAATATAAGAAACTTTGTTAAATGTTACAGATTATATTGATGGAGGTTCCGATGAGGACTTTCTGCAGCAACTATCATGTGGTTTGGATATTCCACTACTTTTAAACCCTAACGATGATGAACTAGGGGTGCTCAATTCATTCCTAGATAAAAGCACTGATGAAATTCTATCTGAAATCACATCATCTCCCCCAAATTTCACGTCATGGGACAACACTCTAGAGCCTGTACAAATTAGTATACCAGATGAATTTTACAATTCAGACTCTATTAAATCCAACTCCCCAACACCTTCACACTCCAGTGATGGGTCTGTTAAAATCAAAGAGGAATTAACACCACCTGTATCACCTGTTGAAATTGTACAGCCAGTACGAGTTAAAATAGTACAAAAACCTAAAGTACAACCATACTCACTGCCAAAGAGTAGTAATAAAAGAAATGGTTGTTTACAACTTAATACAGGGGTTGGCCCTAAAGTGGTTTTGTTGGAGAATCTTCGGGCTGTCCCAGTGGGGCATTTGCAACCTGCCAGCAGTATTAGTATACCAATGCCTGTTATGGTGAAATCCGAGCCTATGATGCATTCAGATATTGATCCTAGAGTGCTGAAGAGACAGCAGAGGATGATTAAAAATAGGGAGAGTGCTAATTTGAGTCGAAAAAAGAAGAAGGAGTATTTGACTGCATTGGAAAAACAGGTGCAGGAGTTGAAGGAAGAAAATGAAGAACTAAAAAAGGTAACGTAAAATAATTTTGGTCATTTTTGTTTGTTTTATAATAATAAATTGCTCGTGCAATATTATCAGAAAAGTACTAAACAAAAAGTGAAGAAATGGAACCTGTCGTCAATACAACAACAAAATTAACTGTGTCATTCTTGTAGAATATGCCGAATGAAACATGTAAAACCCACCAAGGAGAATATACATAATAATAATAATAATAATGCTTTATTGATGGAAAACTCCATTTCAAAATCAATTACAAACACATTTTAAAACTAAAACTAAAAACGTGATTTTATTATATTGCCTTTTCATGTGCATGTGTATCCCCTGTATTCACCAATGTTCTATAAATGTATCAATAGCTATTGAACCCGTAAGTATTCGTTGTTATAGCAACAATAAATACATTATTTAGGGAAGGTAGTTACTTTAGATTCTCTCTATTGGAAACACTGAATAATTAAACAAAAGGTGCCATCAAAGCTGCAATTGCAAGCACTATTATTCAACGTTGACAATTGTTTTGGCATATTCTGTCATAATGACATTTTAAATTTATCGATTCAATAACTTATGGGACATTTATAGTTATGGGATGTTGGTGAATACGGGCATATGTATAATATGGTTTATAACTTTATTATTATTATATTTTAGGAGAATGCGTGTTTAAGAGAGAGACTGTCAGTGCGTAGTTTCAAACCAACTTTCCTAACCAGCCTTCACAATAAAACAGCTGCCAAAGGACTTGTACTATGTGCATTTGTCTTCGCTATTGGTTTTAACCTGGATTACTTAAGGCAAGTTTATTTTTGCATTTGTGCTAATCAGTAGACGCTTTTTTATGCTAATTAGCTGATACTGCACTTATTTATATAATACATGCGTGATAGTGTTATCGCGCGTGGTGATTAGCTGCGAAATTATTAATGTGTTAGTGGATTTTAGTAATTAAAATGTAATATTTATTTTAAGGAGTCCATTTGATACGAAGGTGACGACATTTGATAAGAGTCCTGTGTTTTCTGCGTCGCCGCACCGCGGGCGCAACTTGTTGTGGGCGGAAACACCGAAAGAGGCGCCCAATTTCCCGCCAAATTTGACTTTACCTATGTGTCCTATGTATGTGAATCAAACGGAAAGCGTACGGCTGGCGTTAGAGCTACACAGGTACAATAATTGATATTTGAGTTGTCATAAAGGCACCTTACATGCTCAATAATATTGTCAATACTAGTACTGTTAATATTTGCTTCAATCCTCCTTTTATATTTATCAAGTAATCAATTATCCAGATAAAAATCAGTATTCTCTTCATTACATCATTAATATACCTTGCATGATGAGTATTACTCGCACTATTTTAGAATAATGAACATTTTAAACATATCGTACAGTAATACTGTCATTATTCTAAAATATTGACAGTAATATTGATCATGTAAGGTGCCTTTTTCATATAAAGAAGAAGCAAACACAACTTTATCCTTAGAGATTACCCACTAGTTATCTGCCATCTCAGGATTGTTATTTATACCAGTTTAGTTGATTGCTGGATAGTCAGATGGCTCTGCTTTTCTTTATTAACCTCTATCATTGCCAACTGCATCAATGACAGCTTCGCTCTCATGAGAGCGAAGCTGTCATTGATGCAGTTGGCAATGCCTCTATCCGATGGTAAAACGACACCTGGTGTCTAAAAATTGAAGTCCTGAATTCGTGTATAATTCAAATTTACATTGATTTTATATATTATTTCAGATTAGATTACAGTTCACTCGATTAATGATACTTCACATGTATAGTTTCGTCGTGTTTGTCTCACTTTCCGCTATCAGATTCTAGTTGGTTTCTGAATCTCACTACTCGTAGGCTGTATGAGAGCGAAGCTGTGATTGATGCAGTTGGCAATGATAAAATCAATGTAAATTTGAATGTTACACCATTTCGGGACTTCAATTTGTAGACATCAGGTGTCTCTTTGCTATCGGATAGAGGATTAATATATGTCAAAAGTTGTGAACATAAAAAGTAGATGGTGCCACATACTTCTCATTAAACAAAATTATTAATGCCTGCAGTTTTTCATATGACTAATAATATATTATATTTATTTCTAAAAAACATATAATAAAGTAAATTTCAGATTTTTGGTTAAAAAAATCTTCAGTTAGTTTCAAATATTTAATTGATTTTAAATCAATTATCCAACAATTGAGTACTAAACATTGTAATCGAAAATATTGTGATTATATACATTATTACATGTTTTGTTTATAGGATAAATTAACATGAACAATTTATATTAGTACTTTTCCAAAGCATAAAATGCATTTAATCTCGGAAACAGCTATGCTATTATCGGATTATCATTATTTGTTTTGTTGTCACACTGTTGGGGGCACGTAAATAATCATGTATTTGCTGTTTGCACCAAAATACATTTATTTGTTATCTTAAATGTCTCTCACAGCTAGATATGATTGCACACATCAAGAGTTCATAATAATAATTAAACTGGAATAAAAATATTGTTGCAACAACACATACCGGTGTTTTTAAAAACATGAAATATTATGAATATCAAGAAAGTAGGATTTTATATTAATAAATATTGTTGTTCATCAACATGTAAATCTAAAATCACATTATTTTTGGTTTTGTTTGTATGATAAAATATTTTTGTTTTGGATGTTGAAATTTTTTGATCAACAGTATTTAATATGGAAGTTTCAATTCGAATTGTATAAAATTACAATATGTTCTGTTCAAAATCGAATGCTCTTTACCCAGCCAACTAGTTTCAGTCATTTTTCATTCATATGTATATCTAAGGTGTCCCTAAAGTATGAAATAAATATCGATTTATTTCATACTTTACATTTACATTTTACATGATTAAAAGACGTGAACTAATATTGAAGCCAATATTAGTCCTCGTCTTTAAATCATGTTATTTGAAAAAATTGTCTACTGCTACTCCTGCCTAATTGTTGTAAATATAATTATTATTGTAATCAGGTGGATTGGGAAGCCTTACAACGCCTCTGAAGAGTTCCTGAAGCCAAAACGCGAGGTGCCAGTTAAACTCAAACGTGTAAAAACTCGGAAATTGCGCAAAGCAGGCTCTGTGGACAGCCCTCTGTTGTCCTCAATGTATCAAATGGAGAAAAAACTGCGCATACAGCCTTTATCCGAAAACGAGTTGCAGGTTTTCGAACCAAGTGCTGAACAAATATATTCAGAATTCTTTGAGGCTATCAACCGAAGAGACGACACATTCTATGTGGTATCCTTCAGCGCTGACCATATTCTATTACCAGCGTTGCATCACAACAAAACGAGACGACCGAAAATGTCGTTAATATTACCATCCATGCTACAAAATGGTAAGTACTTGAATAAACTGACAAAACAGTGTGTTTTGAAGTGTAAAGAAACATAGGAATAATTGTTATTATTGCAATATTATTATTATTATATTGTTAATTTTTAGATTCTGCATCAGCTCCGTCCTTGATCTCACTCATGCAAATCGATACCGAGGTGCTCGACACGCGCCTGATTCAAATCAAACACGGTTCCATCCCACAACACCTGCGAAACAGCACCAGCGCCGGCAATCAGCCCACTAACGTAAGTAACACCAGCAACACCAACGGCGACCGACCCTACAAGCCCTACTTTATCAAAAAACGCAGCTCACATGTACCATAACGTACTTTTTTTTATTAAATTTTATACACTTTAATAAACGTAATTGAAATAATGAATAAAAGAAAAACACAATTACTGATAGTAGGTACGGTCGTTCGTCCTTGAGTGGGCAATTAAACCGGTATCTTATCACCCCCACATAGATCTTTCAGTGAATAATGGAAGAGAGTAATATCACTTTATTTGATTTTTTTTTAATGCTGAGCATTTAATGGTTTATTTTTTTGTGTTTGTGTGCAATTAAGTTTATGGTAATGATGATGAAAAAAATACAATGTATTGTTTAGATAATTTTATATATTTTACTTATGTAGATGCTGTGATATGAATAAATTTATATGTGCGACCAATATTGATTGTTGCTGGGAATGTGGTTGACCTGTGAGTGCAGAAAGCAACCTCATTACATGTATTATTTATAGACTGGAATTTAATTATACAGCGGTTGCATTTACAGGTTTATTTATATAAAAAAATAATATGTATGTATAAAATGATTGCATGTTTGTTTGTATGGATGGTGTTTGATAAATTGAATGCATTTAAAATAATTATGTTACTAAATCATATAACTCTTAGTGGTGTCCTATTCAGTTGTAACGATATAATTGTATTTATGTATAGCAATAAATTTTATTTTGCTAGACAACTTATCATAAATTGTCTAGCAAAATAAATGTTATTGTTTCATTTTCAATTCACTTTCCGGTGGGACTCGAACCCACGTCTCCGACTATCGCGGCCGTCGCGCACATTGATTTACATAAATACCAAACGTAGATTTTGAGTCTCGTTTTCAAAACAATTCCAATAAGACGTTAATTGTCTCCCCCGTATTCACCAAAGTTCTATAAATCTATCAATAGCTATTGATCCCATAATTATTTATTGTTATAGCATTAATAAATACATTATCTAGGGAATGTAGTTACTTTAGATTCGCTCTATTGGAAACACTGCGTAATTAAACAAAAGGTGTCATCAAAGCTCCAATCACAAGCGCTACCATTCAAGGTGTTTGACATTTGTTTTGGCATATTCTTTTTTCAATTTATTCATTCAATAGATTATGGGTCCTACAAAATTTATGGGATGTTGGTGAATATGGACAACAGACTCATGTATATTCATGGATTTGATAGTGGAAAATGCAGCCCAAAAATCTTAGAGGATAATATGTCATGCCCTTTAATCATCACAATGTTTCGAAGAGCAATTTCTCTCTTCATCAGATTTGTTGGGAACATTGTAATATAAGCTCAAATATTGTGAAGAATACAGGATATGAAATAATATCCTTTAAGCTTTTTAAACTGCCTTTCCAACTATTAAATCCATAAATTAAAATAAATTCCTGTGGTAATACAAAACTAAAACACATTATTCAGAATTATATTAAGATAACACCAAATATTTGTTTTGACCTAAATTCAAATATTAACTCTATATGGATATCACTCTGTTAGTGGTATGATTTAATAACAATAAACTTAATTTTTATCTCCCTATTAGCTACTTTAAATCTGGAGTGCTCGCCCCTAAATAGCACCGCAAATCTCCAATAGTCGACTGAATCAGCTTGGCTCGTATAGTAGGCAGCTCGAGTCGTTTGTGCGCCTCATACCGGTGACACCCTCCAAAACTGTAATAATAATTACCCCCTTGCGAGCCAGTAATCCACAGCACATCAATTGGAGGCACCAGATCTGAAGTGTTTTGCCCCGACAGCGTCGTCATGAGCGATTGCACTTTGATGTCGTTCACTTCGGGTGGAAACGGGCGCGTTATAACGTTCATGGGTACGTCGTGCACCTCCGCGATGATGCCAGTGTGAATGCTGTTCATTTTAACTAGAACGGTAATGAGTTGTTGGTTTGCGTTGTACGTGCAGTGAACGTGTGCTAAAACCTTTTTTAGAGCGGCGCGTCGTCCGCGCTCTGGCTGGTATCATGAGGAGGAGGTGTCGGAAGTAATTCTCTCCCACCATCAAGCGTTGAACTGGCGCGCTCCGGGGATATCATCGCGTTTTTAATTACTTGAAATAAACATGCGTCACGAAATATTCTAATTACACGCCATCTGTGGGATAGTACGAACAGCCAATATAAACTTTAAGAATAATGGCAATTTTTGAATTACCATTACCAATTGCATCAATAACAGCTTCACTCTCATGCAGGCTGTATGAGTGCGAAGCTGTCATTGATGCAGTTGGCAATGGAATTGCGGAAGTTATAAAGCACATACAACAACCATTATTGTAGTAAACTGGTACAATACTAAGGTAACGTAATAATAGACAACTATAGATGCGAAAGTCTAATAATTAGATTTTAGTGCCATCTTACGTGTGTGTACGGAACTATTTGGTTAGACACGAACATATTCCACTACAAAACCAATAATGTAGTATTTTGTAACTTCTGTTGTAATTCAGTACTGTTTCATTAAGGGCCGGTTCTACAATTGACATTTAATTGGAAAATAAGGCTAATCGTGGAATAAGTTTAAGATTTTAAAGCCAATATCTCAAACTTATTCCACGAATAGCCTTATTCGCCAGTTAGATGTCGATTGTAGAACCGGCCCTAAATATCTTAATGTTTTTATATAGGCATTCAATGATATGTATTTAAATTGTGATTGCGAAGTTTGTGCTGTACTTATTGTAGCACAAACAACAACCATTTCATATAGTAAACTGATACAATACTAAAATACGTAATAAATCATCAAGATGATTAATCAATCCTTTTTTAAATTAAGAATAGCATTGATTAATCATCATGATGATTAATAAATGACAATAAGAAAGTAACTAACAATATTGCGATCCCAATAGATTCGGCTTTTTCAGCTATTGACCGAAAGAGGGCGATGCTAAATATAAAAATATCTTGCAAAATGATTAAAAAATGTGATGAATATAATTGATATTAAAAATAATATGGTGTAATTATTTTCAACATCAATTATACATCACATAATTTAATTTTTAGGTTTCAATCTGCATATTGCTGTTTTATTGTGGTGTAATTGCGGCTTTGACTAGACACGCCCACCAGCAATAAACACGATACTTTCACGCGCACCTGTCATCTAGGCCTGTCAGTTTGTTTACAAGGCGCATTTTTTGTTTAAAACCGGCGATTTGATTTCGTCTCTTTAATTTTTCGATTTGGTGTGGCGGCGACAAAATTCGAAACAATGGACAGTCTCGACGCAAACATTATGGACAAGTCGATGCGGTCGGTGTTCGGTAAGCTCTCGAATAAAAATTGTAACAAAAAAAACATAACCTCAATTCGAATATTGTTTGGTGTTTCAGTGGGAAATATTCCTTACGAGGCCACTGAGGAGAAGCTGAAGGATATTTTTGGGGAAGTCGGACAAGTGTTATCGTTCAAGTGAGTTACACAACTATAAATTTTTAATGTTTATTTATTTTAATTTTTTTTATGGAAATATAATAATTATAATAAATATAACAATTATGAATTAATAATTTAGCCTACACCGAAAGGTAAAAGGCAATTGATAATATATATATATATATATATATATATGAATTAAATATTTGATTGGGTTAATGCTCAAAATTTTCAATCAAATAAATGTTTGAATGAAAATATAATACATCTGGTGATTAGTTGTTCAGATAGCAGACATGCCAATAATTTCTTAATATAAATTAAATATATAACCCAGATCAGTGGCCGAGTGGTTAAATGTGTCGTCTGTCTTGTACTGTGCATGAGGCTTTTCCACTGATCAAGGGAGAAGCTCAGATTAGATTAATCATCCAGTATTTACCTTAACTTCAGAGACAACCTCTGAAATACTGTGAAAGGCGATTTACGAAAATACGAATGTCATTGTGACAGAATATGCCAAAACAATTGCTAAACACCTTGAATACCACTTACAACTGGTGCTTTTATGACACCTTTTGTTTAATTATTCAGTGTTTCCAATAGAGAGAATCTAAAGTAACTACACTATCTAGATAATTGATATTTATTGTTGTTATAATAACAAATACTTATGGCTTCAATATGATGGTAAGGTAAATATAAAATTGATAAGGCACCTTACATAGTCAATAATACTGTCAGTATTTACTTCAATCCTCCTTTTATATTTATTAAGTAATCAATTATTTGCATAAACATTAGTATTCTCTTCATTCCATCATTACTATACCTTATACAATAAGTAATACTGGTAATACTGTCAATATTTTAGAATAAAGAACATTTTAAACATGTTATCGTACAGTAATACTGTCATTATTCTAAAATATTGACAGTATTATTGATTGTGTAAGGGCCTTATTAACTTTTTGCATATTATTGTGTTGTCCTGTAATTGTATTTTGTTTCTGTAGGACAATAAAGCTTATTATTATTATATTATATAAGTTCATTAATGTCCTTGTGCTATTTCAATGATTGTACAGATGTGCATCTGGACTTAGTAGTACATAGTAGACATAGTAGTCTATGTGTGCATAATTTACAATGCAAATAAATAGATAGAAATACTGAAACATAACTGTTTATACCATCTCTAGTAGTACTGTTACAATTTATAACTAGCTATTGACGTTCAGGTAGTGTTTGTATATGTGGTTATATATTATATATATATATATATATATATATATATATATATATATATATATTATATTTAATTTTTTGTGTGTTTAGGCTTGTTTTTGATCGTGAGACTGGTAAACCAAAAGGCTATGGCTTCTGTGAGTACCGAGACCAAGAAACTGCACTCAGTGCAATGCGAAATCTGAATGGTTATGAAATTGGTGGTCGGAATTTACGTGTGGACAATGCCTGTACAGAAAAGTCCCGTATGGAAATGCAGAATTTACTCAACCAACCACCAGTTGAAAACCCCTATGGTGAGCCCATACAGGCGGAAAAAGCTCCGGAGGCAATCAGTAAAGCAGTTGCTTCACTACCCCCAGAACAGATGTTTGAGTTGATGAAACAAATGAAGCAATGTATACAGGTCAGTTTATTATTATAATAGTTACTTTCTATCATAATAATATTAACATAGAAACGAATTGAATAGTTACTTTTGATTCATTCATAAAATAAAACTGTTTGAATTAATCTTGTAACCCCCATATTCACCGATGTTCCATAAATCTATCAATAGCTATTGAAACCATAAGTATTTGATGTTATAGCAACAATAAATACATTATCTAGGGAATGTAGTTATTTTAGATTCTCTCTATTGGCAACACTGAATATTTAAACAAAAGGTGTCATCAAAGCTCCAATCACAAGTGCTATTCAAGGTTGTTTGACATTTGTTTTGGCATATTCTGTTACAATGACATTTTAAATTTATTCATTCAATAGCTTATTGGACCTATAAAGTTTATGGGATGTTGGTGAATACGGGCAATAAAGATATTCGTAAAGTGTTTTCAGTTATCTATATCTTCTGTCTGTTTTGGAAATATCTATGTTTGTGTCTATTTGTGTATATTTGAATGTCTGTCGGATCATATCTATTGGATATAGATGATATACTTGTATATGCATATAGAGTCTTTAGAGATGTTGTGTAAGGTATTGTTTATATTTTGTGAGAAATCGTAATAATTGGAATGCTAAAATTTAATTTTAGTTTCTTTTAGTAAATCATATGACAGTCCTATGAAATTGTATATTTTATTGATTCACCTTACAACCCTAATACACCTTTTATTTTCAGAATAATCCTTCGGAAGCAAGAACTATGCTACTACAGAATCCTCAGCTATCATATGCCTTGCTACAGGCTCAAGTGGTGATGAGAATTGTTGATCCACAGACTGCTTGTGTAAGTATTCTACTAAAGTTAGATTCATATCATATTTGTTCAAATTCAATATATAAAAACATCATTTATTAATTTTTAATATGTTTCATATAAATAACATAGTAATTTCGGAAAATTATGCTACCTCTCAGTGCTGTCACCAATCCACTGACCTGGACAGTCTGGTGTGAAGAAGTTTTACTATTATTGTTGTAACACCCTTTTAACAATCTGCATCTGTCTGATTACCAATGCTCTAGAAGATTAAAAAACTCTATCTGTTAGATATATAAATTAGTAATTGTTTTAGTCTATGTTGCACCCTCAAAACCCATCGATAACCCCATTGGTGCCAGTTGAGAAGGTCGTTATTAATCCAGTGCCGATTAATAACTTTGTGCCGACGCCTGTGTTGCCGCCCATCGTCCGTCAGGAGTTTCCACCAGTCATCAATAATCCAGTTTCGGCATTTGCAGGTATATTTTGTTTTTGTTTAATAATAATAATAACTTTATCAACATACCATTTACAGATTATAGTAATTAAACAAAAGATATAAAAATACATATTTTGGTTTGTTAAAAGCATTGCCAACTGCTCTCATATGAGAACGAAGCTGTCATTGATGCAGTTGGCAATGGTTAAAAGGAGCAAAATTAGATTCCTGTAGTAACAGGATTCTAGTTTTAATTTTGTTCCGTGATGTTTGACTTGATACATTCTTTGCTTGGGGTGTTAACAATTTTAATGACCCCACCATTAATCGTTCATACTTTTTTTTATGACGTGAATTTTGAAAATCTATTGAGTACACTCACACTCTTCAATTTGTTAGGACAAGATGTCGATTTACGCTCAATGAGTGACATGCGAGGTCCGGATCCGAGGTTCCGTGCTGATCAGGATTTGAGGTCATTGCCTAATACGTTGCCGCCACCGGTGGGTGATAAGTAAGTTATAGTTTTTTTTTTTAGCCACGCTGTCCCCCGTATTCACCAACGTTCTATAAATCTATCAATAGCTATTGAACCCATAAGTATTCGTTGTTATAGCAACAATAAATACATTATCTAAGGAATATAGTTACTTTAAATTCTCTCTATTGGAAACACTGAATAATTAAACAAAAGGTGTCATGAAAGCTTTAACGCTATTCAAAGTGTTTGACATTTGTTTTGGCATATTCTGTCACAATGACATTGTCAATTTATCCATTCAATAGCTTATGGGACCTATAAAGTTTACGGCATGTTGGTGAATACGGGCATAAATCTGATTACAACGTGGAACACATAGCCGAGCGGTAAACCGCGGGACTTACAAACAGCAGGAGTTCAAATCTCGGTGTCTCGTATGCTTTAGTACGCAATTTAAGCCATTGGTCCCGCGAGTAATTTACCACTTGTTTTACTTATACAAACGATGTAAAAATCAGGCCAAGAATTCCAGTAGCATACTATGAAGCGATCTGTTCCTAAGTGGAATTTATAAGACATACATACATCTGATTGCAACATGATTGATATAGTATGTAATCAAAACTGAATAACTTTTAATTTTTAGTTTCAATAGAGATCCGAGAGGGAACTACAGTGACCCTAGGCAGCAGCAGCAGCAGCAACAACAGCCGCTGCCAAGAATTGATCCTAGACAAAAAGCTATGCGTAAGTTTGATGATTACTATCATAATAGTATCCCAATATTTAATAGTATTATTGATAGTAGAACTACAAATTCATGTTTTTCCTTATTAATTAAAGCCAGTAAATAGTAATTATTACCCAGCTCAGTGCCCAAGTGGTTTAGAGATGTCTCATACAGAGTATTGTGGGTTCGAATTTACTCAAATCACTTTTCACAGTTTTTTCATCCACTCTTCTTTCACACCCTTACACTCAATGCTCAAATGCCATTATAGAAAACACAGAAGTGAAAGACCCTAGAAATAGTATGGCACAAATTTTGTCACTCCCCTTACTAAAAAAAAAAACAACCTTTATTTGGAATATTCGCACAAAACTTTTATAAAAATTCTTCCATTAAACAATACTCTCACAGAAACAAAAAAATATAAATTAACATAAAATAAAATACTCTTACTACAGTACAGTAACAGTCCACATGTGGAGTACGCTTGCCTCATCAACAATTTCCTTCCTCTCTCTTGTGACCCAGAATGAAACCGATATATAGATAGTTATTATTGAACAATTTAGCCTACACCGAAAGGTAAAAGGCAATTGATAATATATATATATATTATTGAACAAACAGAAATCGACTTGTAGGATATGTTTTTGACTGTTTGGATCATGCTGCTGTCTGTTATTGTATCTTTGGATGCTTATTATCATAAGCAATATTATAAAATTTGTTAATTTTTAGCTGCGATTGTTCCAAATCCTACTCCTGTTCCAATGCCAGTGGTAAGACCGGCACCAGTGCCAGCGCCGCAGCCACAACAATTACCGCGGCTCAATCCTGGCATGTCGCCGAATATTGGACCATCGGGCGCTTCAGATCAAGAAAAGGTACTTTTGCAAATACATTATCTAGAGAATGTAGTTACTTTAGATTCCCTCTATTGAAAACACTGAATAATTAAACAAAAGTGTCATCAAAGCTCAAATCACAAGCGCTATTTAAGATGTTGACATTTATTTTGACATATTCTGTCACAATGACTTTCGTCAAATTATCCATTTAATAGCTTATCTCCCGTATTCACCGACGTTACATAAATCTATCAATAACTATTGAACCCATTAGTATTCATTGTTATAGTAACAATAAACACATTATCTTGGGAATGTAGTTACTTTAGATTCTCTCTATTGGAAACACTGAATAATTAAACAAAAGGTGTCATCAAAGCTCCAATCACAAGTGCTATATTCAAGGTGTTTGACATTTGTTTTGACACTTTAAATTTATCCATTCAATAGCTTATGGGACCTATAAAGTTTATGGGATGTTATGGGCAATACAGTGACTGGTAATTTTCTTTCCAATTTAGAGTTGAAAACAGTAACTTGTAGACTGTACATGTTTTGTTTCAGGCTGCACTCATCATGCAAGTACTTCAATTGTCCGAGGAGCAGATCGCAATGTTGCCACCAGAGCAAAGAAACAGTATTTTGGTGTTGAAGGAGCAAATTGCAAAAAGCACACAACGTTAAATACGTATGTTTTTTATATAATTATATACTTTTTTTTGGGATTAAATATAATAATTTTCAATCAATAATACAAGATAAATAACAGGGAAAGTTATCAACATTATTTTAGTTGTACATTTTAATAACTAAAAAAAGCCTGTTTTAACAATATAAACGATTATATAAAATACAGAGTGAGAATTGAATATGGCTAAATAGTCTTATGTTTAAATGGTGTTCAAATTAACACCATTTAAACAGTGCTCATTTCAGTTTGCTCAGCCTGTATTTATTTGGTTAATAATATAAAAAGTAGCAATACTGAAATCTGTACAATATTAAAAATAATGATTGTGCTACACAATTCTTCTGTTAAAAGGACATGTTATTCTATTATTCTATTGGTGTCTTAAGGGAAACCATGTTGTATGAGAACATGATATCTTGATGCTTGCTTTTTTTTTCTACATTTCTCTATTTCATAGATTTATACTAGTCCAGGGCCCTGTGCGTTTGGCTACTATGTGATTGAAACCACTTGTTTGAAATGTATTCGTTTAACTGTCAAAGTCACTCTCTTGCCTCGTATCATGTCTTTACTATCATTTTAATGATATTTGTAGTTTTTGCTATAAGCTCAATAATACAATTGCACAATTTGTACCATAAGAAAAATATTGAACCCTTAAACAAGCCTTGAGGTATATGTTTTACTATAAAATGGTTTCCCTTAAGTCGCTAATAAATTTATGTTGAATGCAAATCAAATATGTTTGATATGATATAACATCATCCAATTAATCATATAAAAATCCAACTCTATATAGTAAAATGCATACCATTAAAGCAAACTATCCTAGATTTGATTAAATTTATTACATAAAATCTATAGGCACAATATATAAGGCATTTTGTAGTATAAAGAAATATTCAATTCATGTTATTAAATTGGGATTCCATTAGTTTCCCCCGTATTCACCGACGATCCATAAATCTATCAATAAGGCACCTTATATGGTAAATAATACTGTCAATACTAGTACTGTCAGTATTTGCTCGAATCCTCCTTCAATATTTATCAAGTAATCAATTATCTGGATAAACATCAGTATTCTATTCATTCCATCATTTGTATACCTTATAATTATTCATTTTTATAGCAACAATAAATACATTATCTAGACAATGTAGTTACTTTAGTTTCCCTCTATTGGAAACACTGAATAATTTAACAAAAGGGAGCATCAAAGCTCCAATCACAAACACTATTTACTAGTGTGTGACACATTTGTTTTGGATATTCTGTCACAATGACATTGTCAATTTATCCATTCAATAGCTTATGGCATTGATTAATCATTACATGATGAATAATTAATCATGATTAATCATCACATGATTAATCATCACATGATTAATCATCACATGATTAATCATTAATCATGATTAATCATCACTTGATGAATCATTAATCATGATTAATCATCACATGATTAATCATTAATCATGATTAATCATCACATGATGAATCATTAATCATGATTAATCACGAATCAATGCTTATGGGATGTTGGTGAATACAGGCATTAATGTGTTAAAATTAGTGATTCAAGAACAATGATTAGGGAGATTAGAACCTCATTCCCAGCTGTCTCCTAAATTCTAACTACAGTATGCCATTGAATATAATAATGAATTAATAAAGTTATATTATCTTACATTTCATATGAAAAAATATTAGTTTTTTGGCAATTAAATCTCTACATTTTGGGGGCTGCAGCATGCTGTTTGCCCAATCGCTTACGCAACTCCCCTGGGAACCGCTCGTAGCATTTTTTGCAAACAGGTTTCAAGTCGAACTCAAAGAATTTTGTTTTCTGGTTCATCTGCTGGTCGCACACTGAGCAGGCGAAATGGTTGTAGCACCAAGCTTTATTCCAAGATGTAAACACTAAAACAAAACGTACAATAACGTGAAATAGATGCAATTACACTTTTTTATTTTAATTAAAAAAATAATTATGTCAAATTATTAACAAAAGTACTGTGTATATGTGTAAAATAAAAATTATTTTACCAGCCTGACTATGCCCGTCCACTATTTCAAACAGCTTGGACTCTGCAGTACATTGTTTCCCACAATATTCTACGAATTAACCTTAACATTAATCAATGAAATTAATAAAATAAAATGCTAATGATAACAGTATTGTGCAGAGTTCAAGTCATTTGAAATATTGAACGGACGTAGTTTGATTGGTATGGGCCCAATATTATTTTTATTCCTATTTTTTTTTAGCACCAAAGTGGTGTAACCCTTAAGAAACTTGTAACCCCTTAAATGAGGCATTGAGGGCAAAAGTGGACTAGCTCTCAAATTTAAAAATCTATTTTTATGTAGTACTAATAATAATGTAACCCGCAGGGGAGTAGTAGATGCATGTACTACTACTCTGGGGAGTGACGCCCCCACGATCCTGAGTCTTAAGGTCGTTTTAGACAAGACAATTTCTTAGCTCAAAAGTTGTTCAAGAAATGAATTCATATATCCTCCTCCCATACAATTTGTTCTTGACAAATAGAACGCGTTATATGTTTCCATTCGATCTACCATCCAATTCAATATTTCAAATAATTTGCTGTACGATACGAGATAATTTAGATTGTCTCACATCTTGACTAACTTTTGAGTCAAGAAATTGTCTAAAACGACCTTTACTGCTGCTAGGATCAGCAGCAACTTCTTTCGGGTATTTTTCCCTTTCTATCATGCTTGTTATATCAGCGTTTGTCAGGCTACTTCTTGTATTTGGTTAATTAGTTGTTTAGTTGCTTTTTCTATGTCTTCTTCTGTTTTTAGTGGTATGTTTGTGTTTATATTCATGTCAATGTATTCTCTAAAAGACTGCCCAGTCTGTTTTATACCTTACATATTTCATTTCTACTCTTGGTAATTATTGTAGATATTATTGGGAAGTAATCTGATCACTCATTTGAAATCTTATATAAAATTGTAAATTATCATTTGAACTTACTATCAGTTGCAGTTGCTTGATTGCACACAAAACACAAATTGCCAAATAACTGGTGGTAGTGAACTTCACAATAGGCCAATCCTTTCTTTTCATAATGCCGATGTCCGAAGAACGGTTTCTCGCATTTGGCGCAAACGAAGTGCTACAAAAATATAAACATCAAATTTGCAACAGTTTTCTACTATTTGGAATTACAATTATTAATGTAGTTATAATAAAAAGTAATGTAACTTTTCCCGTTAGAGAGAATTACTTTTATATAACAGAAACCCCCGTATTCACCAACGTTCTATAAATCTATCAATACCTATTTAACCCATAAGTATTCGTTATTATAGCAACAATAAGTAAATGATCTTGGCAATGTAGTTATTTTAAATTCTCTCTATTGGAAACACTGAATTTTTAAACAAAACATGCCAAAAAAGCGCTATTCAAGGTGTTTGACATTTGTTTTTGGCATATTCTGTCATAATGACATTTTCAATTTCATAATTCTTACCTCTACATGCCAATGTTTGCCTAAAGCTGTGACCACTCTCTCCTCAATTGGACGCCTGCAAGCGCCACAAATTGGTATGCCCATTTTGTCATGGCATCGCAAACAGTAGAGTTCGTTCATGTCATTTGCTGCAAATCCTGGCCGACTTTTAACTTCTCGAGCATTGCCATCCAATTCAACACCACATGCAGTGCAGTTGAAGTGATACGGGTGATAAACATCACCTCTAAACTTCAGTGGTTGGTCATCAATAATACCACTATAAAATAAATACTATTTAAAAAAGTAATAAAAGCTGAGGACATATATATATATATATATATATATATATATATATATATATATATATATATATATATATATATATATATATATATATATATATATATATATATATATATCAAAATCTACCACAGTATGGTGTAAAGGAAATAATATATAATAAAAACTTACTGACACTTATGGCACACATATTTGCCCAATCCTTGTGCCTTCATTTTAGCATTGCATTCGTGACACAGGGCTCGTCCCCCATTCTTGATAAAGCCCAAATCGGCTAGCTCGGTATGGCAGTGCTCGCAGCGGAAGCAGCTCGGATGCCAGTTGGCGTTCATTGCTTTAATAACGCGCCCAATCACGAATTCCCCACATTTTCCACAGCAGGGCGCGAACAGCACTTGGAAATCGTGCTCGCAGTACTTGCGGCCCTCGAACTCGAAGAAAATGCCATCCTTGAAGACTTGGAAACACTGGGCACAGCTAGAAATCAAACAGACCTTACAGTTTATCAAAAATTGCAATATTTTGAAACAACTTACACAAAACAATCCTGGTGCCACAGTTCGCCTGTTGAGTTGACAATTTTCTCATTTGGCTCAAAACCCTCGCCACACCGAGAGCACAGCATGTTTTCCAGCGACATCCCGTGGATGCTATAACATGGGACACAAAATGGTAAAATTAAAATCGTTTATTATTCATACAGATTTAATAAAATATATATTATTAATTACATATACATTGACCCCCCGTATTCACCGACGTTCCTAAAAGGCACCTTACACGGTCAGTAATACTGTCAATATTTTAGAATAATGACAGTATTATTGTACGATAACTTGTAAATGTGCATAATTCTAAAATAGTGCCAGTATTATTTATTCTGTAAGGTATAGTAATGATGAAATTAAGAGAATACTGATGTTTATCTGCATAATAGATTATTTGATAAATATAAAAGGAGGATTGAAGAAAATATTGACAGTACTAGGATTGACAGTATTATTGACTGTGAAGGTGCCTTATAAATCTATCAATAGCTATTGAACCCATAAGTATTCATTGTTATAGCAACCACAAACATTATCTAGGAAATGTAGTTACTTTAGATTCTCTCTATTGCAAACACTGAATAATTAAACAAAAGGTGTCATCAATTGCAAATGCTATTCAAGATGTTTGACATTTGTTTTGGCATATTCTGTCACAATGACGTTTGTCAATTTATCTATTCAATAGGGACCTATAAAATTTATAGGATGTTGATGAATACAGGCATGAGAGTGAAAGAAATATACATTTTAAATTAATATTAGTAATTCAGTATTTTCACATTCAATCAAATTATAATTAATTATACCGCATAATAACTGTTTCAACATGGTGTGTCTCACGATTAGCTCCACGTCGAAGAAACAATTCACTACTTTGTAGGGGATGCAACGCAGGCACTGCTGGTGACAAATCCGCCTTATTTACAGGCCACATTTTAGTTGATTACAAAATGAACAGACTACATACATTTCAAAACCAACAGCAAATATTTATAAAGCATATCTTATCATTAATATACTTATTAAACTGAACTAGATAAGGGAGTGTTAGTTGTAGTCTAGCAATTGTCAGGTTTGTGGTTTTAATAATTACTTCTGTTTATGAACAATCTTAAAACTTGTAATTACAGTAGATTTTACTTTATTGGTAAATAAGGCATTTTGTCCTAATTATCTGGTATATAATAATAATAATAGCCTACACCAAAAGGTAAAAGGCAATTGATAATATATATAATAATAATAGATTTATTGCTCTAGAGATTTACATTCATTTACAGAACATCATACAATATAAGAAAATGTAATGTAGTATGTACATATAAAGCTATTACTTATTTTAGAGACGTCATTTTGCAATTTCTAGCAATTCTACACTGCAGTCAATTATGATCTATTGTGCCTAAGCTATTACTTAAAAAATTCTTAAAATCTTGATTGTAACAGAAGTGATTATTAATGTTGATTGAAATATTTTAATCAACAATATAAATCAGTACTAATGGGTAGTCATGTGTATATAAGCTGCTTTTGTTTATCATGTGGGAGCTGTTCTGGGTTCTTCTAAGACCAGCCCAGATCAGCTTATTAACGATAAACGAAAGTGACAATACTATATGTAGTTCCATATAGAGGGCTGCTATTAAATTATAGTTACAGGCCATTTCTCATTAATGCATACCAAAATATTAATACAATGAACTTGCCAAACAATAAAATCACTTCAAATTGTCTACAATTGTAAATTGATTATGTTAGTTTTGTCAATAAGTAGAATTACCTAGTTATTGACAAACATAACACGATCAATTTACAATAGTAGACAATTTGAAGTGATTTTATTGTTTGGCAAGTTCATTGTATTAATATTTTGGTATGCATCAATGAGAAATGATCTGTAACAGTAGCATTAGCTAGTTAGTAAGCAAGCTTAACTCTAAGGGGGGCATGCTTACCCAGGCATAGGAGTTGGTGACATTCTTCAAAACAAAATCACAAACTAGACCCAAAAAGAATACTGGAAAACCAACAATTGTATTTACAGTGTGGTTGGATGGTGTAAATATTTACGAAATAGTACCTTCTGTGGTTTGTCCCCCCTTTGCAAAATCACACACCCATTTTATGTGGTAAATATTATGACGATGAATGTCATCCAGTGGCGACCAATAGGTGCGGTTGTTACCATTTATGTAATGGGGGCGCGCCTACTTAAGAAGAAGACGGGAAATTAAAATTTTCATACTATCTAAATAAAAACTAATATTTATTATCGTACAAAATGTGTATAGAATTAAATTCTCTATATATAACCTATTAAAGTTTTTTAGCTGAAAAGTTTTAGATTTTATTATTACTAACGTCATCTAATGTTAAATAAATGAAGCTAGTAGTTTGATGCTAGTGACACACAGTTCAGTGTTGTCAACTGTATATTATGTGCATTTGCAACACTACATTCTTTCTAACACATCTATTATATCGACCTCTACCGCTGATTGTAATTAACTATAAGCTGAGACTTGAACCTATTAGGGTGAGCACGTTGATCGGATGACCTTGTATCGCATAGTTCACCTAATCCGTCATTAGATGACGCTAGTAGTTATAATATAATTCTAGAATAGAACTCTGCATGACTGACGCGGACAACAACAGCTTCATTAATTAAATAACAAAACTACTTTCAGAATTACGTGAAATAGTGTCGTTCAAAGTTTAAGTCGTTTGAAATAGTAAACGGGCATAGTTTAACTCATTTCAAACCTAGCCTCTACTTGATTGACGGATGAACGCTGACGCAGTAACGGAAGGCAGGTCCCTGTTTGACAGCTGATTGACATTAGTAACAACAACAGTGTTACCAAATAAAGCATCAGGATTAGCAATCACAAAATGATACGTTACACATCACTTAGATTGGCAACATTTAGTGAAATGTTATTGTTGTTGTGCGGTCGCATGGTTGTCAGAATATTTTAAATTTTTAAAAACCACCGGTAACGAATCAACAGTTTCATAGTGATGGCACCGGTGAACAAAAAGGTGCGAACATACGGTAATAGAACACTCGAGGGTTCCACCTCGAAATCGGTGGAGGTAGTAAATGCACTCTTCGTGAAAAATTTGTATAAAAAAAGAAAAAAGGTTATAAAACTGAAAGACCTTCCCAGCTCAACCCATCACTCAGCCTTATTTGATAAAACAGATTCGTTTAAACTTGGACTCGACAACACCTTTGATAGGTTGGCCAATGGAACCACATACAACATACAAGCGGAAGCTGAAATTAAGGAAGTTTGTGAAGCAACAGGCTACAGGTATAGTCCAGCATATACAACATACAAACGACCCCCAAGAAACATCCCCACCCCAGTATATAATGTTGATGAATTAAGTAATAAAAGTGTTAACATAGAACTGCCATTAGCTGTATCAAGAAGTGATATCCTTAAAGAAGTTATAGCTTGGAGTGATTCACCCCCAAAATTTCCATCTCATACAATATCACCCAAAAAACTCATACCATACATAAAACTAGAACAATTAAGTAAATCAACTCTTAACAAACATTTATCAACCAAAAACAAATTTAAAGCAACTTCATTAGTGACATCTAATGATGAGTTTGAAAAGTTTCATAGTTCCATCAAAGAAAACAGTCTGGATAACGAAAACTCAAATATAATTAATGAAACTTCCTCAAATATGTTTGAACTGGTTTCAAGCACACCCAAATCCCATAATCTAGAATCACCTGACTTAAATCATTTTAAAAGTGCTTATATTCAACTACAACAAATGCCACAAAACTATCTCCCTTCTTTCTCGGTTAGTCTGAAAAGTCATGAAACATTTGAAAACAGCATTGATAGCACCTCACTAGAAATCAATGACGCTCCAATAACACCTTTTGTACAAGTAGAACAGCTGGATACAGCCACCTTAAACAAACATTTAATTAAATATGAAGAATCAAATGAAACCAGTTTGGAGAACGAATATGAAGAATCAAATCAAACTAGTTTGGAGAATGAATATGAAGAATCAAATGAAACTAGTTTGGAGAATGAATATGAAGAATCAAATCAAACTAGTTTGGAGAATGAATCTGAAGACTCATATGAAACTAGTTTGGATATAATTGATGACACCCCAGATAAAATATATCAGCTGATTTCAAGCACACCACTCATAGTAAATCGTTTCAAGAAATTGCAGCATGAATCAATTCTGTCACCAATTGTTGATAGGAAAACTAGATTGAGGCAACAAAAAGTTATTAGTAGGTGTATGTCGGTCAGTGATAGTTCTGATAAGTTGCAAGGGATTGTTGATAAGTCATCAGTGTTTGCTGATAGTACTTTGCAGAGGATTAATACAATGAAACAGCTGCAGAGGCCTCGGAGGGCTTGTGCTTATACTGTGCATAAAACTAGTGATGTTAATTCATTTGAGGAGATTTGTGATTCGCTTATTGAGGAGTTGAGTGGTGGCAGGGGGAGGGTGAGTTGTAAAAAGAGGGTGCCTAATGCTAAGGTTTTATTGGAGAGGTGTCCAGAGTGGAGTTGTGTAATTGATGAGTCAAAAAGTGATTGTGTGAAGGGTGAGTTTTCATTTTTGTTTGTATATATGTATCAATAGTCTCTTTTTCTTCAACTAACAAAACAGAGGTATTAATTTTCAAAAACAATAGTTGAAGAGCAACCTAATCAGGATTTATGTGAGAGGAGGAAAATAGGAAATTGTTAATAAACATAAATTTCTGAAGGCAGAAATATCTATGTATCGATTGAGATATTTAATATATATATATATATATATATATATATATATATACATAAATAAATTTAATTTTGTTTTGTTTCAGTTAATAAGTTTGTAACTATACGAAACAGCAACAATCGAGGAAGTAACCCTTCAAAAAACAATAATGTAGCTGGTGATGTGAGATATAGTACACGAGGTGCTAGCATAAAGAGAAGGACAGGAAAAGCTTCCACTGCATGTCTTAATGAAAATACCAATAGGCACATTCAAATTGGCCACAGGAAAACAGGTAGACGCAACATACTGCTTACCTTTGATGAATCGGAAAGTTGTAAGTACAAAAAAAACTTATTTAATATAATATTAAGTGGAGAACATTTTTTAAAACTTTGCATAATCTCATTATTTTTCATTCTGAACAATTTATTTTAATAAAATTTTGTTGTATTAATTGTAGAAATGTCGCTTTACCTACAACCTTATTTTGAAAAATTTTATATTTTTAAAACTTTGCATAATCCCATTATTTTTTATTTTGAACACATTATTTTAATAAAGTTTTGTTGTATTATTTGTAGAAATATCACTTTAGCTACGACGTTATTTTCAAAAATTTCGAAAAAATTTAATATTTTTTAAAACTTTGCATAATCTTATTATTTTTCATTCTGAACACTTTATTTTAATAAAATTTTGTTGTATTAATTGTAGAAATGTCGCTTTACCTACAACGTTATTTTGAAAAATTTCGAAAAGTTTAATATTTTTTAAAACTTTGCATAATCTCATTATTTTTCATTCTGAACACTTTATTTTAGTAAAGTTTTGCTGTATTATTTGTACAAATGTCACTTTACCTACAACCTTATTTTGAAAAATTTCGAAAAATTTTATATTTTTAAAACTTTGCATAATCTTATTATTTTTCATTCTGAATACATTATTTTAATAAAATTTTGTTGTATTATTTGTAGAAATGTTACTTTACCTACAACGATATTTTGTAAAATTTCGAAAACTTTAATATTTTTAAAACTTTGCATAATCGCATTATTTTTTATTCTAATCATTTTATTTTAATAAAGTTTTGCTGTATTATTTATACAAATGTCACTTTACCTACAACAATATTTTAAAAAGTTGCCAAAATTATAATATTTTTAAAATTAAAACTAATAATTCAGTCGATATATAGTTTACACATATTATTTATGTAATAATTTTTATATTTTAGTCAAATTTACTGATGAAGCCTCAAAAATCAGCATCAACTCTAGCAGGGAGCTTACAACCCTCCAATCGATACACAGCAAGAGGCGTACAGGCAAAGAAAACACCAGAGAGTCTAGCAAAAACAAAATCTACGACAATAGTGCATCGTTGTTTAGCTCATCAGGCAACAGTAAAGCGCAATTTACTTGTATTGACTTGTCAGACTCATCAAATGAAGAAATTAGCACCAATGCGGTCGTCAATGTTGGGGATTTGAAAGTGACGTTAGACAAACTGATAGAGTCGACAGTGTTGGAGCAGTCGGATTTTGATGATATTATCCAAGTGGTGTTGCCCAAGAAACGGGTTACCATTAGGCCTGGGAAGTGTTGGAGGCGTAGTTTGGCGGTGTACAAGAAAGAGCAAGGCCAGTATTCATGTGAGTTGTTATTACTGTAGAAATTTGCTAGATTTTTAATGTTAACTAATATAATTTATGTAATTACTATCAAGCAATCATGAATTATATTTAAAACAAATTAAAAATTGAACCTATTAGTATTGGTAGTTATTCGCGATTCAAACGTTAACGGTTTTCTTTAAGGTAGTAGGTAAACAGCTGATCTTTGTTATTGTTTGATCAGCTGATTGCATTAAAATCATATGATTTCAGTCACTTCTACAATAATGCGTGATTGTTAATGTACTTTTAAAGTATAAATACTATAACCCTGGGTCTATAGTTATGTATAAGATAGAAAAACAAATGTTATGCAAACAAATCCCCTACTAAATGTAGTTCATTTCCTGCTACCAGATGGAGTATCAGCCATAGGCAACAATAAATTATCTAACGAATGTAGTTACTTTAGTTTCTCTTTATTGGAAACACTGAATTAAACAAAACGTGCTATAAAGGCTCTATCATACAACTATAGATGGGAAAGTCAAATAATTAGACTCTGGTGCCATCTTTTGGTTGAAGCGAAAGCATATGGTTCGCGTCTGAGCTTATTAGCTGCTATAATGTTATTTCTTTTACGTAAATGAATTTCCTGCCGGAAAACTCTCAAGACTGATAGCCCTATAAAGACAGAATTTTGTTTTTGAATTCACTGAAAGTCGGAAGTTGACAGCACAGTAACCTGTAACAAAAGTCTGTATCACACAACTGAATAAATTTGTGTATATTTGGTCACATACAGTACAGTACCATTTTTATTGGTTTTGTTGGTACCATGCCAGTGATAATATGTAAACAAAACTTTTAAAATGGTATAACATGTTTTTTGTTTTTGTTTAATTAATCACATGTCGGCGTAACGTCGTCGATTCATCCTAGTAGTGCATTTGGTGTCAACTCGAACTGTCAGTGATTTCGTAGATTTTCTCAAAATTCCTGTATTCGTTTAATGTTGTTGCACATTGATGATGGTCTGTTTATACGTAAGCATTTTTTGGTTTAAATCACAATCGGATAATTTAAAAATAAAACTATTATTGTGTGTGAGTAGGTGGCGCGTGCAGCTGCTCAAAGTGCAATCGGAATCGATTATTGGAGTCGCCCTTTTGGTATAAGTCTACACAATCAGTCGGCCCTAATCCCAAAGCGGAAGACACTAAAAGTATGATGTTTTTGTTTATTATTGATTCATCTTTTAGTGGTTGCAGCCATAGATAACTCTATATATGTTATTGTTGATTATTGCCCTATTCACCTACATCTCATAAATTTTATAGGTCCCATAAGCTATTGAATGTATAAATATAAAATGTCATTGTGACATAATATGCCAAAACAAATGTCACAACACTTTGAACATAGCTGTGATTGGAGCTTTTATGACACCTTTTGTTTAATTATTCAGTGTTTCCAATAGAGAGAATCTAAAGTAACTACATTCCCTAAGATAATATATTTCTTGTTGCTATAACAATGAATACTTATGGGTTCAATAGCTATTAAAGCACCTTACATGGTCAATACTAGGACTGTCAATATTTGCTTCAATCCTCGTTTTATATTTATCAAGTAATCAATTATCCGGATAAGGATCAGATCACTATACCTTACAAGATGAGTAATACTGGCAATTTTTTAGAATAATGAACATATTAAATATTTTATCATTCAGTAATACTGTCATTATTGTAAAATATTGCCAGTATTACTCATTGTTTAATGTATATTAATGATGTAATGAAGAGAATACTTATCTTTATCCAGATAATTGATTACTTGATAAATATAAAAGGAGGATTGACGAAAATCTTGACAATACTAGGATTAACAGTATTATTGACCATGTAAGGTGCCTTTTTGATAAATTTACATCAGTGAATACAGGGGTGAGACTTTGATGTATAGACTAGTACAGGGGTTGGCTAACATTTGAGGGGAGTAGTCAAATTTTGCATAAACCCATTACGTATCATTCTGAATAATTTATTTTGATAAAATTGTGTTGTATTCTTTATAGAAATGTCACTTTACTTACAACAATATTTACAAAACTAGCCAAATTTTAATTATTTTCAAATATTACCAATTATTTTTCATTTTGAACAATTTATTGTAATGAAGTTTAGCTGTATATTTTTTTCTAGAAAACTGCTTATTTAAGCAATTAATAATAATAATTATCTTTATAATTATAAAGATATGTCTTAATTTCTATAAAAAATTAGAACAAATATTAAACTAGGGTTTATTCTCTATATAAAAAAGGCTTTATTCACCATATGTCTTATCATAATACTAAAACATATGAAACACAAACAACTTAAAAAAATACTACATGGTAAATTTACACAAACAAACATAACAGTAGGTATAAATTTTGTATCACACTGTATTATTTCACTTTCAATTGAATTTGAATACTACTTTGTATGCTGGATAGAAAGTATCGTCATCATACTTGACAATAATGTTTTGATTGTTTTGGGTTTTATTGATACTGGTGTCGCAGCCTTCTTTAGGCACAATCATATCCTCATGTCCCTCACATGTGATTGCAACAAATGTATTGGCCACAATTAGTGTCTTTTTGGGTGTCTTGTCACAGAATTTGCTAGCAAAAAATATGTCTGTGGTGAAGTGAATGCCATGGCCATATCTAAAAACAGATTAAAATTATAATATAATAAACATAATAGGATTTTTATGTCCTAGAAGATAGTATATTGCTTACATATAAATTAAATTAAATTGAAATTATTATTATCTCTGAAAATATTTTCTAAATCCAATAGCCTAATAATGATTGTTTTCTCTCTATTTTCTAAACAAAACTCAATTTGAAAAAAGTTGTCTTTTTGTTTTTGTTTTTACATTTTATACATGTAATTAAGGTAGAATTTAATTACCTACAAGTTATTCAAATGCAGTTGTTCGCTAAAATTGGTAATAAATGAGCTTGAAGTTAAAAACACCTCCAACAGAAAAGTAATGCAGGTGGATGCCTTTCTGCAAAAAGAAACCAATCCACCTAATTTTCAAGTTGAGAAAACAGATTTATATAAATTAAAAAATATTTATTCATCTCAGGATAATTTTGGAATTTTAAGTAATTTTTTTATGAATTCAAAAACCAATAAATATAATTTTACTATACCTGTGCCGTTTTATATTTTTCAAGTCGAAATTTTCATGTGCAATACTATCAACTTTGTCAGCTTGTGTGCCATGTAATACCAGTCTTGAATGTACTCGATATTCACCCTGTTCTTCCATCAAGTCGTTTTTGTTTAACAAATAAGATGCCATTAAATACGGATTCTGTATACGCCAAATTTCATGAATTTTGTAGTTTAATTTCGACGCTTTGTACTCCAAATAGTCAACTATTATAGCACCCTCCTCCGATGTTTTGTTAACCGGATAGTATAGCACAATAGGAGCATCGGGTCCCATTCTCATACTCGTATTCCAATACACCGTCTCCTTCTGATCGAACTCTTCTATGATGTTCATTGCGAAATTTTTGCATGGCATTTTCTTCGATACAATCTGGGAGGTAGACATTTTGTAACAACAAAAAACACTCAGCACAGAGCACTATAAGAAACTTTGAAACCGCCCTGCTCACCAGCACAATATATACGTTTGTAATATCCAACGATAATGATGACACCGCACTTGTACTGATTATGAACGTTGGGTATACAACTGGGGGATTCCCCAATGATTGTCAACAACAAATGCGTTGTATAATCATTCACTTCAAAGGAGATAATATCAACTGTTCACTGTACCAGTTGCCAACAAAAAGTGTTGTTATTGTGCTATCTTTTTTTTTCTCTCAGTTGCATTTGCAGATGCACAGCCAACCCAATGCCGCGCTATGTCGGGCTCGCAGCGGTCTCTCTTTGAACTGATAAGGCAGAGTGAATACGAAACGTAAATGTGTTTGGTCGTAGGGTTATCCTTGATAGGCATTTATTTTTTATAGGGTTTTCTAGTTTTTTTAATGGACACTCATTTATTACTCATTTTAGCGAAAAACTTTATTTGAAAAAGTTGTTTGTAATTAAATTCTACACTATTTACATGTTTTACATATGTATGTAGATACATATAAAACTAGTTATAGACAAAAAACTGACATAATTACTGGTTTTACTCAAATTTTGATTCAACCTCATGTGTCAGACATTTAATTGAAAAACTTTATCTGAAAAAGTTGTAGGTAACTAAATTCTACTCCAATTACATGTATTACATATTTCTCTAGAAACACGTATAACCGAGTTACAGACAAAAAGCTGTTTGACGGAATTATAGGTTTTCCCAGTTTTTGACTAAAAACTCATTTATTGCCTGTTTTACTGAAAAATTTCATCTGAAAAAGTTGTAGGTAACTAAATTCTACTCTAATTACATGTATTACATATTTCTCTAGAAATGCATATAACCGAGTCACAGACAAAAATCTGTTTGACGGAATTATAGGTTTTTCCAGTTTTTGACTAAAAACTCATTTATTACCTGTTTTAGTGAACAATTTCATCTGAAATGTTGTAGGTAACTAAATTCTACTCTAATTACATATATTACATATTTCTCTAGAAATGCATATAACCGAGTTACAGACAAAAATCTGTTTGACGGAATTATAAGTTTTTCCAGTTTTTGATTAAAAACTCATTTATTACCTGTTTTAGTGAAAAATTTCATCTGAATAAGTTGTAGGTAACTAAATTCTACTCTAATTACATGTATTACATATTTGTGTAGAAGCACGTATAACCGAGTTACAGACAAAAAACTGTTTGACGAAAATCTGGGTTGTACAGTTTATGACTGAAAGCTCATTTATCACCAATTTTAATGAAAAACTTTATTAGAAAAAGTTGTAGGTAATTAAATTCTATCCTAATTTCATTTAATATAACTGTTCAATATTTTAAGTACTTTGAGATTCACTGTGTATGTATTTTCGGATGAATAACAGGAAAGGTGTAACAAGCGTACCTTCGGGTGAACGGGAAATAAAACGAATATATTTAAGATATTTGTTTATTTCACAATAGAGTTTATTATCTCCTGTAATACTACTTACTTACTATACAAAATCCTATAATGTTATCTTTCCAGGTACATTTTATGACCGCGTTAGGGATGATCTAAAATGTACCTGCAACAAACGGGTGTGAAAGATTATCGTTGCGAACAAGTACAGTTTCTTCATAAAATTAAAATAAGTGCACATTTTAAATAATAACCACAATAATGCCTGTATTCACCAACATCTTATAAATTTTATAGGTCCCTATTGAATAGATAAATTGACAAACGTCATTGTGACAGAATATGCCAAAACAAATGTCAAACAACGTTGAATAGCGCTTGCAATTGGAGCTTTGATGACACCTTTTGTTTAATTATTCAGTGTTTCCAATAGAGAGAAACTAAAGTCACTATATTCTGTAGATAATGTATTTATTGTTGCTATAACAACGAATACTTATGGGTTCAATAACTATTGATAGATTTATAGTACTTAGATGAATACGGGGGTTACAGTTCATAGTTTATTTATTACCCATTCTAATGAAACACTTTATTTGAAATAGTTGTGGGTAACTAAATTCTACTCTAATTACATGTATTACATATTTCTGTAGAAACACGTATAACCGAGTTACAGACAAAAAACTCTTTGGCGTGTTTGTGTGTTTTAATAGTTTTTGACTTCAATCTCATTTATTGTCTATTTTAGCGAAAAACTTTATTTAGAAAAGTTGTAGGGAATTAAATTGCACTCTAATTACATGTATTACATATTTCTGTAGAAACACGTATAACTGAGCTACAGACAAAAAACTGTTTGGCGTAATTGTGTGTTTCAATAGTTTTTGACTTCAATGTCATTTATTGTCCATTTTAGCGAAAAACTTTATTTGAAAAAGTTGTAGGGAATTAAATTGCGCTCTAATTACATGTATTACATATTTCGGTAGAAACACGTATAACTGAGCTACAGACAAAAAACTGTTTGGCGTAATTGTGGGTTTCAATAGTTTTTGACTTCAATCTCATTTATTGTCCATTTTAGCGAAAAACTTTATTTGAAAAAGTTGTAGGGAATTAAATTGCACTCTAATTACACATATTACATATTTCTGTAAAAACACGTATAACTGAGCTACAGACAAAAAACTGTTTGGCGTAATTGTGTGTTTCAATAGTTTTTGACTTCAATCTCATTTATTGTCCATTTTAGCGAAAAACTTTATTTGAAAAAGTTGTAGGGAATTAAATTGCACTCTAATTACATATATTACATATTTCTGTAGAAACACGTATAACTGAGCTACAGACAAAAAACTGTTTTTCGTAATTGTGTGTTTCAATAGTTTTTGACTTCAATCTCATTTATTGTTCATTTTAGCGAAAAGCTTTATTTGAAAAAGTTGTAGGGAATTAAATTGCGCTCTAATTACATGTATTACATATTTCTATAGAAACACGTATAACTGAGCTACAGACAAAAAACTGTTTGGCGTAATTGTGGGTTTCAATAGTTTTTGACTTCAATCTCATTTATTGTTCATTTTAGCGAAAAACTTTATTTGAAAAAGTTGTAGGGAATTAAATTGCACTCTAATTACATGTATTACATATTTCTGTAGAAACACGCATAACTGAGCTACAGACAAAAAACTGTTTGGCGTAATTGTGGGTTTCAATAGTTTTTGACTTCAATCTCATTTATTGTCCATTTTAGCGAAAAACTTTATTTGAAAAAGTTGTAGGGAATTAAATTGCACTCTAATTACATGTATTACATATTTCTGTAGAAACACGTATAAACGAGTTACAAACAAAAAACTGTTTGGCGTATTTGTGTATTTTAATAGTTTTTGACTTCAATCTCATTTATTGTCCATTTTAGCGAAAAACTTTATTTGAAAAAGATGTAGGGAATTAAATTGCACTCTAATTACATATATTACATATTTCTGGAAAAACACGTATAACTGAGCTACAGACAAAAAACTGTTTGGCGTAATTGTGTGTTTCAATAGTTTTTGACTTCAATCTCATTTATTGTCCATTTTAGCGAAAAACTTTATTTGAAAAAGTTGTAGGGAATTAAATTGCGCTCTACTTACATGTATTACATATTTCTGTAGAAACACGTATAACTGAGCTACAGACAAAAAACTGTTTGGCGTAATTGTGTGTTTCAATAGTTTTTGACTTCAATCTCATTTATTGTCCATTTTAGCGAAAAACTTTATTTGAAAAAGTTGTAGGGAATTAAATTGCGCTCTACTTACATGTATTACATATTTCTGTAGAAACACGTATAACTGAGCTACAGACAAAAAACTGTTTGGCGTAATTGTGGGTTTCAATAGTTTTTGACTTCAATCTCATTTATTGTCCATTTTAGCGAAAAACTTTATTTGAAAAAGTTGTAGGGAATTAAATTGCACTCTAATTACATGTATTACATATTTCTGTAGAAACACGCATAACTGAGCTACAGACAAAAAGCTGTTTGGCGTAATTGTGGGTTTCAATAGTTTTTGACTTCAATCTCATTTATTGTCCATTTTAGCGAAAAACTTTATTTGAAAAAGTTGTAGGGAATTAAATTGCGCTCTACTTACATGTATTACATATTTCTGTAGAAACACGTATAACTGAGCTACAGACAAAAAACTGTTTGGCGTAATTGTGGGTTTCAATAGTTTTTGACTTCAATCTCATTTATTGTCCATTTTAGCGAAAAACTTTATTTGAAAAAGTTGTAGGGAATTAAATTGCACTCTAATTACATGTATTACATATTTCTGTAGAAACACGCATAACTGAGCTACAGACAAAAAGCTGTTTGGCGTAATTGTGGGTTTCAATAGTTTTTGACTTCAATCTCATTTATTGTCCATTTTAGCGAAAAACTTTATTTGAAAAAGTTGTAGGGAATTAAATTGCACTCTAATTACATGTATTACATATTTCTGTAGAAACACGTATAAACGAGTTACAAACAAAAAACTGTTTGGCGTATTTGTGTATTTTAATAGTTTTTGACTTCAATCTCATTTATTGTCCATTTTAGCGAAAAACTTTATTTGAAAAAGTTGTAGGGAATTAAATTGCACTCTAATTACATATATTACATATTTCTGTAGAAACACGTATAACTGAGCTACAGACAAAAAACTGTTTGGCGTAATTGTGGGTTTCAATAGTTTTTGACTTCAATCTCATTTATTGTCCATTTTAGCGAAAAACTTTATTTGAAAAAGTTGTAGGGAATTAAATTGCGCTCTAATTACATGTATTACATATTTCTGTAGAAACACGTATAAACGAGTTACAAACAAAAAACTGTTTGGCGTATTTGTGTATTTTAATAGTTTTTGACTTCAATCTCATTTATTGTCCATTTTAGCGAAAAACTTTATTTGAAAAAGTTGTAGGGAATTAAATTGCACTCTAATTACATGTATTACATATTTCTGTAGAAACACGCATAACTGAGCTACAGACAAAAAGCTGTTTGGCGTAATTGTGGGTTTCAATAGTTTTTGACTTCAATCTCATTTATTGTCCATTTTAGCGAAAAACTTTATTTGAAAAAGTTGTAGGGAATTAAATTGCGCTCTACTTACATGTATTACATATTTCTGTAGAAACACGCATAACTGAGCTACAGACAAAAAGCTGTTTGGCGTAATTGTGGGTTTCAATAGTTTTTGACTTCAATCTCATTTATTGTCCATTTTAGCGAAAAACTTTATTTGAAAAAGTTGTAGGGAATTAAATTGCGCTCTACTTACATGTATTACATATTTCTGTAGAAACACGTATAACTGAGCTACAGACAAAAAGCTGTTTGGCGTAATTGTGGGTTTCAATAGTTTTTGACTTCAATCTCATTTATTGTCCATTTTAGCGAAAAACTTTATTTGAAAAAGTTGTAGGGAATTAAATTGCACTCTAATTACATGTATTACATATTTCTGTAGAAACACGCATAACTGAGCTACAGACAAAAAGCTGTTTGGCGTAATTGTGGGTTTCAATAGTTTTTGACTTCAATCTCATTTATTGTCCATTTTAGCGAAAAACTTTATTTGAAAAAGTTGTAGGGAATTAAATTGCGCTCTACTTACATGTATTACATATTTCTGTAGAAACACGCATAACTGAGCTACAGACAAAAAGCTGTTTGGCGTAATTGTGGGTTTCAATAGTTTTTGACTTCAATCTCATTTATTGTCCATTTTAGCGAAAAACTTTATTTGAAAAAGTTGTAGGAAATTAAATTGCGCTCTACTTACATGTATTACATATTTCTGTAGAAACACGCATAACTGAGCTACAGACAAAAAGCTGTTTGGCGTAATTGTGGGTTTCAATAGTTTTTGACTTCAATCTCATTTATTGTCCATTTTAGCGAAAAACTTTATTTGAAAAAGTTGTAGGGAATTAAATTGCACTCTAATTACATGTATTACATATTTCTGTAGAAACACGTATAAACGAGTTACAAACAAAAAACTGTTTGGCGTATTTGTGTATTTTAATAGTTTTTGACTTCAATCTCATTTATTGTCCATTTTAGCGAAAAACTTTATTTCTAAAAGTTGTAGGGAATTAAATTGCACTCTAATTACATGTATTACATATGTCTGTAGAAACACGTATAACCGAGTTGCAGGCAAAACATTGTTTGACGTTTGCTTATATTTACTAATAGCTTGAAATGAAGAACGAGCATAGTTTGGTTGTTACTCAATTTAAACTAGCTGCTAATGATTTTCAAATAATTTCATTACCCAACAAATTTAGTAAAATGTAGATAAACTAATGAGTACGAACAGTCAGCAGCGCATGACTACGCGCCGTTATCGATATGAGTCACGAATATTACAAAGAACGCGATGACTAACTTTCTAGCAATTGCACGCTACAAACAAACCAGGAATATAAACATAATCATTACTATTTTTTTCGAACGTAAATAAATATTAACTGTTATAACAGAGCCTTCTTGAGATTTAATAAGGTCATCTGTAACTAAAAGTTGAGAGCCCTTGAAATTTTATAATAACAAAAACATTCAAGATTACATCTGTAAGAATAAGAATGATGGGTGGTGGTAGTTAACACATTTATTAACTATTATATATTATCTATTTGTCTTTTACCTTTCGGTGTAGGCTATTATATTTACATTACTTAACATTATAATTTACAATTACTGTTGTTTATACATTTGTAAATTATTTCAACTCCTTCTTCGTCAGTTCTCTTGCTTGCTTGAATGTCTTTCCTTTCTTGATTTACTATTATACATATGCATAATTATTAGAATATAATCGAAAGGTTCTTTTGAGGGCCGTATGCTGATTGTATGTTGGATTTCGAGAGTCGTCTTTGTTTATGTTATCGTCCGTTCACCCACTAATCGTCTTAAACATCCTTAAACCGTAAAATTAAGTGATTTTCTGATCAAAAATAATAATGTTAGATATGATATTATAAAATATATTTGAGTATTTATTTTATAGGTTTACAACACTGGTTCAAACAATTGTTATAATCTCCCTTGTAAATGTAATTGATTTAAATGAGGCCGTGAATTAAAACCATCCGTTATCCCCCCGTTTGTGTATCCCAAAATAATCTATCCACCTTCTATGAATAATCCTGACGCGGAACTTCGTCGCATGTCAAGGTCCAATCGTTTTGACTTGCGCAGTTGTACAGCCAATACACACCCCTCACCTCACTTGATCGCAGTCGTCTGTGAGCAGTCGAACGTGTGCGCACGCTTTTATTTTTCCGATCGCGTCCGTTTCCGTGCCAAGTGTCCACGCGTGTCCCCGGTTTATCCGTATTACCTCGCGTTTGTTACCCCGTGTGTGTGTGTGTGCTACAGTAAATAGTCTCGCGCGCGCTGTGTATGATTCGTCTCGCGGAAGACCCCACGATTTGCATGCGTTTACTCAACACGTATGTGTCGTCACCAGGTTATGTGCCCGACGCTCCGAGGAAATCCTGTGTGTTGGAGCAGTTGCTGCAGAGTCTATCGTTAATCGAGCAAGACGACGACGACGACGACGTTGTTAGGGATCGCACGCAACGCATTCAGGCACCACCCGCCATCGTCTATACTGCCAGGGAGATTGTGTTGAGACGATGCGGACAGACGGAGCCGTTGCCGTTTGCAGAATGTTATCCCAACGCGTAAGTTATTATCATTTTCTTTTGTCCAATGGCCGCCTGATACGTCTGTGTAAGTTAAAATAAAAAATGCTAATTTTGTTTTGCATTATGGCCGCCCAGGCTATTCTCGGAATTTTAGTGAGGCAGGTACGGGAACTTTTGTTTGTGCGTGGTTGCCCGCCATGTTTTTCTAACAACGCGCACGTAGCATTCACATACCAACAGTACTTTATTAGCTCCGTTACATTAGTACATACTTTGAACTATTTAATAAAACTATCAATAGATGTGAAGCTAGTTGTGATAACAATGTATGTAAATTAAAACTAGACAACTGTTTAGATGAAACATTCATTATTGACTGACTAAAATGGCTATGTATATTTCTATTTATGGAATTTATAATTTATTTATTTATAGAATTTAGTATTAGCATATATGTAATGCTAATACTAATTTCTATAAATAAATAAATAATAAATTCCATAAATAAAAATATACAAAGCCAACTTAATGTGCACATAAAATAAAAACAATTAAATTATTAAAAAAATCTGATATAACTTTCAAATAAAAGGAATTTACAGCATCGGGTGAATTTTCACAAACCAACTTTCACCCCCCATATTCACTGATGTTCCATAAATCTATCAATAGCCATTGAACCCACAAGTATTTGTTGTTATAACAACAATAAACACATTAACTAGGGAATGTAGTTACTTTAGATTCTCTCTGTTGCAAACACTGAATACTTAAACAAAAGATATGTTCAAAGCTCCAATCACAAGTGCTATTCAAAATGCTTGACATTTGTTTTAGCATATTCTGTCACAATGATGTTGTCAATTTGTCCATTTAATAGCTTATGGGACCTATAAAGTATATGGGACTTAATGTGCACATAAAATAAAAATGATTCAATAATAAAAAAAAATCTGATATACTTAAATAAAATGAATTTACACCATAGGACCAATTTTCACAAACCACTTTACAGAGTTTTTCTGTGAAGTTAAGGTATACCAGGTGATACTCAATGAAGCTCATTCTTTTTTGATGAGTAGAAAAATCTTATAGCTAATATAAAATCATTATTAATTATGATATAGATGACCAAACATTACTATAGAGCAAACAGTTGCTTATTTGATATTTTTCTCTTACAGGTTGCTGAAAAATTGCCAGAAGATCGGCGAGGGCGTCTATGGCGAGGTGTTCCTCTTCAGGAACACCAAAGGCACAACATCTGTGATGAAGATCATACCCATCGAGGGGATGAAGGAAGTTAATGGTGAAAAGCAGAAGAAATTTGAGGAGATATTGTCAGAAATTATAATTGCTCTGTAAGTATTGTGTAACAAATAATGCTCTGCTCATATAATTATATCCATATATACTAAAACAACTATCCAAATATAGTTTAAAGCCTGTATGACATTATCTAGTTTTTTATATGACCTATAATATTTTATGGGACCTATAAAATTTATTGGATGTTGTGAATATGGGCATAAATATAACATTTATTCTTTGCAAAGTCTACATAACAATTGTTAAAAATATTTTGCTTCTTTCCATTACAGTGAATTGAGTAACTTGAGAAATAATCAAAAGAATTCAAGCAATGGTTTTAATGAAGTATGTAAGATACACTGTGCCCAGGGCAAGTACCCTGACCGCCTGCTGGAGCTGTGGGAAATGTATGATGAAAACAAGGGTTCAGAAAATGACTGTCCTGATGTATTCACTGATGAGCAGCTTTACATCATTCTGGAGCTCGCTAATGGTGGCAAGGACTTAGAGTCATATGTCTTCAACAATGCTATGCAAGCCTACTCCATATTTTTACAGGTAAGAATCTTGATGCATTTGAATTTAACTACAAATTATTGCATAATAATATATTTATTAATAGTTACAATAAACAATAATAATTATTAATAGTTACAATAAACAAGTTACAAATGTATACAATTTACAAATTTTAACTTGATTTAATTATACTAATCCTTTATTTCCATTTTGTTTTCAAAATATTTGTTCTCAAATAAATAAATTAACATACTTTTGAAAGAATGTTACCATAATAATAATTGTCTTTCAGACTGCTTGTTCGTTGGCTGTGGCGGAAGTGGCACTAGAGTTTGAGCACCGCGACCTGCACTGGGGCAACATTCTGGTGTCAACCGTGGACGAGCGGCTGCCCAATCTCGCGTACAACATTAATGGACGCCAGTTTGAGGTGCCCGCCAACGGTGTGCAAGTGTCCATTATTGACTATACGCTCTCGCGTGTTACCTACGACGAGGTGTGCATTCACAACAATTTGGGCGATGACCTGGAGCTCTTCACTGCTGAGGGCGACTATCAGTTTGAAATCTATAGGCTGATGCAAAAATGCAATGGGTGAGTAACAATATTAATGATATTTCATTTTACAGCTTGATTCATTAACTAATATCATAAGCATAATTAATACTGAGGACTAGAGTACATACAAGCAACATACAAAGCAATAACCACAGCACATTCTTGTTTATTTCATACTAGAGTTAACTTGGACATCTGTAGTACAGATATAGTACTCCAAATCTGTGTTATGGCTGTGTTTCATTATACAATTGGACGCCTTTCTGCAGAAAGGAACCTACCCACAAAATATATTTGTTTCTCTTACCTTTCTACTCAAGGTATACAATTTAACTTAACAAAATAAAAACCGTAGCTCTAAAGTCCAAAATTAACCTGAGATGAATAGATAATTTTTAATTTAAATAAATCTTTATATAAATCTGTTTTCTCAACTTTAACATTTGGTGGATTGGTTCCTTTCTGCAGAAAGGCATCCAATTGTACAATGAAACAGAGCAAGAAGAAGTTATAAGAAAATTAATTTTATTTTGTATCTACTAAATCTTCTTTATAAAGGATACTGGGATGATTTAAAGGTTGTTTTAGACAAGACAATGTCTTAGCTCAAAAGTTGTTCAAGAAATGTATTCATATATCCTCCTCCCATACAATTTGTTCTTGACAAATAGAACAAGTTATATTTTTCCATTCGGTCTACCATCCAATTCAATATTTCAAATAATTTGCTGTATGATACAAGACAATTTAGATTGTCTCACATCTTGACTAAATTTTGAGTCAAGAAATTGTCTTGTCTAAAACGACCCTAAGAGTTTTAGTTTGTTACTATGTAGTAATTATTTTGAACAGTAACATATTTAAAAATTGATTTTATACTGATTCAATTAAATCAACTATTTCTTGATTATAAATTGTTTGTTTGCAGTAACGAGTGGAGTCACTTTGAACCATACAGCAATGTGCTCTGGCTGCACTACACTCTGGACAAGATGATTACTGCATTGCGGTACAAGTACACTAAAACTAAGCGCCACATGAATTACATAGATAAATTGAAGACGATCAAGGAGAAGATCCTCGACTTTAAGAGCGTCGAGGCGTTTGTCACACATCATTTGGGTTGATGTCACAATTTTTTTATACTTAATATTTTTTTATAGTCGAATCTTTTTCCTACCATTAACCAATCGATAAATGTTTGTTTTTATTGTCAAGCCAACTTGTTTGCGTGTCTGTTCCTTTTTCTTTCTTTCTGTGAGCGGTTTCGTTTCGTTTCGTTGTTTTGGGTAGATGCGTTTTATTTATATATTTTATTGGCGTCACCGACTGTGGAGATGAGAGCTCAGGGACGTCGAATGTTTTATTGCAATGAAAATGTGCGTTTATTTTATTATAAAGAAAAGCAAATTAATATATTTTGTGCTCTTATACATAGATTATGAATAAAAAATATATACCGAGTTATTTTCTACAATGTTGTTATTTATTAATTAAATTAAATATGTGGTATTTCCATAAGGTGGATTTATGCTGACAAAATAAATATTTTTGTTATGAATATTTATTACTTGCGTAGGTAAAAAAAGTTCACATCGGATGTATGCTGGTTTTTATTTGTACTTGATTGATTTTTCTTTGTATTGGGTTAACAGACTTTCTCAAAACGCGACTACTGCTTATATCTGCTGATGTTACAAAGTTCTCGCTGATTGATATACAGATATCTTCACGTCGGATGCATACGGTTGTATAACTTAACGCTAGATGCACAACGTTGTATAACTTCACATCGGATGCATGCGGTTGTATATATTCACACAGTAGTTCAAAAGTACGATCGTTATGAACTACTAGTTACAATCACCTATTTGAACTACTGACATAATGTAAAGTTATACAACGTCATACATCTAGTGTTAAGTTATACAGCCGTATGCATCCGACGTGAACGTATACAGCCACACGCATCTTGCGTTAAGTTATACAGCCAACGGCATCCGACATAAAGTTATTTGGTCACATTCATCCCGCATGAAATTATATAAACGCCTATTAATAGTGTTAATTTATATAGCCGCATGCATAAACTGACTAAATTAATTTTCTTTATTTATGTACTTTTTGTTATTATAGATTACAGCTTCAACAACCTCATCTCTGAGCGTAGTACTGCATTCCTGTAATTCCTCACATTAACTCCTGTCTTGTCAGTAAACTTGAACATTGTCTTTCCTGTGCTTTAAGATAGGGCGAGCAATGATTCAGGTGTATTGAAAAGGGGAATTCTACAAGAAAGGAAAAATTCGGCAACATTTTCGCATTCCGGGTTGAAATATTTACAACATTTTCACTTTCTGGTCGAAATTTCACGGATTTTCGGCCAAATTTAAGAAAAATTTAAGATTTATGGTCAGCCTACTCCCCCCTTCTTACCATAAATCTTAAAAATCCTTAAATTTTGGACCGTTTTTCGTGAAATTCGCTAACACTTTTGCATCTCGGGTTGAAATATTTACAACATTTTCACTTTCTGGTCGGAATTTCACGGATTTTCGGCCAAATTTAATGTACATGGATGAAGAAATTCTGTCGAAATTTAATAAAATCTTCAAATCTGGTCGAAAATACGTCTAAAGTCTCCGCAGCACGTCAAAACGTTGGAATATGAGGTAAAAATCTCAAAAATTTCACGCTTTTTGGTCGAAAATTGAAGATTTCTGAGCACATTACAACCATAAGGGGGGAGTCTTTGGATCATGAAATTTTAAAAAATCGTTAAATCTGGTTGAAAATGCTTGTAAAGTCTCCGCAGAACGTCAAAACGTTGGAATATGAAGTGAAAATCCCAAGAATTTCACGCTTTTTGGTCGAAAATTGAAGATTTCTGAGCACATTACAACCATAAGGGGGGAGTCTTTGGATCATGAAATTTTAAAAAATCGTCAAATCCGGTTGAAAATGCTTGTAAAGTCTCCGCAGAACGTCAAAACGTTGGAATATGAAGTAAAAATCCCAAGAATTTCACGCTTTTTGGTCGAAAATTGAAGATTTCTGAGCACATTACAACCATAAGGGGGGAGTCTTTGGATCATGAAATTTTAAAAAATCGTTAAATCTGGTTGAAAATGCTTGTAAAGTCTCCGCAGAACGTCAAAACGTTGGAATATGAAGTGAAAATCCCAAGAATTTCACGCTTTTTGGTCGAAAATTGAAGATTTCTGAGCACATTACAACCATAAGGGGGGAGTCTTTGGATCATGAAATTTTGAAAAATCGTCAAATCTGGTTGAAAATACGTGTAAAGTCTCCGCAGAACGTCAAAACGTTGGAATATGAAGTAAAAATCCCAAGAATTTCACGCTTTTTGGTCGAAAATTGAAGATTTCTGAGCACATTACAACCATAAGGGGGGAGTCTTTGGATCATGAAATTTTAAAAAATCGTCAAATCCGGTTGAAAATGCTTGTAAAGTCTCCGCAGAACGTCAAAACGTTGGAATATGAAGTGAAAATCTCAAGAATTTCACGCTTTTTGGTCGAAAATTGAAGATTTCTGAGCACATTACAACCATAAGGGGGGAGTCTTTGGATCATGAAATTTTAAAAAATCGTCAAATCCGGTTGAAAATGCTTGTAAAGTCTCCGCAGAACGTCAAAACGTTGGAATATGAAGTGAAAATCTCAAGAATTTCACGCTTTTTGGTCGAAAATTGAAGATTTCTGAGCACATTACAACCATAAGGGGGGAGTCTTTGGATCATGAAATTTTAAAAAATCGTCAAATCCGGTTGAAAATGCTTGTAAAGTCTCCGCAGAACGTCAAAACGTTGGAATATGAAGTGAAAATCTCAAGAATTTCACGCTTTTTGGTCGAAAATTGAAGATTTCTGAGCACATTACAACCATAAGGGGGGAGTCTTTGGATCATGAAATTTTAAAAAATCGTCCAATCCGGTTGAAAATGCTTGTAAAGTCTCCGCAGAACGTCAAAACGTTGGAATATGAAGTGAAAATCTCAAGAATTTCACGCTTTTTCGTCGAAAATTGAAGATTTCTGAGCACATTACAACCATAAGGGGGGAGTCTTTGGATCATGAAATTTTAAAAAATCGTTAAATCTGGTTGAAAATGCTTGTAAAGTCTCCGCAGAACGTCAAAACGTTGGAATATGAAGTGAAAATCCCAAGAATTTCACGCTTTTTGGTCGAAAATTGAAGATTTCTGAGCACATTACAACCATAAGGGGGGAAGTCTTTGGATCATGAAATTTTGAAAAATCGTCAAATCTGGTTGAAAATACGTGCAAAGTCTCCGCAGAACGTCAAAACGTTGGAATATGAAGTAAAAATCCCAAGAATTTCACGCTTTTTGGTCGAAAATTGAAGATTTCTGAGCACATTACAACCATAAGGGGGGAGTCTTTGGATCATGAAATTTTAAAAAATCGTCAAATCCGGTTGAAAATACGTGTAAAGTCTCCGCAGAACGTCAAAACGTTGGAATATGAAGTGAAAATCCCAAGAATTTCACGCTTTTTGGTCGAAAATTGAAGATTTCTGAGCACATTACAACCATAAGGGGGGAGTCTTTGGATCATGAAATTTTAAAAAATCGTCAAATGCGGTTGAAAATGCTTGTAAAGTCTCCGCAGAACGTCAAAACGTTGGAATATGAAGTGAAAATCTCAAGAATTTCACGCTTTTTCGTCGAAAATTGAAGATTTCTGAGCACATTACAACCATAAGGGGGGAGTCTTTGGATCATGAAATTTTAAAAAATCGTTAAATCTGGTTGAAAATGCTTGTAAAGTCTCCGCAGAACGTCAAAACGTTGGAATATGAAGTAAAAATCCCAAGAATTTCACGCTTTTTGGTCGAAAATTGAAGATTTCTGAGCACATTACAACCATAAGGGGGGAGTCTTTGGATCATGAAATTTTAAAAAATCGTCAAATCCGGTTGAAAATACGTGTAAAGTCTCCGCAGAACGTCAAAACGTTGGAATATGAAGTAAAAATCCCAAGAATTTCACGCTTTTTGGTCGAAAATTGAAGATTTCTGAGCACATTACAACCATAAGGGGGGGGGGGAGTCTTTGGATCATGAAATTTTAAAAAATCGTCAAATCCGGTTGAAAATACGTGTAAAGTCTCCGCAGAACGTCAAAACGTTGGAATATGAAGTGAAAATCTCAAGAATTTCACGCTTTTTCGTCGAAAATTGAAGATTTCTGAGCACATTACAACCATAAGGGGGGAGTCTTTGGATCATGAAATTTTAAAAAATCGTCAAATCCGGTTGAAAATGCTTGTAAAGTCTCCGCAGAACGTCAAAACGTTGGAATATGAAGTGAAAATCCCAAGAATTTCACGCTTTTTCGTCGAAAATTGAAGATTTCTGAGCACATTACAACCATAAGGGGGGAGTCTTTGGATCATGAAATTTTAAAAAATCGTCAAATCCGGTTGAAAATACGTGTAAAGTCTCCGCAGAACGTCAAAACGTTGGAATATGAGGTAAAAATCCCAAGAATTTCACGCTTTTTGGTCGAAAATTGAAGATTTCTGAGCACCTTACAACCATAAGGGGGGAGTCTTTGGATCATGAAATTTTAAAAAATCGTTAAATCTGGTTGAAAATGCTTGTAAAGTCTCCGCAGAACGTCAAAACGTTGGAATATGAAGTGAAAATCTCAAGAATTTCACGCTTTTTGGTCGAAAATTGAAGATTTCTGAGCACCTTACAACCATAAGGGGGGAGTCTTTGGATCATGAAATTTTAAAAAATCGTCAAATCCGGTTGAAAATGCTTGTAAAGTCTCCGCAGAACGTCAAAACGTTGGAATATGAAGTGAAAATCCCAAGAATTTCACGCTTTTTCGTCGAAAATTGAAGATTTCTGAGCACATTACAACCATAAGGGGGGAGTCTTTGGATCATGAAATTTTAAAAAATCGTCAAATCCGGTTGAAAATACGTGTAAAGTCTCCGCAGAACGTCAAAACGTTGGAATATGAAGTGAAAATCTCAAGAATTTCACGCTTTTTCGTCGAAAATTGAAGATTTCTGAGCACATTACAACCATAAGGGGGGAGTCTTTGGATCATGAAATTTTAAAAAATCGTCAAATCCGGTTGAAAATGCTTGTAAAGTCTCCGCAGAACGTCAAAACGTTGGAATATGAAGTGAAAATCCCAAGAATTTCACGCTTTTTCGTCGAAAATTGAAGATTTCTGAGCACATTACAACCATAAGGGGGGAGTCTTTGGATCATGAAATTTTAAAAAATCGTCAAATCCGGTTGAAAATACGTGTAAAGTCTCCGCAGAACGTCAAAACGTTGGAATATGAGGTAAAAATCTCAAGAATTTCACGCTTTTTCGTCGAAAATTGAAGATTTCTGAGCACATTACAACCATAAGGGGGGAGTCTTTGGATCATGAAATTTTAAAAAATCGTCAAATCCGGTTGAAAATACGTGTAAAGTCTCCGCAGAACGTCAAAACGTTGGAATATGAGGTAAAAATCCCAAGAATTTCACGCTTTTTGGTCGAAAATTGAAGATTTCTGAGCACCTTACAACCATAAGGGGGGAGTCTTTGGATCATGAAATTTTAAAAAATCGTTAAATCTGGTTGAAAATGCTTGTAAAGTCTCCGCAGAACGTCAAAACGTTGGAATATGAAGTGAAAATCTCAAGAATTTCACGCTTTTTCGTCGAAAATTGAAGATTTCTGAGCACATTACAACCATAAGGGGGGAGTCTTTGGATCATGAAATTTTAAAAAATCGTCAAATCCGGTTGAAAATACGTGTAAAGTCTCCGCAGAACGTCAAAACGTTGGAATATGAGGTAAAAATCCCAAGAATTTCACGCTTTTTGGTCGAAAATTGAAGATTTCTGAGCACCTTACAACCATAAGGGGGGAGTCTTTGGATCATGAAATTTTAAAAAATCGTTAAATCTGGTTGAAAATGCTTGTAAAGTCTCCGCAGAACGTCAAAACGTTGGAATATGAAGTGAAAATCTCAAGAATTTCACGCTTTTTGGTCGAAAATTGAAGATTTCTGAGCACCTTACAACCATAAGGGGGGAGTCTTTGGATCATGAAATTTTAAAAAATCGTTAAATCTGGTTGAAAATGCTTGTAAAGTCTCCGCAGAACGTCAAAACGTTGGAATATGAAGTGAAAATCTCAAGAATTTCACGCTTTTTCGTCGAAAATTGAAGATTTCTGAGCACATTACAACCATAAGGGGGGAGTCTTTGGATCATGAAATTTTAAAAAATCGTCAAATCCGGTTGAAAATACGTGTAAAGTCTCCGCAGAACGTCAAAACGTTGGAATATGAGGTAAAAATCCCAAGAATTTCACGCTTTTTGGTCGAAAATTGAAGATTTCTGAGCACCTTACAACCATAAGGGGGGAGTCTTTGGATCATGAAATTTTAAAAAATCGTTAAATCTGGTTGAAAATGCTTGTAAAGTCTCCGCAGAACGTCAAAACGTTGGAATATGAAGTGAAAATCTCAAGAATTTCACGCTTTTTGGTCGAAAATTGAAGATTTCTGAGCACCTTACAACCATAAGGGGGGAGTCTTTGGATCATGAAATTTTAAAAAATCGTCAAATCCGGTTGAAAATACGTGTAAAGTCTCCGCAGAACGTCAAAACGTTGGAATATGAAGTGAAAATCTCAAGAATTTCACGCTTTTTCGTCGAAAATTGAAGATTTCTGAGCACCTTACAACCATAAGGGGGGAGTCTTTGGATCATGAAATTTTAAAAAATCGTTAAATCTGGTTGAAAATGCTTGTAAAGTCTCCGCAGAACGTCAAAACGTTGGAATATGAAGTGAAAATCTCAAGAATTTCACGCTTTTTGGTCGAAAATTGAAGATTTCTGAGCACCTTACAACCATAAGGGGGGAGTCTTTGGATCATGAAATTTTAAAAAATCGTTAAATCTGGTTGAAAATGCTTGTAAAGTCTCCGCAGAACGTCAAAACGTTGGAATATGAAGTGAAAATCTCAAGAATTTCACGCTTTTTGGTCGAAAATTGAAGATTTCTGAGCACCTTACAACCATAAGGGGGGAGTCTTTGGATCATGAAATTTTAAAAAATCGTCAAATCCGGTTGAAAATGCTTGTAAAGTCTCCGCAGAACGTCAAAACGTTGGAATATGAAGTGAAAATCCCAAGAATTTCACGCTTTTTCGTCGAAAATTGAAGATTTCTGAGCACATTACAACCATAAGGGGGGAGTCTTTGGATCATGAAATTTTAAAAAATCGTCAAATCCGGTTGAAAATACGTGTAAAGTCTCCGCAGAACGTCAAAACGTTGGAATATGAAGTGAAAATCTCAAGAATTTCACGCTTTTTCGTCGAAAATTGAAGATTTCTGAGCACATTACAACCATAAGGGGGGAGTCTTTGGATCATGAAATTTTAAAAAATCGTTAAATCTGGTTGAAAATGCTTGTAAAGTCTCCGCAGAACGTCAAAACGTTGGAATATGAAGTGAAAATCTCAAGAATTTCACGCTTTTTGGTCGAAAATTGAAGATTTCTGAGCACCTTACAACCATAAGGGGGGAGTCTTTGGATCATGAAATTTTAAAAAATCGTTAAATCTGGTTGAAAATGCTTGTAAAGTCTCCGCAGAACGTCAAAACGTTGGAATATGAAGTGAAAATCCCAAGAATTTCACGCTTTTTCGTCGAAAATTGAAGATTTCTGAGCACATTACAACCATAAGGGGGGAGTCTTTGGATCATGAAATTTTAAAAAATCGTCAAATCCGGTTGAAAATACGTGTAAAGTCTCCGCAGAACGTCAAAACGTTGGAATATGAAGTGAAAATCTCAAGAATTTCACGCTTTTTCGTCGAAAATTGAAGATTTCTGAGCACCTTACAACCATAAGGGGGGAGTCTTTGGATCATGAAATTTTAAAAAATCGTTAAATCTGGTTGAAAATGCTTGTAAAGTCTCCGCAGAACGTCAAAACGTTGGAATATGAAGTGAAAATCCCAAGAATTTCACGCTTTTTCGTCGAAAATTGAAGATTTCTGAGCACATTACAACCATAAGGGGGGAGTCTTTGGATCATGAAATTTTAAAAAATCGTCAAATCCGGTTGAAAATGCTTGTAAAGTCTCCGCAGAACGTCAAAACGTTGGAATATGAAGTGAAAATCCCAAGAATTTCACGCTTTTTCGTCGAAAATTGAAGATTTCTGAGCACATTACAACCATAAGGGGGGAGTCTTTGGATCATGAAATTTTAAAAAATCGTCAAATCCGGTTGAAAATACGTGTAAAGTCTCCGCAGAACGTCAAAACGTTGGAATATGAGGTAAAAATCCCAAGAATTTCACGCTTTTTGGTCGAAAATTGAAGATTTCTGAGCACATTACAACCATAAGGGGGAGTCTTTGGATCATGAAATTTTAAAAAATCGTCAAATCCGGTTGAAAATGCTTGTAAAGTCTCCGCAGAACGTCAAAACGTTGGAATATGAAGTGAAAATCTCAAGAATTTCACGCTTTTTGGTCGAAAATTGAAGATTTCTGAGCACATTACAACCATAAGGGGGGAGTCTTTGGATCATGAAATTTTAAAAAATCGTCAAATCCGGTTGAAAATACGTGTAAAGTCTCCGCAGAACGTCAAAACGTTGGAATATGAAGTAAAAATCCCAAGAATTTCACGCTTTTTGGTCGAAAATTGAAGATTTCTGAGCACATTACAACCATAAGGGGGGAGTCTTTGGATCATGAAATTTTAAAAAATCGTCAAATCCGGTTGAAAATGCTTGTAAAGTCTCCGCAGAACGTCAAAACGTTGGAATATGAAGTGAAAATCTCAAGAATTTCACGCTTTTTGGTCGAAAATTGAAGATTTCTGAGCACATTACAACCATAAGGGGGGAGTCTTTGGATCATGAAATTTTAAAAAATCGTCAAATCCGGTTGAAAATGCTTGTAAAGTCTCCGCAGAACGTCAAAACGTTGGAATATGAAGTGAAAATCTCAAGAATTTCACGCTTTTTGGTCGAAAATTGAAGATTTCTGAGCACATTACAACCATAAGGGGGGAGTCTTTGGATCATGAAATTTTAAAAAATCGTTAAATCTGGTTGAAAATGCTTGTAAAGTCTCCGCAGAACGTCAAAACGTTGGAATATGAAGTGAAAATCCCAAGAATTTCACGCTTTTTGGTCGAAAATTGAAGATTTCTGAGCACATTACAACCATAAGGGGGGAAGTCTTTGGATCATGAAATTTTGAAAAATCGTCAAATCTGGTTGAAAATACGTGTAAAGTCTCCGCAGAACGTCAAAACGTTGGAATATGAAGTAAAAATCCCAAGAATTTCACGCTTTTTGGTCGAAAATTGAAGATTTCTGAGCACATTACAACCATAAGGGGGGAGTCTTTGGATCATGAAATTTTAAAAAATCGTCAAATCCGGTTGAAAATGCTTGTAAAGTCTCCGCAGAACGTCAAAACGTTGGAATATGAAGTGAAAATCCCAAGAATTTCACGCTTTTTGGTCGAAAATTGAAGATTTCTGAGCACATTACAACCATAAGGGGGGAGTCTTTGGATCATGAAATTTTAAAAAATCGTCAAATCTGGTTGAAAATGCCTGTAAAGTCTCCGCAGAACGTCAAAACGTTGGAATATGAAGTGAAAATCCCAAGAATTTCACGCTTTTTGGTCGAAAATTGAAGATTTCTGAGCACATTACAACCATAAGGGGGGAAGTCTTTGGATCATGAAATTTTAAAAAATCGTCAAATCTGGTTAAAAATGCCTGTAAAGTCTCCGCAGAACGTCAAAACGTTGGAATATGAAGTGAAAATCCCAAGAATTTCACGCTTTTTGGTCGAAAATTGAAGATTTCTGAGCACATTACAACCATAAGGGGGGAGTCTTTGGATCATGAAATTTTAAAAAATCGTCAAATCCGGTTGAAAATACGGGTAAAGTCTCCGCAGAACGTCAAAACGTTGGAATATGAAGTGAATATCCCAAGAATTTCACGCTTTTTGGTCGAAAATTGAAGATTTCTGAGCACATTACAACCATAAGGGGGGAGTCTTTGGATCATGAAATTTTAAAAAATCGTCAAATCTGGTTGAAAATGCCTGTAAAGTCTCCGCAGAACGTCAAAACGTTGGAATATGAAGTGAAAATCCCAAGAATTTCACGCTTTTTGGTCGAAAATTGAAGATTTCTGAGCACATTACAACCATAAGGGGGGAGTCTTTGGATCATGAAATTTTAAAAAATCGTCAAATCTGGTTGAAAATGCCTGTAAAGTCTCCGCAGAACGTCAAAACGTTGGAATATGAAGTGAAAATCCCAAGAATTTCACGCTTTTTGGTCGAAAATTGAAGATTTCTGAGCACATTACAACCATAAGGTATAGGTACATGGATGAAGAAATTCTGTGTCGAAATTTTGAAAAATCGTCAAATCCGGTTGAAAATACGTGTAAAGTCTCCGCAGAACGTCAAAACGTTGGAATATGAGGTAAAAATCTCAAGAATTTCACGCTTTTTGGTCGAAAATTGAAGATTTCTGAGCACCTTACAACCATAAGGTCTATACCTTTCTACATGGATGAAGAAATTCTGTGTCGAAATTTTGAAAAATCGTCAAATCCGGTTGAAAATACGTGTAAAGTCTCCGCAGAACGTCAAAACGTTGGAATATGAAGTAAAAATCCCATGAATTTCACGCTTTTTGGTGGAAAATTGAAGAACATTTTTGTGAAATTCGCATCAAATTCTTAAATTTGATTTAAATCTTGATTATATTTGAATACACCAATTGGTCCAAACAGCTTTGTTGATTTCGGTCTGTCTATACACTAGAATCATTGCTCGCCTAGTTAGAATACACAGGAAAGACAAAGTTCAAGCGTGCTGACAGGACACTAGATGTGTTGACCTAGAAATAAAATACGGTTCCATACATACGGTTTATTAACCCTCCTTTTGGATTATTTATATATTTATTTTTCAAATTTTCTCAATAAAATTACTAAACATTAATTTTATGCTACCAATTACTATTCCATAGGGTACTAATTAGAAATACGAAGATCATTTGTGGATATCTCTTTCTGTTTTCGCGTGACAATCCTTCAAAAGTCGTAAAAATTCCTTGAAATTACAATTTTAGCAACGCTCTTTTTGAGCTGTATTTCCAGTGTTTGTGGTACCGATAAGATTTTAATTCAGGCTACTAATTTTAATGATTTAACCGTTGGCTATATTTATTCGTTGCCTAGAAACCGAGAGGCGTCATAATACAAACAAGTAGCATGGCGAGAAAAGCGTCTTCATTTTCAATAGTCGATGTATGGACACTCAATTATTGTTGGCATGCACATTTTCTGCATATTAATAGTTGCAGGATGATGATGAAGAGGAATTTGATATTGGGTCGGCTGTTCGGGAGGCAGGGTTGGACACTGAGGATGAGACGGATAGCCCTATTGGGACGACGCTGGAATTACGAATGCCCGCTGGAAAGTACGATTCGAGTGATGAAAGTAATGCGTTGAGTCCTTTGAAGAAGCTACAGGATGTGAGTATTAAAGGAAAAGATTTATTAATTTAAAACAGTAATGGGGGCGCGTATTTAATTAAAATTGTATTGTATAAAATTGCACACTAGAAGGCAAAGTGACTCAGGGTGAACAACCCTACGAAAATAGCTCTACTCCACAAAACATACTCTCTGCACTCTACTCTATAGCCTCTTGTGGCGTAAACATTTTCGTTTTTTTACTTATATATAAATAATTATTTGCATCTTGCTCGTATTCACCAACATCCCATAAACTTTATAAGGTTCCATAAGCTATTGAAAACGTCATTGTGACAGAAATTTGTTTTGACAATTTCTGTCATAATGACAAAATCAAACACCTTGAATATAGCGCTTGTGATTTGAGCATTGATGACATCTTTTGTTTTCAGTTGATTCAGTGTTTCCAATAGAGCGAATCTAAAGTATCTAAATTCCCTAATTAATTAACAATTTATATTCGTTAATCAATTCAAAAACGTTTGGTTTTCTGTTCTGTTTTTCTGTGTTTCATTCGGATAAGTTCCCACACGAAAATTACTGTTGCGAGTGCCAGTCCGATCCACAAGAGTCCGAAAGCACCCTGCACGTGCATCCACTGTAGTTGAACAGCATGATTATCTTCAGTTTTTAAAGCCAGCGCCTCTTGCGCCTCGTAGTTTTCTTCAAAAAATGCCTAAAAGGGCAAAAAATCATTACAAATTTTGGGGTAGTATCATTATGTGTTACTTGTATTTCCCAGTAATAGGGTAGCCCGCCTTCTTTCATCGATAAAAACGCTTTTCGGATTGAAGGTATGAGAACAGAACTGCGTTTTACTAAACAATTGCAGTGATCGGAATATAGGTCATCTTTGAGAACTCTGTAGTACTTTACATCATTAACGTCGATTCTTGTAGCTAGCACTAAGCCTATGGAATTAATTTGCTTTTATTTTGGGGTGCATGTTGAAAATTGTACTAACTAAATTAATTGAAATTTGAATTCATATATCAATCGATTGAATATTATTCTGACTGGTCAGAATGTCATGACAACCATTGGGGTACATTCTGTAACTTGAGGGGGACATGCTCAGACTAATAAATAATATTTATTTATTAGTTTGAGGGGACATGGCAATCAGAAACAAGAGTTGGTATGCGTGAAGTTTAACAATAAAATTTACCATTGGGCACTCTATCTGCTAACATAGCGAATTCCTTCTGGTGCATTCTTTCTCGAATTTGTTCATTATTTAAAATCAAAATATTTTTTACCACATTCGCGTATTTGGGCTGCAAAATAAAGGATTGTATCCGATAAAATTTGATTGTGCTGTTGCAATTACCAATTCCCTGAAGCCATCTAGGAGTGCTGGATGTATAGCACCCCATTTAATTCCACTCGCATCCAAATCAGCCGAGTCTTCAATGCTCTTCGCGTATCTAGGCACGGTCATTACGCTAGCAAAACCAGCCGTGTAAATGGCAGAAAAGAGCAGACTGAAGATCATGACTATTGCTAGCATTATGCGTAAATGGGCGCCGCGAAGGTTCAAAAAAATGTCTAGCGATTGCTGCAGGAATAGGGTGACTGTGGTGATTGTCATTGCATGGATGCACACTGTTGTGGTGCTGGCTGGAGTGGTTTCGTGCATTCTACAAATATATATTTTGGCAAAATTGGTTCTATAAAAAAAACTATATGGGTTATAATCTTGCCTGGTTTCTGCAAATTCATAGCAGAAAAACGCAACTGTTAATATCATGTAGGTTACTATAAATCCAATCCAGAGGTATGTAGAGAATGAGAATAGTAGTGTAAACCAACCACCAGCTAGTCTAAAGACATTTTGAAAAATAACATAAATAGTTAAAAGGTTTTTTTCTTATATGAATTACAATTGTGCAAATTAAATTTTTTTTGACTAGTTATGTAGTTGTGCACTAACACTAAAAACTAGAGTTTTCCTGTTTAATGCCCGTATTCACTAACATCCTATAAACTTTATAGGTACCATAAACTATTGGAATGGATTAATTGACAACGTCATTGTGATAGAATATGCCAAAACAAATGTCAAACACCATGAATAGCGTTAGAGCTTTGATGACACTTTTTGTTTAATTATTCAGTGTTTCCAATAGAGAGAATGTAAAGTAACTACATTCTCTAGATAATGTATGTATTGTTGCTATAACTACGAATACTTATGGGTTCAATAGATATTGATATATTTATGGAACGTCGGTGAATACGGGGGCTAAAGACATATATAATTTAAATGTTATTAATATTTCCCAAAAATGCATGGAAAAGTGGGTTTATGTCATACTGTCATACTGGTGCGTGAGAAATATTAAACACCAGAATGCTCACATTTGTTCTAAATTTTATATCTATAAGACATGAGGTACTGACTTAATTTAAGTACATCCTCGATTTTCTATGGTTTACCACTTACTTTGGTGTTGGAACTAAAAAGGTCACTCCAATTCGAACAGTAGTTTCTGTTAAGTCAAAATATTTGGTGTAGTTTGGTAATCTGTACCAAGATCCTATAAAATTACTATAATTAGTAAATCTTTTTTAAATTTGGATAATTTTGTTATTTTTATGATATTTTGGGTATTCAAGGCTGAAAGAACACGGTCGATGGACTCTTGTACGTTTATATATATATATATATATATATATATATATATATATATATATATATATATATATCTTGTATGTATGTATGTATGTATGTTATAATAAATATATCTTCTTCTTGGATATTCAATTGATTCTTCTTAAAATCAAATATAATCTGTATTTGCTAGAATATTGATCATTTAGCAATATGTTATGTATAAAATAATGTAATTGAGATAGTGCCGATAAAGGTTTTCTAATAGATATTAGAAAACCTTTATTGGCATTATCTCAATTACATTACTACTAGAATAGTAATAGTAATTAATAAATATAAAGTTTTGTTAAAATATGTTTTATACTTTACAAGTTATACCTAATGAAATATCTGCTTTGTCAGTCCATAATGTGCCTTTAGCACCAGTAGCTGTGTAATTGTTGTCGAAAAAGACACCCCAAAATTCCGTTTCAATGATCAATTTTGATGTCATGTTGTATAACCTGGCGTACTCTTTGGTCATCATTAATTCAATACCATGTTCGGAATCTATTAAAGTAAACTATCTATTCAATAATACAATTAAAATTATTTACCTATGTGACTTTTACACGAATACATATACAATTTATATTGGTGGTAATTGATTTATATTGTGTATTGAGCGTTAATAATTAATTTATTCCATGATATTTCGGTATTTGTTTAGATAATAATATTATGTATAATGAACATAAATATCAAATTTTAATATAATTAGGATGTTTTTAAAAAATGAGGCTAAATCGATGACAAATATACTTCCACAGTATAAAATTTAAACAAATAATACTATCTGTCATATCAATCATTTTTGTAGTTTTTTCTCCAAAAAATATTTTTCTTCAAAAATTTAAACAAATAATACTATCTGTCATATCAATTATTTTTGTAGTTTTTTTCTTCATAGTATTAACGATTTTGAAATAAAAAAATAATATCTAATAAATCTAATCATGTATAGTCATAATTAAAATATATACCTATATTAATATATGGTTTGTAATCAAATGTACTAATCCGCAACGCTCTCCCTTGAAAATCCTTTAATTTATCCGGATACAAATTCGCTTTATGCTCAAAACGGCCATTTTGCGAATACCACGTGTCTAACAAAATGGCGCGTTTATGATTGAAGTTGCCTACAAACGTATGCGTCCAAAATTCAAATTTCTCTGTAAACACTTTCACAGCCACCACATCTGCAACATATTCAAGAGCGACGCTTTGAAAAAAATCTGAAATATTCTCGGCCGATGACAATAATAAGTATCTGCGTTCGTGGAATTTTGTGCTTGGGGTGAAACGTATTGCATTTTCAATGCGCTCTAAAATTCCCCGTGGATCAGTTGTAATGGAAATAAAACCGTGACAACCAAATCTGTAAATGTTTAAATTATTTGTTTAATTCGTTTAGATGTTGGTGAATAAATTAAATAAATTGTATAAGTTCCAATAAGCAATTGAATGCACAAATTAAAAACGACAGAAATTGTCAAAACAAATGTCAAACACTAGTGAATAGTGTTTGTGATTGGAGCTTTGATGACACCTTTTGTTTTATTATTCAGTGTTTCCAATAGAGAGAATCTAAAGTAACTAAATTCTCTAGAAAATGTATTTATTTATTATTAGGGGTTCAATTGCTATTTATGGAACATTGGTGACTACGGGTATCAAATTAATTTAAAAAAAAACAATACACACCTATACAGATATTCATGCAATTGTGAATCATCACGTACGTTGTAAATTATCATGGGATTTATCGTAAAAATATCAAACAACATATTTTTATCATCCATAAGATAATTAATACAGTTCAAATGAGTAAAATATTTACTTATAAGTAAATTTAGTAGCACATCTAAAATAGCTGCTTGTAGTAGCAACATTTTACAGCCGTCTGCGCTTGCATGCGTTGTTACATTATTTGATTGTTCTAGTTTATCAGATTGATGCAGGCAGATAATAGTAACTTCATATTATTTGTTGATGAATATTTTAGTAGATTATTGGTGTTATTACCTAATAATGTGTTTACTTTTGTTAATTATGTAGAGGATGAATATTTTATATAGGGTTGAATATTATATATATAATATCCGGATGGCTGCACGTAATCGAGTCGAATTTTGGTGGTATGATCCGATTTTATTTATTAATATTACACCAATTTAAATGATCAATTTGGACACTTAACCCATATTCAATATTTTCAATATAATTTTCATGATATACATAAAAAACGCAACACACAGGTGTGTGTGTGTGTGTGTGTGTGTGTGTGTGTGTAAGTTAATCGATTTTAATAAAATTACCAAATCATGGCTATTTTAATGAAACAACGTAATGATCAAAATTTAATTAAAATCTATACATCTTGTTCTTTTTTGTATAATTTCTTTATTGTTACTTATAAATTTAATTAGATTACCCCCATATTCAACGATCCATAAATCTACTAATAGCTATTGAACCCATAATTCGTTGTTAAAGCAACAATAAATACATTATCTAGGGAATGTAGTTACTTTAGATTCTCTCTATTGCAAACACTGAATAATTAAACAAAAAGTGTCATCAAAGCTCCAATCACAAGAGCTAGTATTCAAGGTGTTTGACATTTGTTTTAGCACATTCTGTCACTGTGTTGTTTTGAATTTGTCCATTCAATAGCTTATGGGAACTATATAGTGTATGGGATGTTGGTGAAAACGGACATGAAAATAGCTATTATCATGTTAACTGTTTATTTTAAATACCGCCATAGAAAATACTGACGCGAGCATTGCCAACTGCATCAATGACGCGCGAAAACGAATTGTCGGGCTCTACATTACCGACCACCAATATATGCCAACCTATATTTTAGGCTATTGATTTAAATTTTATTTTTAAATATTTACTTCGTATCTGTGAAAATTAAATATAACGCAAATTGTAAATGTATAACAAACACAACCATTTAACAGTTTCCAGATTCTATAATGAGCGACTTGCCGGGTGCTGGCCCGTCCAGTGGTCGCAAAACGGTTACTAAAATCCGCCCGCCACCACAGCTCATACAAATCTCCAGCGAGAGTGAATCGGACGACAGTGAAATGGGCGTCTTAAAAAAAGGGAAATCTTCAGTACCTGGGGAGTATGACCCCAAAACATACGAAGATTTGGATGTGAGTGATGAAATCAAGGAGCTGTTTCAGTACATAACAAAGTAAGATTCATTTGTGTTATTAATAATTAATTTTCGGATAGAGATTTTTTTATTCTCCCTGTGATAGTGACGGTTCTGCCAGAGGTGATATATTTATATAATAATTGTATTTTATTTATTTAATCGAATGCATATCACCATATTATTAGTGTACCGACATAAATCTATCAATAGCTATTAAGCTCATAAGTATTTGTTGTTATAGCAACAATAAAAACATTATCTAAGGAATGTAGTTACTTTAGATTCCCTCTATTGGAAACACTGAGTAATTAAACAAAAGGTGTCATCAAAGCTCCAATCGCAAGCACTATTCAAGTTATTTGACATTTGTTTTGGCATATTTTGTCACAATGAAATTCTAAATTTATCCATTCAATAACTTATGGGACCTATAAAGTTTATGGGATATTGGTGAATACGGGCATTTCTGTTTCTATTATTTTTTTATAATTATTATAGCAAAGCCGCCATTATCATTAGGAGTGATGTCGGTAGCCTAGTATGAGGTGTATTCTGGTTTTTGGAGACTTAATGACCTCTTTTCTAAATTTAATTATATCATATGTGGATAAAATTCGTACAGAATTATAAGAAACATAGTTAGTTGTTTTATGTTTTGTTTTGTTAGGTACGTCCCACAACACCTAACTCAAGATTTTAAATTCAAACCGTTCATTCCGGACTACATTCCTGCTGTTGGCGACATTGACGCGTTTTTAAAGGTTGTACCGCCGGATGTGGGGATAAACGGAGAGCCCTCTAGTGTGGAACAAACGGAGCTAGGGTTGGTGGTTTTGGACGAACCAGCTGCCAATCAAAGTGATCCTGCAGTGTTGCATTTGCAGCTCAGGGCTGCTTCGGTCAACGTCAGTCATTCCACGGAAATGGTATGTTTCATATATTACAAGTTTATAATAAAATTTCAACTCATAAACAGGAGGGTGAAAAATGGATTGGCAAACATGAACTAATAATAATGAAATTGAATGGTTGTGGCGTGGTAATTTATTTTCAATGAAGGAGATGAATTTCAAAGAATTAGATAAGTGATAAAAAGCATAGTAGTTTATTCATCTCCTTCATTAATAGTAATGAATATAAATATATTTATTACTCTAAGAAGTATGATAGAACAGATCCCTGTAATTCAAACGGTCTGGTAAAAAGACAGACTATTTTTGTAACTTTTATATAATATGTCTTTATCTTCATATATTTAATTTATATACCAACAGTGAAATATTCAGTTGCCACGGGTAGCAATATGAACTTACAAAATAGACCCCCCATGTCTAAGATAAAAGATTCGGAAGCAAAAAACTCTTTACGGACTGGCCTCTAGTGCCCTCTATTGTTGGGTATTAGAACTTTTATCTTAGACTTGAACCCAGAACACGGTGATATTTGAAATTGACGTTTAAAATTTAAATTAATATAGGAAGCTAATTAGATAGATATATAAAAGTTAGAATAGATTTAAAAATTGTTTGAAAATGCCATTTCAAGAAGGTCCTTTACGAACTGTATATTAGCACCTCTATTACTTTTAACGTGACATGCGAAAAAACGAGAAATGATCCTTTGAAAGAGTTAAATTTTTTCAAAAAAATTAATTTTATATTTCTTAGGATGGTATTTATAAATGCGAAAACCCTTTAAGGATACCTCCTTCCGTTTTCGCGTCACAACCTTTCAAAGTTCGTAAAAATCTCTTAACATACCATTTCAGAAACGCAAACTCAAAAAGGTTTGAGTTGTATCTCAAGTGTTTGTCGTACCGATTTACTACGATAAATAAGATTATTATAGTAATAAATTGGTTTTTGGTCATTTAGGTGATAAAACGTGTCGATAATTTGGAAAAGAACTCGAAAACAGTCGACAAATGGATTAAAGATATTTCCGATCTTCATCGAACAAAATCATCTCCCGTTCTCAAATACAGTGAGTAAGTATTTTGATGAAAATCATTATGAAGCAAGTATTTTATGTGCAATTGAGTTTTTCAAAATACGGAAAATGTACATGTACATCAGCAATTCCAGCAGAATTAAATAATAAATGCATTTTATTGATTTTAAGATTGCAATATTTCCAGTAGTTTTAACCATTGAGTATAATGTTACCTATTTTTTGTTTAAATAATAATTTGGTTTATTCTAAACGCAAAAAAGGATTATAGGATCTTTTTTTGCGTTTAGAATATACTCAATGGTAAAACTATTGGAACTATTGCAATCTTTAAAATGCATTTATTAAAAATATTGTTTTGAAAGTTACAACAGTGCAATATTAGGAGCTATCTAAGAATCACAATGTCATCAGACACTAACTAACAATCGCTATAGGTAGATAAAAAGTATCGAAAAATCCAAGCACTATATTATCACAACTCACAAACAGCTCCGGTACATCATACATCAACAAAACTAAATATGTAAATTGATCTAAACAAAGAGATTATAATGATTTACCTTTTATCTCCACGCATGGACCATATAACCAAAACATCCAGATAATCCAATAATAAACAGTTCCATATTCGACACTAATTGATCACAGTTAATTAATTACACCCACTATTGTCTATTAAACACTGCCACAAATGAGTTTATTTAGAAGAATACTAGAGCAACTTGACAGCGCACGAACAACATAAACCGGCTGCGATGACCGAGCTGCGTTGTGCGTCCCGCGGGCCTGTTCCCAATAGCACAGCACCGTAAAGCCTACAATCGCATATTCGCGGCGAGCAGATAAGACTTGAATCATGCCTTTTTTGCCGCGCTTAAAATAGCCGAGCGTTTATAATGTTATTCATAGAAGATATCTTTGATAACAATAAGAATTCTAAGCTAGGATGAATTAATCTTATAAAATAGGATGCAAACTAAAACTTTTGAAATTATACTGCGCTTCGTGAGAATAATACATTATACATACACTGTACGAAATAATCTTGCGTTAGTTTACAACAATCGCCTTAAATAGTAAATTCTAGTCGAGTTGCAAGAAGAACAAGAGTTTGCAAGATGCAAGAGCTGTGGTGTACTGTTAGATAACGCGTTGATTATTATTTCTATTGGAATGTTCTGAATTGCAAGCGAAATATTAGGAAGTAGTAACCTTTTTTAAATCGAAATAGAAACAATAAATTGTTATGGCGTTTTAACATTGATTAATCATGATGATTAAAATGGTTTTAATAAATAATCTATATTTTTAACAGTCCAATGCCTGATTTGGATGACCTGATGGAAGAGTGGCCGGAAAATATGGAAAACCTGCTGAAAATCCATGGGTTTCCCAGTTACAACCTGCGCGGCCCATTGTCACGATATGTCGACATTGTCTGCTGTCTTTTCGACATCCCTGTATACAAAAACAAGGTGCAATCACTGCACCTGCTGTTCAGTTTGTATGCAGCGGTCAAAACGTCGCATTTGTATCGGGCGACCAGCAATAATAACAACGGCGGCGGGAAAACAAGAGGAGCAAGCAATGCTGGGATTACAGAGGAAGCAGGCACCACAGATCAATTACTTTTAGATTATTAAAGTGAATAAAAGTTATTGATTGTTAATTATTAATTATAATTTTAATATGTCTGCATAATCATTTTAAATAAAACAGTTAGTTACGGTTCTAAGTCATATTTTTCAGACAATTTTTGTTAAGAAAAGCGAGGGATGAAGAGGTGCTCACAGTACAATCGGACCATGCCTATTCACATTTTACGGTTGAAATGAGTATTTTTTGTTTGTTTTTAATAGTTATTTGTTTCTTTTAAATGCATTTACAATCATTTACATTATAATAAAAATAGTTATAACTATATATATATTTTATAAATCATATATTTTATACACACTGTGATGGTTAATATTATTAGACTTTATAAATTAATACTGTAAAGTAACGGAATCAAAAAACAATTCACAAGAGAAGTGCTAAAACTACATTATTTTTTTTTACTTAACCAAATAAAATTATGGTCCAAAATAACACTTTTTTTTTGGCATCTACCTGCAACTATGCACCCACATATTCCTACTTATTATATAATGAACATTTTTTTGTTGTTGTAACAACATAACAATAACAGAAACAAACAAACAAAAAACATTATTACTTATCTTTTTTATTTTCCCGTCCACTCGCTCACTTTTCCGTTGTCGAAAATTAAGTTGTGTTTGGGTAGAGGCGTCAAGCGACCTCTTTTAAGTATTCCCATATTTTCACCGGGGTAGTACTGTAACAATTACAATTAAAAAAAACTCTTGAAGATGAAAATTATGAACAACACTGTTACAAGACGTTGGGGCAATCAGCCAACTGAAACATAGACCACTCTTCACTAGTCACGGTTAGCAGCCCCCAAGATACTAAAAAAATATATAATGGCTCCAAAATGAGGAAACTAACAATAAGTTTGAAGAAAAAATAGAAAAAAGCTAGAAAACAGACATTCAAAAGACGCAGACATAGATCAATCGTAGAACAAATGCAAACGTATAATTGAAGAAGCTGCCATAGAAGTAATAGGTCGAAAAATGAGAAAACTAAATAAATAGATGACTCATGAGACATAAAATCAAACATAAATAAGAAATGTAAAATAAAGACAATACAAACCACAATAAAAAGGAGGACATGGAAATGGATTGGACATATTTTAAGAAAAGAGTATACAAATATAGCAAGGACAGCCCTAGAATCAAGAGATAGAGTAAGGCAAAAGAGGGGAAGATCCCAAAATAGATGGTAAAAACATACACGATTTTGGGATCTTCCCCTCTTTTATATAGAAAATAACATAAGGTTGGCAACATTAGGAAAAACCTAAATCTAGCTTCAACTACTATTGCTCCTCATAAAGAAAACACCTAGTAGGATGTCCCATGCTCTAAGGGGAGCTAAAAGAACTAAATAAAATAAAATCAACAAGATATTCAAAATATTCATTATTCCGCCCATTTGTCGTATTTAAATGTTGAGCTTCTTTGAAATGGTTATAGATAAAAAAAAATATATAACATACCTGACATTGCGAAATAAATTCCAACAAACTAGTGCCTAGTTTACGTCCCGACTCACACAACTGTTCCAATCTAAAAATCATAACATCAACAAGTGTACGTGTAACTAAGTTATTTGATTGAAAAAATACTCATTGCTTTCTGTTAGACCCCCATACACTATGCAATCACAGATTTTGGTATTAGCATCCACATCAAACAAAGGTACTCCAAATTGACAATCTAATAACGTCCACACCTATAAAACAACATGTTTTATTAGCATAGGGCGCAGTGGTCTAAGGCGATGGTCTGAAGCCATTAGTTCGAATCCACCGCTAGTCAGTGGCGTAGCGACGGGGGGGCAAGGGGGGCACCATGCATATACAACTAACCCCCTAGGAGGAAAGTTAAACGCCATCTGGCGGCACCACATCAATTAACAATGCACACCCATATGGTAATAACCCTCAACATGCTACCATATGGCTGTACATTGCTAATTGTGTGGCGTTTAACTTTCTCCTAGTGGGTTAGTTGTATAATATACAGTAGATACGTTTTTAATTATATACCTCTCCATTTTTGTCCTTTTCCACGTCATCATCTTTAGTGGGCGTGGTCTCATCCCGCGTAAACATACTAATATTTTCATCCAACGGACTGAGTAACGCATCAAACGAGTACGCACTGCCCAACTGCAGCAACATCTCTTTCTCCCGCCGGGCTTTCAAAGCGTCCGCCTCATCCAGCTGATCAAGCTCTTGTTTTAAAATATCTGTACAGTCCTGACTAGTGAAACCATTCGCCGGCGAGGAAGCGGCGCTACTTTTCACAGGCGTCAACGCAAAGTGCGATTCGTCCGGCGACTTTAACGCCCTCTCACTTTCATTTACAGCATTTTCAACAAACGGTTTGTCTTTTTTGTTGTTATTAGTACTAGCTTTTCCCAATCGCACGATAGGATCGTATTCCGAGCAACCGAAATCCGGCACACCAATGTCCACGAAAGTGACGTAGCCACAATTCTGGTGTAGATTGATGAAGTGCGAGAGGTGTTTGAGCGCTGGGTGTTTGATAGATATAACTGGATTTGAGTCTGTATCAAAAACAATAAGTTTAATTTGAAGTTAATTATGATGAGAAGTTTGTAGGTTGCATTTAGCGTATGACAAAGGCATTGTCCGTTTGATTACTACTAGTTAGTGAGAAATGCTCACATAAAATCTTGAAATGTTGACAACAATTTATGTGACATTTACCAGTGGATTACATGTTATAATGGGCTACAGTTTATTCACATGTTTTTAACCCAGCCTAATATAATTACTTTAAATTAAAACAGAGCGTATAATAATGAATAACATCCTATTTCATACCACACGCCCCTTTTGTCGCACATATGCCACATATCTCTGATTACGTATGTCAACGTTGCTTTATATGTCCAAATTATCAACAGTAACGTTTGAATCATGGACTTGAAATTGATATTAAATTACAAAATTAATCTGCTTTTATTCAACTACCCTAGTGTGGTATAATTACTACTAACCTTGTAAAATATTAACATATTTGGTGGGGAATGATACTACATGTGTCTTGGCTGGATTGTGGACTCCGTACGCCTGTAGCAAAACTGGGGCGTACTGTAATGCAGCATTGACGTGCAAAACGTTCGCTACAGGTATTACCGCAGGCTCGTGCACCCATGCCGTTACCAACAGTCGCGAGAATCCCAGAAAAACACGCGGTAGTTGCTTTAAAACAGTGCCTGTGGGTTAAAATACAAACATTAGTAGATATATCATAAAAATGCTGAATATGTTTTTGGAAAAAAATATATACCAAGTCAGTTTTAGAATTTACTTGTAATGCAAGTTATTTGGTAACTAAATTTAATTTGTTCAATAAACTCAAAAAATATTTTGAATTTCATGCAAAAAATTATAGTTCCATCAACCACGCCAAAAACTAGCGAGTTTTCATTATTACATACCTTTTGTAAGCAGCAAGGACGGTGGTCCGTACCCTGTCATATGATATATGTACATTTTGAACCATAATGAATTGACTTCAGGTACTGAGGGGCCTAAGTGAGGTGGTGACAGACTGCTTATTGAGCGCACTTCCTTGCTAAGTGGCGCCATTGACACGAGTAGCCTAAAATTCGAAAAATTTAAAAGTTATTTAGAAAACTTGAATTTAATTTTAATTTTCGAAATTCCCCAAATTAGGTTGCCAGAATAATCCAAATTCAAATTTTGTTTAGTTACTTTTACTGAATGATGAGTCTTTCATCCATATTCACCAACATCCCATAAATTTTATCAGTCCCATAAGAAATTGATAATGTCATTATGCTAGAAAAAGTCAAAATAAAAAAAATCTTGAATAGCGCTTGTGATTGGAGCTTTGAGGACACGTTTTGTTTTATTATTCAGTGTTGCCAATAGAGAGAATCTAAAATAACTATATTCTCTAGATAACGTATTTATAGTTGCTATAACAACGAATATGTATGGGTTCAATAGCTATAAAGGCACCTTACACGATTAATAATACTGTCAATATTTTATAATAATGACAGTATTACTGTATGATAACAAGTTTGTTTTGTTCATTATTCTACAGTATTAGTTATCGTGTAAGGTATAGTAATGATGGAATGAAGAGAATGTTTATCTGGATAATTGATAAATATAAAAGGAGGATTGAAGTAAATACTGACAGTATTATTGACCGATTGATAGATTTATGGAATTTTGGTGAAAACAGGCATAATAAAAATTAATAAATAAAAAATTACATAACAATATTTTCGAATTTTGTAATAAATGAATGGTAAAAAGCACATACTTGTATTTTTTCTGCAATAAACGCTGACACGTCGCCTCATCTAGCGAGTGCAAACTCTCCAGTCGAACCAAATCTAATCCAGACCCCTGTATCTTACGCAGCGCTAAAATCGTGGACCTCAACAGGACGGCGTGTTCGAAGTATCGGCGGGCTTCACCCTCCCCCTCAGCATCGAGCACCGATACTTTCTCCAGTTCAGACAGAAAACTGTCCATACTCTCATCACACAACTTCCCCACCTCAAACATAGTTACAGCATGTTTTTTCAATCCCTACAAACACAGTAAGACAACATTAGATAATACATTCATCATGAAACCAAAACGACTTACCGGGGATAAGTTTCCCATCATCAGGAACGCAGTGAGCGTGGAATCGAATAAAAATGCGATGCGTTGGCCGCTTCGCGCTAGTGATGCCGGACTGTCAGGTAGTTCCGTTTGCGGCGACTGGAGGTCGCCGATTGTTTCCGGTAGCGGCCTACTCAAGTCCAGTGTAAGCGGAGTAATGTCGACATTACTAAAAAAAAAATTACCAATTTTACTATACTCGTTTTGTGATTCACCAAAGAATTGTACTAAATATATTATATATATATATATATATATATATATATATATATATATATATATATATAAACATTACCAGTCATTAGGGGACGGTTGATTATGCCACGTGGAATGTTTGTCAACTTTAATTTGGTCAGCATCAAGTTTCCTAGCGAAGCGTAAGCGACAATACAGTGAAACTGCCTGTTTCACTAATTCCGTTTCCACTTCTAATACTGTAGCGAGCTGAAAACAACACAACAAACAAAAGTTAACGATGCTGTTTTATTTAAAAACTGTAAATATAACTTGCCTCTCCAACTGTTGTATACTCATCAATGGAAACAAATATTTTATACAATAACGTTTCAAAGTAGTCACCGAGCACACGGTTCATCACAAACCCCTGTAATGGGGGCACTTGCACCCTGTCCTCTGCAGTTATTGGAATGTCAATATACAAAAGTCCTTTTCTAAATTAAAAGAAAAACGGTTATTAGTTTTTATATATTGTTATTGATATGTTATTTTTTTTCAGTTTATCATACTTATGCCCATATTCACCAACATCCGATAAACTTTATATGCTCAATAAGCTATTGAGTGGAAAAATTGGAAAATGTCATTGTGACAGAAATTGATAAAACAAATGTCAAACACCTTGAATAATAGCACTTGTGATTAGAGCTTGGATGGCACCTTTTGTTCAATTATTCAGTGTCTCCAATAGAGAAAATGTAAAATAACTACATTCCCTAGATAATGTTGCTATAACAAATAATTCAACCCTAAGTATTATTTGTTATAGTAACATTATCTAGGGAATGTAGTTATTTTACATTACCTCTATTGTAAACTATTATAAGATTTATTGGTTAACATGGGGGAATGTATTGTAATGAAGTTTGATTCTCATGGGAAACCACCAATATAAGTAAATTTCACTAATTGACTTGCAAAAACAAAACAATATATTGTAATGATGCAAACAATCATAATATTATGATAGAAAAAAAATTATTATAAACAAGAAATAGATAAGAAAACTAAAAAACTAAAAGCTCACAAAAACGAAAGAAATATACTGTTATTGAAAAGGACACAACTTTGATATCACACAACTTACTTGTATAAACTAAGTACAATATAATAGTCCAATTCCCCGGCTGTTTGAGAGCCATAATCAATCAATTTGTCAATTACTTTCAATTCCTCATCATTCACCATCTAAAAATCATTTTCCATCAAACAATAATAAATATCATTCACTATAAATTTAAGTTATGACATCAGTTCAGTATAAAAACTATTCCAACTTGAAAATAAATAAATATATATATACTTAATATGCTTACCCTAATATCCTCTTCAAGCACCATACCCACTTCTACCCTCCACCAAGGCTCTATGTGCACATCGCATGGTACTGCAGGCAACAATCCCTTAACATTTTTGCGTCCAAACAACCGTGCGCGATTTGAACGTGATTTATTCATCAATTCAATGTACTCATTACGTCCAATGCCCAATAATCTTAAACCTGCATGACAAAATAAATTTACTGATGAAAAAATATAAAATTATAAATAAAGTGTATACATGTAGTAGTTATGGGCATTCCCAATGTCTTTGGTAAATTTGTATGTCCCTCAAAAGTGATTTAGGCTCAGTTGTATAAAACAGATAATATTTGAGTTAATTTTTCAATCACCAAATTAGTCAATTCAGTCAACAATAGTCAATACATAAAAAGTACTTACAGTCAGCTGCTGTAAAATTAGGCAATGTATCATAACTCTTCTCAGCTTGCATAAGTCGCTCGACCACAGACACATAATAATTAAATGGAGTGATCCTCAATCCCTTCACAATCATATCAGCCAGATGATATGGAAACAGCATCAACCGTTCCCTGCTGAACGCAACAATGCGTTCATAATAGCGCTTTTCATCGCGCAAAATGTGTCGCACTGCAAAAACATAAACCATCAATCACTAATTTGTTCAGAATTTCATTGATGATTTACCTAAATTCCCGCGATACCGCAGCTGATTCTTGATGCTAAACGAAATCACCACCTTGTCGTAGTTCTTCGTGTTGTTGGCAAGCATCTAAAACAAATTATGTTATCAGTATTTGCAATGTTTTGCATTGACGGGCGCACCTGTTTCACGTGCGAGGGCAGCTGCCCCCATTGCACGTTCCGCCTGATGTTCGCTTCAATCTCCGCGTTCATCTTGCACTCGGTGGGCTGTTACAACGCGCTCATTTTCGAGGGGCCCCTGCTGCAATCAGGTGTCATCTTTAAAAGTAAATATTGTGCGATATGCTCATTGACGTCAAGCAGTTGCCCGTAGGGTTGCCAACTGTAGCAAAATAAATACATGTTAAAACCCGTATCACACTGGGGTAATTTATGCAAAAACGCTGTCTGTCGGGCAATAGCGGTTACAATAGGTTTAGTATAGTTTTGAATGCAAATTGTTAAATTTACACCATACGTAATTATCCGTATGTGTGTGATATTGATGGAGACTGCAAAATTTAAGAATACCTATATGTAGGTATATGAATTAATTTCGCAGTTATGTTAACCCCATAGACAACTATGGTTAACCCTTTCGGCCCTGCTGGTGGTATTTGCCACCATAATATTTACAGATTTCTATATTCTGTGCCTATTCATATTTTTACTCTAAGCCCGTATGCATTATCTAGTTTCCTATATCGATTTATTTATATATATATATATATATATATATATATATATATATATATATATATATATATATATAAAAAGTTCATTATTAGTATTTGTTATATCTACGATCTGCTGGCGGCATATGCACACAAAATTCAATTTAAAAACCCAGGACTGAAAGGGCTAATGCGCCTGTATTATTATGCAACTTAAACAGTTGTCTTTCACGTAATTAATATTCGGTTTTTATAAGACATCTATTTTAAATATAATTGCGAGTTAGTATTATTTGGGTTGCATATTACTAGCGCATTTACAGAACTGCGGATTGCGGAATTAATTTTCGTACACTTTAAATTTTGCGATCACCGTTAACAGTTAACATCAAATACATACGCGTACAATTTTCCATCAACATTTTGCATTCATATATTTATATTTTTATTTAAAAAAGAATATAGTACAATGTAATTTTGGATGTGTAAAAACTAAATATAAAATACTTCTATTACCTATGATGAAATTAAATAAACCTCCAATTTGTGTAATCGGATAAACGAGCGTAATAGTATAAAAACCTTACTAAATTAATACAAAAAAAAAACTATAAACAAAATATAATCAGTACTTTTTACAAAAAAAAAAGATAGAAGAATAATATAGAGAGAAGTAATTTCGTCTGGTTTCATTATAAAAATATCTCTAAGAAAATATCACTTTCAAGAAATCACACGTAGCGCGTATAAAACAACGCGCTGGTGCGATCCACGCATCAGCATTTAAAATATCATTATATTTTCTAGACGCGTTCGTGATTTTGTTCGTCCCACAATATACTTCATATATAAAAAATATCGTTTAGTCTGGTGTTTTGTAAAATGCGAATCACAGTAGCTTAAAAATATGATCCATTTATATAAAAAAATAAATAAATAATAGTCATGTTTTGTGCTATGTATCATCAAATAGAGAGATAAGAGAGAAAGAGTTTATATAATACAAAAATAGCTATATAAAAAAAGTATACAAATGTTTGAACTGGAAACTGTAGAGAGAGATACTAGTTATAAAAATTAAATCAAAAAAAAAACTATGATAAATCTTAAAAGCCTAACTAACAAATATTATTTTTATATGTACAAAATACAATAAGTAAGTCATCTATAAAATATTACAGAAATATTTTTTTAAAATAATTAACAAGTCGAGTCTCGAAAGGCACGTTACGTTTTTTTTTTGTTTGTTTAGTTTGTTCATTTGTTTGTTTCAATTTTCAAATATGATTAATGTTAATCATTGCCAACTGTGTTTGATTACAAAATTCTGAGGGCACATTCTTGGGTCTTGATTGTTGTCTGATTTTCCATATGCTCATAGAAGTAATTTTATTATATGTACACTATTAGATGTATTCATGTGTCATGCCAAAAATAGGTTTCCTAATTGAAACAGGATTAGCAGACGAGTAGCTTTAGATGCTGTTTAAGAGGCATGTGGAAGAGATGAAACAGACGTAGAAAATATTAAGACCGGTTTTTCTACCCAGTATCTGTAGCGGTTCAAACAAATATTTTTACCTACATGCGCAGCGGGTATTTTTTTTAAATCCTCTGAATTTTTTAAGTGTTAATAAAACCCTTTTCAGAATGATATACAAACACAACTAACAAAAATATTAACAAGTCTGTTATCACTTACCCTCTCCTTGCATTGGAGTGATTAATTATGAGACCATAATTGAATAAAAGTGTCAATGTTATATAAAAATACTGATTGTTTACGATAAGGCCGTTTTGTGAAAGGAACGTATTTTGTTTCTCGTTAAAAAAAATCTATATATAAATAGCGTCTGAACCTTTGTTGGTCTGATGTCCTGGCGTGTACGTGTTCGGGCTCGTTATATTCTCGGACCAGTCCGAGTTGCATGAGTGCGGCGAGCTGGACGACCAATGTCCAGGACTCTCAGGACTGGGCGTTGAGAAACAACTGTCTAGTATGTGCTGTGGGGTGACATCCGAGTGTTGGGATGGCGGTGTTAGATAGTAGTTTTGTTGTTGGAACTGTTGCGGGTGCAAGCTCGCTGGGGTGATCCCGTTAGCACCTGTGGCGTATGCCATTTCCAGTCCGGCTTGACTAAAGTCGAAGCCCATCGGAAGGGTTTGGTTTTGTGGGATGCCGCCGTGTTTTTGTTGGGTGGCTGCTCGCATGGCGGCGATGTGTGTGGGGCTGGTTGGAAGACACGGCCGCGTTTTGGCAGGGGAGGGCGAGCCGTTGTAGCCCTGCGGCGACATGGACATGTTCGACTGCACCGAGTGTGGTGGAGATTGGTTGGAGTACGGCGGGCTGAGTGTGTTTGGCTGTAATTGCCTTTGCTGCATCATCAGCTGTTCCGGGAAGTTTGAGATAGTAAACGGCCCGTAGTTTTCCAAATTCACCAGATTGTGGAGTGAAGGGTTATTTTTAATCACATCCTCGTAGCTTGGAGGTTGTTTGCTGTTCATTAGACTCTCCAGGCCAACAGGCATGCCCATGTTTGAGTACAGCGAGGCTGTATCATACGGGCTCGGCAGGTTGGTCATCGGAGACTCTACTGGGCTCAGAGTGGACGTTAAGGAATCCACATGGTGGGGAATTTCTGTGTGCTGCACATTCCCTTGGTTCTTTTTGGCATTGCCCTTTTTAACGCTCGGTTTCCGTCTTATGCTGCCTGTATTGGCGCCCTCCACTTGAGGACTCGTGGGACCAAGCGGATTATTTGCTTTGCTTGGTCGTTTTGACTTCTGTCTCTTAGGAACAATCACTGTGGGGTGTTGGATGAGTTGACCTGTAGGAGAAGCTGTAATTATGAAAAAGAAACATTATTTAGAAAAATTCAGATTTAAAATAATTATAGTAAATGTTACTTACTCATCATTGAATTGTTTGGGATGACATTCACCATCTGAGGACTTCTGGGCACATGCTCCTCAAGAAGTCTAACAATATCATGATGCAATCTCTCACTAGCCACATCACGTGGCAGCCTGTCCATGTGATCGGTTATTTCTCTGTTAGCATAAGCCTCCAATAGAGCCTTGCACGCTTGATACGAACCTTCACGTGCAGCCAAAAACAGTGGAGTTTCATCCTGAAAAAAATGTAGTTTTATTAATTCTATACATATAATCATTACACAATTTAAAATATCTGACACCACATTCCAAATTAATCAGCTTAAAATATTTCAAATTATTTCCAAACTGAATGAAAAATGTTTTCTCACCTTATCATCTTGTGCATCTCTATTCGCCCCATGGGCCAGTAAAATATTTACAGCTTCCACATTGTTAACAGCAGCCGCCCAATGCAGTGCAGTCTTCCCAGAATTATCAGCCGCATTTATATCCGCTTCAGCGCCAATCAAATCCTGCACCATGCCCTCAATAGCCAGCCGGGCGGCCAAAATCAACGGAGTCGTCCCCTCGTGCATTCTCGCATTCAAATTCGTAGCGCGGTTCCTCAACAGTATTTGAAACACCCCCAGCGCATCAGCAGCGACGGCAGCGTGCAACGGAGTCCTTCCAGTATTATCCTGCGCATTCGCATCAGCCCCCGCATCCAATAATCGTTTAGCGGCATCAGCTCTCGCGTAACGAGCTGCCAAATGCAACGAAGTCTCCCCAGTTTTATCCATTGTAGCATTTAATTCAGCCCCCTGCGCTACCAAATCTTGTATAACCGCTCCAGCCGTATCATCCTCATCCTCCTCGCCAGTTTCCATCCCACCACCCCGGACAGCAGCCACCATAATCGGAGTCATCCCGCAAGGGCCTCTAGCGTTAACATCGTGTTCACCTTGTGGCGGTGTCAGCATCGCTGATGGCCGTATATCAGCGGCTTCCAAATGTTGGTGGGTCCAATGCCGGGGCTCGGCCTCTTCGTAATCAGTAATCGCAGTTTGGTCGCTCTGATAGTCGGTATCTAAAATCCTCATGCGTTTGGGTTGCGGCATTTCGGATTCATCGTCCGACCACTGCTGCCCATGTCCCATGTGTTGTCCGTGCATATTCATATCCAAGTCCATGCAGGCAATTGATGAGTTTTTGTTTAGGTTACGCATTTCTTGTCCGTCTGGTCCTCGACGGCGCGAACGGCGGCGTGTGCCAGAGTTTGTTCGTAGGAAACCCTCGGGGAACCATGTGATGCCAGCCGCGCGTTTACGTTGGGTTGTTACAACCATACCCACTCCAAAGCATATTATTATTACCATTACGATTCCCAGTAGGACGAATTTGGTGTTTGTGGGAGTCTCACCGTCGGAGCCATCAGGATCCTGCGAACCATTCACTTGGTAAATGGGGAATGATGACGATAGGGTGTGTTTGGAGGCCTTTGCGGCTAAGAATTCAGCTGCGGCGGTCGCCGTTTGGAAGCACAGTTCGGAACTTTCGGACACCATTGAGCATTTACGGTTGTCAATTTCTAAATAAACTTTGACACCGGATTGCCCCATTTGTTCGGTAAATGCAATGTTGTGTTTACGAGTGTAGAAAGTGTCTTGGAGGCTGGCGGGTGTTGATCCGGACCATGGGTAAATCATGTCGTTGCCTAGTTGGTTCTTTTTGATCTTCACTATGGTGCGGAGTTGATGGCTGGTGTCTCGTAAGAAAGCAACAACGTTATTTTTGAATGCTTGTAGGTCCATTAGGATGATCATTGAGAGGACACCTTCTGCGACTTCTGGGGGTTCTTTCTCACAGTCCAAACCATCCCAGTTACATTCCGCGTTGTTGCAGCCGTAGTCGCAATATCCGTTGGCGTAGTGTTTTTGGCAGTAGGCGTCGTAGATTGGGTTGCAAGGTTGTAAGGACTTTTCGCAGTCGCGGCCATCGAATAAACATTGTGGGTTATTGCACTCCTCATTACAAATTCCATCACCAAACACATCCCAACAGCGAATCGAGGCTGTACAGTTTGCCCAAGGGTTCATTCCTAATGAACAATCGTTTCCATCAAAATCGCATGCGTATGTATTACATTCCTCATCGCAACGATTGTTACCACGTTTTAAAGGACAATTGTTTCGCATACATTGCTCTTTTTTCCTTTCCAAATCTTTAGCATAAAATACGGATACATCTTTGTTGGTTACTGTTGGATAACCTACTCCACCAGGGAAGGTTGTATCATATAGCTCACAATTCTTTCCGTTATGTTTGGGTGGGCAATGACATATATAATCTCCTAATTTATCCTGACAAGTAGCCTTCATATGCTGACAAGGGTTGCTATTGCATTCATTTAGTGAGTCAATTTCGCAGTTGGTTCCAGTTGTTCCAATAGGGCAATCACACTGATATCCACCACCATCGGATATCCTACAAAGTCCTCCATTTTGGCACGGATTCGACTCACAGTCGTACCCACTAAACTCGCAATTGTTACCAAAAAAGCCTTCTTGACAGGTACAACGATGCCCGGCGTGGACAGTCGTGCAAATGCCTCCGTTTTGACATGGCGAGGTCGCGCAGAAATTCACTTTGGTCTCACAATGCCGCCCCATATAACCAGCTTTGCAATTGCAATGGTAGTCATTCACCAGCTGCACACAATCCAATGTCCCTGGGGTCGAGCAAGGATTCGATAAGCATTCATTGATGTCGCCTTCGCATCGCGGTCCAACAAAACCGGGCGGACACTTGCAATCAAACCCACCAACTTTATCAATACACGTGCCGTTGTTGTGACACGCATTCGGGGTGCAATCCGGTATGTCGACCTCGCATAAGTAGCCTAGAGTGCCTGGAGGACACGAGCACGAGAAGTTGTCGATTAAGTCGTGACATGTGCCTCCGTTCTGGCATGGGTTCGGCATGCAGTCATCTACGTTGAGTTCGCAGTTTTGTCCTTGGAAGCCTTTGGTGCACTGACAGGAGTATCCACCTACTAGGTCTTTGCAGCTGGCGCCGTTTTGGCATGGCGCTGATTCGCATTCGTTGATTTCGCGTTGACAGTACGAGCCGGTGTAGCCTTCGGAGCAGTGGCAACGGTGGGAGTTACCAATGTCTTCGCATGTGCCGTTGTTACATAAATGTTTATGGGATACACCTGAAATAAAGATATTATTTAAGCAACTATTTTTATACTTAATCGTCATATTCCGACATGTAGTTTTTTTCGCAGGCAATAGATGTGTTTTCAGTTTTTATTACATGTTATTTTCATTACATACATGTACACCTATAACTGCTACAAATGCAAGTTTTTTTTAAACTTACCCTTTCGTATTGCTGCATCCTTACAACTAACCATCTCCACATCACACACCTTTCCAGTCCAACCAGGCGCGCACATACATTGATATTGGTTTTGGATTTGTCGACACGTGGCTTGGTTCTCGCACGGGTTCGTGCTACACCAATCTACGAACTCTCCGCAGTCTTTTCCGGTATACCCGTAAGGGCAATGGCAAGTGTAGTGCATGTTGTGGTCTTGGCATGTGGCTCCATTCAGACAAGGGTTGCTGTCGCAGAGATTGATACGATTTTGGCAGTTGGAACCAGTATATCTGAAACAGAATAGTTTACATAAGTTTTTCCTGTAATACCAATAGTCGTGGACCACGATGAAGGGTAAAGTCCTGGTTTCCTAGGAAGTTTGGAAAACATATATAAATTCTACTACTAGCTTATTTTAAGACTTCATTTTAAACGATTCTTACCCTGGCATGCAAGTGCAAGTGTACGAGTTGATGCCATCGATACAGGTACCTCCATACATACAGCTACTCTCAGTGCAATCTTCGTCGTTGGTTTGGCAACTGATTCCTGAAAAGCCTAATGGACATGTGCAAGTGTAGGAGTCCACATATTGGTTGCAGGTAGCGCCGTTATGGCACGGATTAGACATGCACTCGTCTACGTCGACCTCGCAATGTTTGCCCTCGAAGCCATTAACACACAGACACATATAGTCGCCGATGTCGTCCAGGCAGGTACCACCGTTTTGGCAAGGATCTGCAAAAAATAAATACATTTTAAATATATATTTCATCAGGAAATATGTACACTTCTGATATATTATAGTAGTTGTACTTACATGATGCACAATCATCAGTATTAATATTGCAGTCCTTTCCCTCATACCCATGCGCGCAAATGCACTGGTACGACCCATTGGTGTTCCTGCAAGTAGCTCCATTTCTACACGGCGCCGACACCATACACTCGTCCACGTCCAGTTCGCATAATCTACCCGTATACCCAATACTGCAAGTGCAAGCAAAGTCCAAGAAGTTTGAGCTGGGCGTGCAGCGTGCGTTGTGTCTGCACTTGTTCGGGGCACACGGGTCCAATTTCTCTTGACACTCACGTCCCGTAAACGGAAGCTCACAAACGCACTTGTAGTCGTTTACTTGGTCTATGCAAGTACCGCCGTTTTTGCACGGATTGTACGCGCAATCATCAATGTTGGTTTCGCAGTTAGTACCACTGTAGCCTGGTACGCATTCACATGTGTAAGAAGCGAGATGGTCGTGGCATAGTCCGCCGTGTTGGCATGGATTCGATGCACATTCGTCGATGTTGTTTTCACACTGTTTACCACCGTAGCCTAAATAATGAATAAAATGTTTTTTAAGATTTTAAGTTATCACAGCCCCATGTATAGTCCCTCATGATGTGGAACTAATTTTAAAACTATTACAATTATTCTTTCTATGACGTATGTAAAATACATTGTATTGGTTGTCACAAATAAACTATTTATCTATCTATCTCTCTATCTATATATCTCTTTATTATCTATCTATCTATCTATCTATACTCCCAATCGGAATGATTTAAACTACCGACATTTTCAGTTTATTTTTTTACTGAATTGTATATATATATATATATATATATATATATATATATATATATATATGATTAATAAATTTAAAAAAAATAAAAAATAGAGCGGTTTTTTTGATATGAAAATTTCAGTTTAAAAAATCACCCGGTACACATATAATTAATGATTCAAACATTTCACTAATGTTATTAATATGCGATTTGTTAATATACTAGTAGCGAACGGATTAGAAAAATGTACTCACCAGGTAGGCAGTGACAAATGAACTGATTGACACCATCCTCGCAACTACCTCCGTTTTTGCATGGATTCGACTTGCACTCATCCACATCACTAAGACAACGTGCATCGTAGTAACCTCTAGGACACTCGCATCTAAATCCGTTAATTAAGTCAATGCAAACACCGCCGTTCGCGCAGGGATTAGAAGCGCATTCGTTAATATCGGTTTCGCAGTGTTGCCCAGTAAATCCAGGGATGCATTCACATGTGTATCTATAAAAATAATAAAACAATAAACATACAGCATGCAATAACATAAAATTAGACAACAAAAAGCCTCTCACAAATCACTTTAAAACAAAAATCAAAATCAAGCATGCGTTTTAAACACCCGTAAAACCATTAAAAATAAACTAAGAGATTACTTCTTAATTTATTCTTTAAAATGACATAATATTGTACCAATTAATATTTAAATAAATAATAATAATGGTGGTAAAGCTGCGTTGTATTGGTTTGACCTAAGAATACAAGAGGACGTCGCAATTTCCGTCGACCAATTCGTTGAAGTCCTGGTTTCGTAGCAAGCGGTGTCGATAAAACAACCGTTTTTGACGTCATTTGCACATTACAAGATATGTTTTGTAATTGAATAATTCACCAGATTCCAGTGTAATTCATGACATTTTCCCAATACTTTGAAGTATACCGCTCTCTGGATTGCCAGATTTATATATAAAAATACGCAAAAGAAATGTGTGACGTGAAATACGACCGCTTTTGTCGACACCCTTTTCTAGGTAACCAAGGATTTATAGAAACAATGTTTCGTCATTGAAATGGCAGAGATATAAAAATTGCGCGTTGCGGGTATACAATAGCGGCTTTCGTTTATCACTGTGTGATGCTGATGCGGGATTATTGCCTTTTGTTCTATTTGTCGTGCGAGCCGATACCGAAGCGCACAATTTTACGTCATACACGTTACAACCGGCGTACTACCGCAAAACTTGGAGCGATACACAGCATGCCACTGGGCGACTAATAATGATAAACGATTTTTTGTAAACAGTCTAACCAACCTATTATTTTTAGCATAGTTTTATATTGATTTTATGAATCTATATATAAAACGTGAATTGCATTGTAGTAGTTTCGTCAAGAAACTTGAACTTTCATTCAAGACTGCTGAAACTTGTTACACGGTACAAGTTTCAGCAGTCTTGAATGAAAGTTCTTATGAGAAATGAGAAAAGTTTTGCACAAGAAATAATATATTCTGTCTTAATTTTTGTTACACTCAAGTTTGTATCCTAGACATGCACAGTACAAGTTGAAAATAGTAATATGAAACGTAGTTCACTTCTATATCGATTTACTTCTTGAAGAATACTTGTACTGAAATTGAAACTAGAATCTTGTTCAATATTTCTAGATGAATCTAGTACAATGTAATTCACGCTACACGCATGCAAACTCAAAAGTAGCCACACACACACAATTAGTATTTTCACTTACAAAGAAAATGGGTTATTACTGGTCCACCATGAAAAAAATTAAGAGATTACAATTAGAGAAAAGAACTACACCACTAGCTACTACGTGAAGATTTTTCCATCACTTATTTATATTAAATAAAGTTTCATTCTAAGATATGTCCACCATCTTATGCCCGTATTCACCAACATCTCATACACTTTATACACATTGAACACATTGAAAACGTCATTGTGACAGAAATTGCTAAAGAAATGTTAACACCCCGTATGGACGCGGCTTTACATTAACAACTTAATGTAATAATAAGCAAAAGAATTTATATGTATTAGCAACTTACCTATTAATTCCATCGATGCACTTGGCGCCATTTCGACAAGGATTGCTATAGCATTCGTTCACATTGATTTCGCAGTTATGGCCGGAGGTGCCCGGTTTGCACAGACACTGGTACCCGTTCACCAAATCCTGGCAGGTCCCTCCGAATTGGCACGGATTCGACTCGCATTCGTTGATTTGCGATTGGCACAAGTAGCCAGTGTAGCCCGGATGGCACGTGCAAAAGAATGAATTCTCGCCATCAATACATTCGCCGTGCTGACAAGGCGATGACTGGCAGTCGTTGATGTTCGTTTCACAAGAGTATCCTGAAGACAAGAGTGATTGTGTTAAAAAAAATATATATAATATTTACTACCCTCGCAGGTTTATAATAATCACTTCTCCCTAAAACTCTGGTTTCCTAGGAAAGTGGTTGCTTAAAAGCAGCATAAAAGGGGCATGCCAACCATTGCTTATTTGGTATCCATGGGTAACAGATCAGTATGAACTTATAGATTAGACCCCCTAGTCTTAACTGATTTTTGATGAAAAACTACTCTAATAATATATACACATTACTTTTTATTTGACATAAGTAACTAGAGTTTATGAATATTTAAGCTGATTATTAAAAAATTGTTCACTAATCCAGGATTATAAACAAATTGGTATAATTTTGATTAATCAAAAAAAAAATTGTTTTCCTAGTTTACTCTTGTAAATAAAAGATATCAGAAATAACTCATCGCTGTGATAGAAAACATCGATAAATAAATTAAACATGTTATAGATACAATTCTGAATATTATTTCTTATGAAATATTTATTTATTATCCTGTTCTTCAAATGTAAATTTGGTTGTAATGTTTTTCCTAAATAAAATAAAGACAGTTTATTATTATTATTATTATATTCAAAGATGATTGAAAACCATAAATTGATCTCGAAATAATACTGAAGGTACACTTATCGTAATTTAGATATTATTTTACAATAGAAAAACAAACTGTCTAAAATTTTAAAGTTTATTTGTAAATTTTCATTGAAATTGTCCACTGAGAAAATCGTATGAAAGAATGTATTACCTGTAAATCCTGGCGGACAAAGACATGTGTACCCAGCAATAGAATCCTCACACGTCCCTCCATTCTTACAAGGACTCGAAATGCAATCATCGATATTAATCTGGCAACGCGATCCGGTAAATCCAACAGCACAGGTACATTTAAAAGAGTTGATGTGGTCGTGGCAGATTCCTCCATTCAGGCATGGATTGTCGCGACACTCGTCAATGTCGATCTCGCACTGAGTGCCGGTGAAACCTGAAAGTAAACGAATTTCGTTAGAATAAAACTCGGGGACGAGTTACTACGAAGTTCTAACATCAAACCAGGGCAATTCTAACCACAGGGCTAAATATACATTTTTTTTCTTGGTAAAATAAAAGACATATTAGAGAATATAGAAAAATACCTTATAAAATTTATTATGAAAATAGTAGCATACAACATTAAAGTTTGAAGCAATTATTACACATGAAAATAATTTAAATAACATTAATCTTGATACTTTCCAGTGTCGATTCATGCTTTAAATTAAGGACTGCCTTCTTAAATAAAGGACGTATGGTAACCGTACCTATAGGCCTGGGACGCAAGCCTTTTGGCGGCGCAATTTTTAATGGTATATATCCCACCTTGGTTCGCATAGTTTTTCCATAGGATAACACTTTCTTCGAATGGTTTAAACAATATAAAACGTCTGTATCCATTGAAAAAACTATGCGAGCGAAGGTGGGGTGGGCGGGGGGCCCCTACCAACCAAACTATACCCGTCCATTATTTCAAATTACATTGCAATCTGAATTACACATGTTATCCATTACTTTATATGATTCAATTTATGTTTTTTATTAGTTTTTGCTTAATTCGTAAAAAAAAAATGTGAGATACAATGTAGTGCATAGTTCAAGTCATTTGAAATAGTGGACGGGCATAGTTTGGTTGGTAGGGGACCCCCGCCCACCCCACCTTCGCTCGCATAGTTATTTCAATGGATACAGACGTTTTATATTGTTTAAACCATTCCAAGGAAGAGTGTTATCCTATGGAAAAAACTATGCAAGCAAAGGAGGGGTGGGCGGGAGGTCCCCATCAAGCAAACTATGCCCGTCCATTATTTCAAATGACTTGAACTATGCGCTACATTATATCTCACTTTTTTTTACGAATTAAGCAAAAACTAATAAAAAAATAAATTGAATCATAAAAAGTAATGGATGACAGTGTAATGCAGACTTCAAGTCGTTTGAAATAGTGGACGGGCATAGTCAGGTTGGTATGGGACGCCCGCCCACCCCACCTTTGCTCGCATAGTTTTTTCAATATTGAATAAAAAATAAAAAATATCACCCTCGATGGTATTTAAACCTACGACCCCCACTTTTGCACTGACAGTACAAAAGTCATATTTGACAGGTTGGTTAGCTTCAAAACATTGTCTTCGTTTTTATATTATAGGGATGACAAGGGGCACATTATTTTTAGTAGCCCACGGGGACTGAATACCTTAGGACGGCCCTACATCAGCAATCACTTATACATATAATAACACAGATTAGAAGAACTCGAAGATTGATAGTCAGTTAGAAATACTATTTTCTTTTTGAAAATGCATCATCCTAAAGGGAGTAATGGCAGTAGAATGATTAGGCTAACGCGATCACGCCCGCGGCCCACATACGTGACACGCCGATCGACCCGAGAGGCGGATTATTGCTACCGTTGCTATTTACGACTCGCGAGTTATCTAGATTTTAATTACTCCGTACATGTACGGCGCGCACCGGCCATTATTCTTAAGCTTTTTAAGCCGCACTCTCCATCATCCCATGCAATGGATTTGTGCACGATGAAAAAGGAGTTGCACTTTCAAAGCACCATAACAGATTAACTTTAAAAAAAAATTACTGCAGATTAATTATATACTGATTTGGAGAGAGATCATCCAACAAATTGATTTTCAATATTTTCATTTGTGGTAATAATAGTTACCCAATTGTTTAAAATAAATGAAGAAGACTGTTATTGTAATAACGAAGAAATCAATAATTAAAAAAGCCCGAGAAGGAATCACAACCATAAACCTCGCGGCGAGGATGGAGGGAAGAATCTTATAATATTTTTTTTGTAAATATACAAGTAATTTTTTTGTTAACTAAATAATCATCAATACTAATTCAAACATTCTAAAATTGCAATAGTTGGAACTTCATGTTAATATTAGATGATCGCCTTCAACAGATGTAAAGCCCTGGTTTCCTAGAAAGCAATGTCTTAATCCTTAGTTGCATGATTTAAAAAAAAATTGATATTAAATAAACATTAACTAAAGAATAAAATCAACTGCGAGATTATACAGAGCCTTCAGAAGAAACTTTAAAAACAATAAAGAAATAACAAAGAAAACAAAATTGAGAATCTTCAGATCGATTCACACGCCGATATTAATTTATGGAAGTAACTCTTGCGTGGTGAATGTAAAACAGAATTCTTGTGCAAGCAGTAGACATGAATTTTTTAAGAAGGGTTGGATGAGTTACAAAGAATGATAGAAAACGCAATGAAGAGATTGGGATTAAAGGTATGGAACGGCATCGATACAGAAGAAAATAGAAATGCGATGGTTACATGGGACATATTAATAGGACTATCTACCGTATTCACCAACATCCTATAAATCTATCAATAGCTATTGAACCCATATGTATTCGTTGTTATAGCAACAATAAACGCATTATATAGGAAATGTAGTTACTTTAGATTCTCTCTATTGGAAACACTGAATAATTAAACAAAAGGTGTCATCAAATCTAAAAGTAATAAAGGTAAAAACATTGAGGATAGGGAAAAACCGAAACAAATCAACCTCGACCCCATATCGGGTAAAAGAAAAAACTTTTAAAAAAGAAAGATTTTTTCTGTAATATCTATTTGCTTTAGCAAATTAGACTCCAAAGGTTCTTTTAGATAAGAATTATTGAATCCTCCCCAGGCGTTAAATTGCGCATATATTGGTCGTTTAATCGCCGAGTTTACTCGCTGCAGCAGCGCGCGGCTTACAAGCAAACGACGTTTAAATTGCCTCCTCCCGCGGGTTTGAAATTTGATACAATGCACTTACGTAACCCGTGGCGCGCCTGCAGTTTCATTGATATTGTTATTGGCGTGCTATACCATCGCCCGGCTATTATGCGGAAGCCACAGGTTTATTGCAATCCGCACATGTTAATTCCACCGCAATAATAGGTAAAAGGTTTTGAAGAGAAAAGTGTATGATATTTGTTTGCAATATCCATTAATATTAATTGTCTCTAATTATAACTAGAGTTGAATAATTATTATTTTTACACAAACTAAACTGGAAAGTTAATCAAAATTATAGCCCACCCAATTTCATAAACTTTTCTTCTCACGCACACTCACACATATATGCGGTTCACAATATAACGCCATGTCGCTCGCAGTGCAATTAAAGCGCCTCTAATTAATTAATTAATTAGCATTGTGGATTATCAATATGCAGTCCGTTCCCGCCGGCTAATAAATAATTGGCCCCGTTCCCACCAAACGGTCTCAGCTCATCTTCGGTTGTGGCAGTAAAATGAATCAACAAATTTCGCAGGGAAATATTTTTAAGGGCAAAACCATATACTTCTCTGCGATAGGCGCTTTTATAAGTCTACGAAAGACACAAAAGGATTCATTGCGATTCAGATTGTATTTAGATAGTTCTATATAGCGTTTATTTATGAATTTTATTATACAAAAGAACTGTTTCAAGCTAGTTGGGATTTATGATAAAAGTCTACGCCAATGCGCCAACAACGATTCAAATACTAACCCCCTGTATTCACCGACGTTCCATAAATCTATCAATAGCTATTGAACCCATAAGTATTCGTTGTTATAGCAACAATAAATACATTATCTAGGGAATGTAGTTACTTTAGGTTCTCTCTATTGGAAACACTGAATGATTAAACAAAAGGTGTCATCAAAGCTCCAATTGCAAGCGCTATTCAAGGTGTTTGACATTTGTTTTGGCATATTCTGTCACAATGACATTGTCAATTTATCCATTCAATAGCTTATTGGACCTATTAAGTTTATGGGATGTTGGTGAATACGGACAAAAGTCTTGTGCATTATTTCACCACCTCGAAATACTACGATCAAATATCTGCCCCAAACATACATGTACGACGATACTTTTGACTAAAATACAAAAAAACGATACAAAATATTATCGTATGCAAACATACAATATTTTGAAGACTTGTGGGATACGTGTACCATATTTTTATTCCATAAAAATAAAATTTACCATTGTTTTTAGTAGTGGTATCTTGAAATAATTTACAACTCAGTGCAGACATCTACTCTGCTAAAACTGGATGAGTCTATATATAAAAGTATGCGCCACTTTCTAGGAAACAGGGCTTAATCGCATGCAATGCACCCCTTTTTTGCCCTTAGGTAATTAAATCTATAGATATATATCATCAATTTTATTTGTATTTTTAATACCAATTAAATTCAAATAAAATTGATGATATCTGTAGATTTAATTACCTAAGGAAAAAATGAGTGCATTGCATGCGATTATTGTTTACACCACACTGTGGTAGAAAAGGCTAGCGGATATATATATATATATATATATATATATATATATATATATATATATATATATATATATATATATATATATATATATATTGCTAAAATAATAAAAATATAGCAACATTTAGTATTATAATTCTCTCCATCCTCTCAATCGCTGACCTATTCGGTGCAACGAACGCCGCGCGCTAAGCTAAACATAATAAATAGGCGATCGCCTCCGTTCTGGTTTATTAAATTTATTCCATATTAGCTGAGGCCTCGCGCGCCGTAAAGCATTTTCCGATCAGCGCTCAACTCATTAGCGGCGGGATTTAATTAATGCGTAATTACTCGCGGACTGGGGGAGGGGGGGGGGGGCGAGAGAAAGATCAGGTTGGTTATTTCCATACGCGGGATAATAAAACACACACAATGTCCGCGCTCACATATTTTCCGCGGTCCCATGTAAATTACAAGAACTTATTAACGGTGCTTCGGTCCCGATTGCGGCCGCGCCATCGCACCACCACGCCTCTTGTAGGCACTAAATGGTAAATGCACTCTCGCCGTGTGCTCTTTCACTCCCACGTTCCGCGAGCGCCCCTTGGTGCATGCATTATAATGGTAATTGTTGCATTTAGATATTCATACGTGCGGCTGAGCTTCGATCAAATCGTACACACCACAATAATACAACATTGATCAACATGTTAGATTAGATTTGATCAAATTTCACTTTAGGTTTACTTTTATAAATTAATTAGTAAAAATAATTAAAGTATTTTAAATAATGTGGTATATTTCTAGATAAATAAATAACTTGATGTCACTTACCAGGCATACAGACGCACCGGAAGGTGCCAGGATCGTCCAAACAGGAGCCTTCGTTGTGGCAAGGATGCGACTCGCATTCGTTCACGTTGGTCTCGCATCGTGGTCCCGTAAATCCTTGAGTGCAATTGCAGGCGAAGCTTCCCGGGGTGTTCACGCATATTCCATCATGCTCGCAAGGAGAACCTGTAACAAATAGTAACGTTATAAAATACAAAATAGTCACGTATAGCATACAAAAGAATAGGTTCCTTAGAGGGTACTGCACTGTCCACAATTTCTTTTACATTTTATTCATCTTATAAAACTGGCAAGTGTTAATACTGTTGTAATTTATATAGGCACTAATAAACATTATTATATGAACCTCCGTAAAACAAATAAAATCGCATTGCCCGAGCAAGCCAAAACAAGATTTTAATACGCGGTGTTTAAAACCGTGTTCATTACAATTATTAATTAATCGTCGTTACTATCATTATAAATACTCGTACATACCAATTTAAATTCTAATAAACCCCAACAACCAGCAGCACAATTCTTATTATCGCACACAATTAACACACCAATTTAGACATTTCTATCGCCCGCAACACTTGTCTAATAAATTTTTGTTTTGTAACCATGACGACCGGCGTGCGGCCATCATGGAATCGCAACAAATGCGATGCGCAGGTAACTGAGATTATAAAACGTATGTAAATTAATTGATTGAGCAAAATTTGAATAATTGTTCATGAACTATGGCCCCTGAGCGACGACAACGACGTGACCGCTGCCCCTGGTACGCTTCCACAATCATCAAACCGCGCTGAATTAGTATTCCGAGCAGCGGACTGATTGACCTCGTGTGATTGCCGATTTTACTAGCTACGACGAGGTCGCATTTTTAACATTTTTCAAATCAAAATTAATTAGTGTCGTATAATATTGATTGGCAAATAATAATGGGTATCTTCACAAAAAAACACAAAGCGAATGCTGGTTACCTTGAAAGAGTTAATACAGTAAGTGATAACCAGATTGGGTGACTAGTCGAAATTTGGACTATGTCTACAAAATATTTAAAACAAAAAAATACCAACGCAATTATTATGTTGTATAGCTTATGATTTTCTATAATTCGTGATTTCATTATTGGTAAAAAATACTTTTTAAAATAATAATATGAAATATTGGCAACAATTATGCCAGTATTCATAAACGACTATTACCCTCGTATTCACCGACGATCCATAAATCTATGAATAGCTATTGAACCCATAAGTATTCGTTGTTATAGAAACAATAAACTATATAGGGAATGTAGTTACTTTAAATTCTCTCTATTGGCAACACTGAATAATTAAACAAAAGGTGCCATCAAAGCTCTAATCGCAAGCGCTATTCAAGATGTTTGACATTTGTTTTTGCATATTCTGTCACAATGACGTTGTCAATCTATTCATTCAATAACTTATGGGACCTATACAGTTTATGGGATGTTAGTGAATACGGGCATTAAACATAAATACAAATATTCAAATATTGATACTAATCTCATGTCCGTATTCACCAACAATCCATAAACTTTAAAGGTCCCATAAGCTATTGAATTAAAAAAAAACCTTTCTTTTAAAAATATATGTTTAAAAACGAATTCGCTATCATGAACAATTTAATTTCTCCATACCTATGTATACTTCCAATAAATATTAATAAACCGTTTTAGATTAAGATTGAAATCAGTGAATCATCAATGAATCAAGCCCGATTCACAGCAGGCGCTCAATCGTCCTATTATCTCGTCGGGCAGTCTCTCTTTAAAAGGTCTCATGGTTAACCATGAGACCACAAGACGTGCACCTCCAAGTCTAGGAAGTCAGCGGGTCGCTAATAGACTGTAGCAGCCGCGGCGGACGATTTAATAATAAAATAAAAACAATTCTCCATTTTTGGTCTCTTTAGAAGTAAACACAAAAAGTTACTACCAACCTTGTTCGCACTCATCAATGTCCTCGGAGCAGTCGATTCCTTTGTACCCGGAGGCACAGCTGCAGGTGTAGGAGCCGTTTATGGGGCTTGTGTCGCAGATGGCGTCCGCGTGACAGGGATTACTCGTGCAGGCGTCATCCAAATGACACAGTAAACCTGAAAATTAATACAGATATATTAATATTTAATCATAAATACAAAGAGTTAATTTTAGAAACATTAATCATTTAGCTTTACTTATAGAAATGCGACAAGCGATAACAAAAGAGTAAACCATAATCACGACCTCGCTGAAACGAGAGAAAACGAAGAAGAAGAACAAAAATGTAATATTATTTATTACTTATTAATCCGGCCCTGCTTGAGCTTATTCTTAAAAAAAATCTATCATCATATCTATTAGTCCTAGGGGGTTTCCACTGGTAAAGGGAGAAGCTCAGAGAAATGTAATCACATTTAGCTTCACAGAAAAATCAAGTCACACATATTTTTATTACTTACACTTTTTGACAAACAAAACTGAAGGAAAAAAACAACGCGTTAGTAGGATAGTTGCGTCTATTGCTATTTTAGAAGTTTATAGGGACAATATAGGAGAAAATAACGTCTAGAGCCCCAAAATAATTTAATCCGGCTCTAACTCGATTTATACTATGTGTTTCGTTTCTTAAGCCGTGCATGAGCTCACTCATTCGAGTTCTCCTGGTACAATCGACCCATTCATCACGTCGATTTTTAACATACACACACCACAAGACCGGCCAGTCATGTAATCCGCGCGGCCACACCTATCTTTAATGATCGCGCCGGGCACAATGACGATGTTGACACTCGATTATCCCGTATCTTCTCATCCGATAATTTTTTAACGCCTCCAAGGAAGCAGTGCTGCTCCGAAGAAGAAAAAGTTTCACATAAAAGAACGCGATTGAACTTTACGAAACAAGAAACACACGCCTGACTAACCTTGACGTTTCGTTTGTTTGTTCACCGGAGGAGTTTAAGAATAGTCGAGTCGAGTTGTGGTGGCCGTGTGTTTGAGCCGAATTGAATGGTTTACAATAAATTGAAAAATGTACAAGTTTTCTCAATTTGATGATATTTTAATAGAAACACATTTTGTAAAGCAAATTATTAGCATTTGTTTTATATGTACAATCGTCACCATCAGGGGTTTTTTTCTCCATAGGAGACAGTTTGTTAGAGTATAAAGTTGAGTATGTGATCGTCAAATCTATTCTATGGTCAATTGTTGCGTCTTTTCACGTTTTATATGTTCTTTGCACTCAATTTTAGATTATTTTTGATGTCCTTGATGTCTTTATCAAGGATATCAAAAAAAAAATATCCAAAAGTGAGTGCAAAGAACATATAAAAAGGGAAAGGATTTTTTAGATTTTTTTCCTTGATAAAGACATCAAGGATATCAAAAAAACTCTAAAAGTAAGTGCAAAGAAGAAGAAAAGTGAAAGGATGCAACAATTGACCATCTAACCAACCATCCAAGACAAAAGACAATGGAAGCAGTTTTAAAAACCAAGTAAACGGACGAGCCCTTCACCGAGGAAGCTATGATCCATCTGCTTGCAGGAAACATGATTTTTTTTTATCAATTTGTATTACTTTTGTATATATTATTATATCTCAGTCTTATTAAAAAACAAAAAAACAAAAAAAAGGAGCTGTATTAATTTTTGATTAATATATACGTATAACATAACTAGTCGTCCCGTGGCGTGCTGTATCAGTCTTGTTTTGCGGTCGTGCGCCGGTTGGTTGTAAGGTGTACCAGGTAGAATTGTGCGCATCGGTATCGGCTCGCACGACAAATAGAACAAGAGACAAGCACACAGTGAGCTGCTCTGGGCTTATTGTCTCTTGTTCTATTTGTCCTACAAGCAGCTCCCGATGCGCACAATTCTACCTGGTACACCTTACAACCAACCGGCGCACCTAACAATGAAAATAGCGAAGGGTGGTAGAAATAGAAAAGACAAATTTCAGTTGTAGCCCTTCCGTTTCTATTTGAAACAATCTCGTCATATTTCTCGCCATCTAGACTATATTTCCAATCAAATGACATGAGTTTTAGTGTCAAGTCACTTCTAGGACGACCCCTGATATGATGCAACTAATGATAGTATTGGTAATTCAACCGATTTTTATCACTTTTATAATTTATCATATCACAGGTTGATCTTTTATTTTAGAGAAAAATTATACTAAGATTTTTTATTTAGTTGAAAATTGTCATAATCATAATATCATTTAATTTAAAGTCACAACCGGCCAAACTACAAAATCTCTGTATATATTTTCTGAAGATTAATAACGAGATTGAAAGGTAATTGCAGCTTTAAAACGGTCTGCGGTTACCAGTAATCGCCGTAATGGTATCGAAACGTCGCGGGGCGGAGTCGGAAAAGCTCCGTTTTACATACAAAATATATAAAGGAGAGGCCAAAGTACACGAGGAAGCGAGTTTTGCTTTCGCGCGATCCTATCACGCCCTCGGACGCCGCCGCGCGCCGGTTTCGTAATCGGAATGCGTCCGAACACCACCTGCTTCCAAAATAAAAACTGGATTCCAAAAATTAATAAAAAATGTGCTCAATAAAAATCTTAAATTTTCATAGCAAATTTACATCAATTATATATACAGAGTCTTTATTAATGTTAATGTTAATGTTAATTATTTCCATAATGCAATTAGTATTTTATGTTGGAGTGAATAAAATGACATAACTAGCGTTTCAGAGAGAGAAATTTAATGATGATTGGTCGATATATTGAGAATACAACAACTAATAGCTTTCTGAATGTCATGATGGTTAAATAACAAAACTGTAACACTGAGAAATGTTTGTACACTATCTAACGAGGTGTAGAATATAACTTTCTACTAGTCTAACGGACAGGCAATGTAAGACTACTCAAATTATCGATGGAAATGACAATTGATAATAACAGTTGACACATATCATACAAATAGTTGATAATTGTTAAATAAACAGGTGACTGGTGTCAACCAAACAAGAGAACAATAGTCAAAAACAGATGACAAATGTTAAAAACAGATGACAAATGTAAAAAACAGATGACAAATGTAAGAATACAGATATCAAACGCAAATATCAAACTTTTGATATGAAACATCATATATCTGTTTTTGCCATCTATCATCTATTTTTGCCGTTTATCATTTGTTTTTACATATTATATGAAACAACATATAATATGTTATGTAAAAACAGATGATAAACGGCAAAAATAGATGATACATGACAAAAACAGGTAACAGATGTCAAAAGCAGATATTAAACACGGATGATAAATGTCAAAAGTGTATGTTATATCAAAAACAGATAATAAACGACAAAAACAGATCATAAACGGTAAAAGAAAATATCAAAACGAAATTATGGATATCCAAAGTAGGTGATAAATATTAAAAACAAATGTCTAAAACAATTGACAGATACCAACAACATGAGAAATGTCTAAAACATTTAACAGATGTCTAAAGCAGATATCAAAAACAAATGATGGATATAAAACTATTCACATGCCTTTCCTATAAAAAGTATTTCATGTCAAAAAATGACAAAAATAAATAGGTGACATATGTCAAAAGCAAATATCAAAAACAAATGATGAGAGATCAAAAGTAGATGTCATCTTAAAACCGGTTGATAGATATCAAAAACAGATGATACATGTCAAAAATAGATGACTGATGTCAAATACACATACCCAGAGATGTAAAAAACAGACGATAGATGTCAAACGCAAATATCAAAAACAGATGATGGATCTCAAAAGTAGATGTCATGTCAAAATCAATATATATATATACAAAAACAGATGACAGATATCAAAATTAGATGAGAGATGTAAAAAACAGCTGATGGATGTCTAAACCAGATGACAGATATCAAATCTATATGAGAGATGTCCAAAACAGTTGATAGATGTCAAAACAAAATGACAGATATCAAAACTTGATGAAATATGTCAAACACAGATGACAGATATTAAAACTAGATGAGATATGTCAAAAAAAAGCTGATAGATGTCCAAACTAGATGACAGATGTCAAAACTAGATGAAAGATGTCAGAAACAGATAATAGATGTCAAACGCAGATATCAAAAACAGATGACAGATATTAAAACTAGATTAGAGATGTCCAAACTAGATGACATATCAAAATTATATGAGAGATGTCAAAAACAGTTTCATAGATGTCCAAACCAGATGACTGATGTCAAAACTAGATGAAATATGTCAAAAGCAGATAATAAATGTTAAATGCAGATATCAAAAACAGATGACAGATATTAAACCTAGATGAGAGATGTCAAAAACAGCTGATAGATGTCCAAACTAGATGACAGATGTCAAAACTATATGAGAGATATAAAAAACAGTTGATAGATATCAAAACCCGATGACATATGTCAAAACTAGATGAGAGATCTAAGATCGAAAAATATAATAGATGTCAAAAGCAGATATCAAAAACAGAGGATGGTTATAAAACTATCCATTTATCTTTCCTATAAAAAGTATACGCCATGTCAAAAGATGACAAAAATAAATAGATGACAGATGTCAAAAGCACATATCATATCATATAACAAATTATGAGAGGTCAAAAGTAGATGTCATCTTAAAATCGGATTATAGATATCAAAAACAGATTACTGATGTCAAAAATTGATAACTGATGTCAAATGCACATATCTAGAGATGTCAAAAACAGATGATAATGTCAAACGTAGATATCAAAATCAGATGATACATCTCAAAAGTAGATGTCATGCCAAAAACAGTTTATAGATGTGAAAATCAGATGACAGATATCAAAACTAGATGAGAGATATGAAACGCAGATATCAAAAACAGATAACAGATATCAAAACTAGATGGGAGATGTCAAAAACAGTTGATAGATGTCAAAACTAGATGAAAGATGTCAAAAACAGATAATAGATGTCGAAACGCAGATATCAAAAACAAATAACAAGATATCAAAACTAGATAATAGATATCAAAAACAGTTTATAAATGTCCAAACCAGATGACAGATGTCAAAACTATATGAGAGATGTCAAAAACAGTTGATAGATTCAAAACCAGATAACAGATGTCAAAACCAGATAATAGATATCAAACGCAGATATCAAAAACAAATGGTAGATGTCCAAACTAGCTGAGAGATGTCAAATACAACTGGTAGATGTCCAAACCAGGTGACAGATGTCAAAACTACATAACAGATGTTAAAAACCGATGATAGATGCAAACACAGATTTTAAAAACAGATGAAGAATGTTAAAAGTAGATGTCATATCAAAACTATATGAGAGATGTCAAAAACAGTTGATAATGTCCATACCAAATGGCAGATGTCAAAACTATATGAGATATTAAAAACAGTTGATAGATGTCAAAACCAGATGACATGTGTCAAAACTATATGAGAGATGACAAAAACAATTCGTATATGTCAAAACCAGATAACAGATATCAAAACTAGATGAGAGATGCCAAAAACAGATAATAGATGTTAAACGCAGATACCAAAAATAGTTGTCAGATGTCAAAACTAGATCAGAGATGTCAAAAACAACTGCTAGATGTTCAAACCAGTAGACAGATGTCAAAACTAAATGAGAGATGTCAAAAACAGATGATAGACGTCAAACGCAGATTTCAAAAACAGATGACAGATATCAAAACTAGATGAGAGATATCAAAAACAGTTGATAATGTCCATACCATTTGACAGATGTCAAAACTATACGAGATATCAAAAACAGTTGATAGATGTCAAAACCAGATGACAGGTATCAAAACTATATGAGAAATGACAAAAACAATTGGTATATGTCAAAACTAGATAACAAATGTCAAAACTAGATGAGAGATGACAAAAACAGATAATAGATGTTAAACGCAGATGTTAAAAATAGATGTCAGATGTCAAAACTAGATCAGAGATGTCAAAAACAACTGCTAGATGTTCAAACCAGATGACAGATGTCAAAACTAAATGAGAGATGTCAAAAACAGATAATAGATGTCAAACGCAGATTTCAAAAACAGATAATGAATGTCAAAAGTAGAAGTCATGTCAAAAACACATGATAAATAAAAATTGTAAAATTGTATAATGTGTAATTTTATTATTTTTTTTTCGTCCGAAATTGTTTTGTAATGTAAATATATTTTGTAATTTACAATTTTTTTTTTATAATGACGAGTTACATTGGATATCAGCAATAAAGAATTGAATTAAATTGGAAAGCATCTATTAAAAACAAATAACGAATGTCAAAAACAGTTGATAGATGCCCAAAACAGATGACCGATGTCAAAAACAGATGACAGATGTCAAACGCAGATATCAGAAACAGATGACAGATATTAAAACTGGATGAGAGATGTCAAAAACAGTTGATAGACGCCCAAAACTTATGACAGACGTCAAAACCAAATTACTGATGTGTAAACCAGATATTAAAAACAGGTGATAGATATCAAATATATATGTCATGTCAAAAATGGATGATCAATATCAAAAATTAATGAGAAATGTCACAAACAGTTGACAGATGATGTCAAAAACACTTGACAGATGTCAAAAACAGTTGACAGATGTCAAAAACAATTGACAGATGTCAAAAACAGATATCAAAAATAGATACTGGATGTCAAAAGTATATGTTATGTCAAAAATAGATGATGATAAATGGCAAAAACAGATAAAAGAAGTCAAAAGTTGGTATCAAAAGTATATGTCTTGTCAAAAACAGTTGATAGCTGGTAATAACAGTTGACAGATGTCAAAAACAGATATAAAAAATAGATGATGGATGTCAAAAGTATATGTTATGTCAAAAATAGATGATGATAAATGGTAAAAACTGATAAAAGATGTCAAAAGTTGGTATCAAAAGTAGATGTTATCAAAAACAGTTGATAGCTACTAATAACAGTTGATAGCTGCTAATTAGAGTTGACAGATGTCAAAAACAGATATCAAAATTAGATGATGGATGTCAAAAGTATATGTCATGTTAAAAATAGATGATGATAAATGGAAAAACAGATAAAAGATGACAAAAGTTGGTATCAAAAGTATATGTCTTGTCAAAAACAGTTGATAGCTGCAAATAACAGTTGACAGATGTCAAAAACAGATATAAAAAATAGATGATGGATATCAAAAGTATATGTTATGTCAAAAATAGATGATGATAAATGGTAAAAACTGATAAAAGATGTCAAAAGTTGGTATCAAAAGTAGATGTCATGTCAAAAACAGTTGATAGTTGCTAATAACAGTTGATAGCTGCTAATTACAGTTGACAGATGTCAAAAACAGATATCAAAAATAGATGATGGATGTCATGTTAAAAATAGATGATGATAAATGCCAAAAACAGTATCAAAAGCAGATATCTAAAACAGATTATGGATTTCAAAAATAGATGTCATGTCAAAAACAGTGGATATATGCCAAAAACAGATGACTGATGTCAAAAGCATATATATAGCAATAGATATTATTTTTGGTAACTTACCAGTTTTTCCTGGTGTGCACCGACAGTAAAAGCTCCCAACTCTGTCAATACACGTGGCGCCATTAAAGCATGCCGCCCCCGCACAATCATCAATATTGACACTACAATCAGCACCGGTCCAGCCGTTTACACAGATACACGAAAAGCCGCCGACCGTGTTGGTGCAGGTAGCGCCGTTCTGGCACACGGATGGCCGCAGCGAGCACTCGTCCACGTCCTGCTCGCAATAGCGTCCGGTGTATGTCGAGGGGCACTGGCACGTGTAGCTGTTAATACCGTCCCCACAAGTGGCACCGTTTTGGCACTGGTGGCCCGGGCAGTCGTCCACGTTCTCTTCACAGTTCTGACCACGAAATCCTAGAAAGAAAGAAGAAAAAACAGATGCATTTAGTTTATTATATATCACTAGTTATAAGTGTGGTAATGGTACAAGTAGCAGAAGGTATACTGTACATAAATCAAAAAGACTAGTTCTCTAGTATTTTTGATTTATGTACAGTTATATATAATACACGCTTCTGCGTGTAACTCAATTAACTATTTGAAATTTTATGAATATGAAATTTATTATAAGATCACGGGTAACTTAATTAAAATAAAAAATAGATACCAAAGGTTTTTATTTTTCTGGTTATAAAGGCACCTTACACGATCAATAATACTGTCAATATTTTTTAAATAAAGACAGTATTACTGGTATTAATGTACGTAAACATGTTTACAATATTGACAGTATTACTTATCGTATAAGGTATAGTAAGATATAATAATGATAGAATGAAGAGAATACTAATGTTTGTCCAGATAATTGATTACTTGATAAATATAAAAGGAGGATTGAAGCAAATACTGACAGTATTAGCCTTGGTATTAGGACTGACAGTATTATTGACTGTGTAAGGAGCCTTATACAGGTTAGAATTGTGTATTCGTATGAGGAAAGCCGGAGACGTGGGTTCGATTCCCACTGTAGTATGACTTTTGGATATTACTAACATCTACATTTATACTGTGAGAACAACGGAGTGTAACATACATAAAATTTTGTATTTTGAATTTTGTATTAATAGTCGTTCAAATTACATTTTGCAATAGGGCTAAAAACCAAACAATACCGCCACTATTATTCTCATCTTCAATGGTTTCTTTCATCATTCTAAACCAAGCAGTAAGTGAGTGCTTTTAATTGACGTTTTCTCGGAAGAAAGCGCGCGCGAACACATACATACTCACACGCGCGTAATTATTTATTTATCATCATGTGTGTGTGTGTGTGTGCGTTGTATTAATAATACGTGTGTACGCGATATAAAAAGAACGAAATCCGGTTTGGTGTACGGCGGCTTGCCGGAAGCTAAACCGCAGTTAAGAGAGTATCTCGAAGAGTTGGGAAGTGATAGAACGGCGTGGGCTGAGATAGTAACCGTGGGAACGCGCTGCTGCGCCGTCCCGCTCCATCTGGAGCGTCGAGAATGTGCCGACGCTCACATAAAATACAATTCGACACACACACAATTAAATATTCTATTTATTTTGTTAGAAAATCTACTTTTTATAATAATAATAATAATAATCAGCTTTATTTATCCAAAATTATTGGAGTATTAGAGTAATTACATGGCTACAACAGATAAAAATGTGATAGTATGCGTTGGTTAACTTTTTAAATAAAAAAAACATATTAGTTCAGAAGATCTATTTTCTAAATTAGAGACGACCGAAATAGCCGGAGAAGTCGGTTCGAGTCCCACCAGAGTGTGCATTTTTGAGTTTACATTAATTAATATTTGATCAATTTGGTGATTATTCACTCAGTATCTGCACTGCGTTGAAATCTTTCTCACTCTAAATTACTTAAGGTAAACAATTTAACTTAAAAAAATATATAGCTCTAACCCCCTTATTCACCGACGTTTCATAAATCTATCAATAGCTATGTTATCCATTACTTTCTATGATTTAATTAATTTTATTAATTAATTTACGCCTGATTCGTAAAAAAAGTGAGATATAATTTAGTGCAGAGTTCAAGTCATTTGAAATAGTGGACGGGCATAGTTTGGTTGGTAGGGGCCACCCGCCCACCCCACCTTCGCTCGCATAGTTTTTTCAATGGATACAGACGTTTTATATTGTTTAAACTATTCCAAGAAGAGTGTTATCCTATGGAAAAACTATGCGAACAAAGGTGGGGTGGGCGGGCGGCCCCTACCAACCTGACTATACCCGTCCACTATTTCAAACGACTTGAACTATGCATTACATTATTTTTCTCATATTTTTTTAATTAGTCTTAAATTAATAAATGACATTAATTTAATCATAGAGAATAACGGATAATAGTGTAGTGCATAGTTCAAGTCGTTTGAAATAGTGGACGGATATAGTCAGGTTGGTAGGGGCCGCCCGCCCACCCCACCTTTGTTCGCATAGTTTTTCCATAGGATAACACTCTTCTTGGAATAGTTTAAACAATATAAAACGTCTGTATCCATTGAAAAAACTATGCGAGCGAAGGTGGGGTGGGCGGGTGGCCCCTACCAACCAAACTATTCCCGTCCACTATTTCAAATGACTTGAATGCACTACATTATTTCTCACTTTCTTTTACGACTTAGGCGTAAATTAACAAATGGAATTAATTGAATAGAATATAAATTAATGGATAATAGTATAGTGCATAGTTCAAGTCATTTGAAATAGTGGACGGGAATAGTTTGGTTGGTAAAAAATAATAATAATGTCACTGTTGACACATTTGTGTTTGATACCGAGCGATAAAACTGCTCTGAGTTTCTCTCTTTAACATCGAAAACGCCTCACGGTTAATAACCCTATAAAGATAGACGTTTTTATTTTCTATCATACAAAATGGCTACCCTTGAATTGCGTATCACACTATTGCCTGTATTCACCAACATCCCATAAACTTTATAGGTTCCATAAGCTATTGAATGGATAAATTAACACAACGTCATTGTGACAGAATATGCCAAAACAAATGTCAAAGACCTTGAATAGCGCTTGTGATTGGGGCGTTGATGACACCTTTTGTTTTATTATTCAGTGTTGCCAATAGAGAGAATCTAAAGTAACTACATTACCTAGATAATGTATTTATTGTTGCTATAACAACGAATACTTATGGGTTCAATAGCTATTGGTAGATTTATGGAACGTCGGAGAATACGGGGGTAAAGTCCTGATTTCCTAGCAAGCGGTGTCGATAAAAACGATTTTGACTTCATTTACACATTACAAGATACGTTTTAAGTACATGTAATTGAATAACTCACCAGATTCCAGTGTAATTCATGACCTTTTTCCAATACTTTGAAGAATACCACTCTCTGGATAATCAGATTTATTTAAATATACGTAAAAAAAATGTGTGACGTCAAAATGACGTGAAACACGGCCGATTTTGTCGACACCGCTACTAGGAAACAAACGCTTTAGAGATGACTAATGTTGTAACTAGGTTTGATTTTTCTTTTGATGATTCTTATGTATATTTTAACACTCCTTTTTTTCCGTTTAGAATAAACCAAATTATTATTATTTTTTAACTGTAGATTACATTATAATCAATGGTAAAACTACTACAATGTTTAAAATGTATTTATCTCTATTTATTTTTGGAAGTTACCACATTCTCAGTATGCAATACACTCCTCTTGTTGTCTCATTAAAGAACGAACTAATAATATGTCTTTAAAATGAATTTACTGCCAACCTTTTCAATAATTAAAACTACTCAATGTTCTCAAGATGAACAATTAGACTTCTCAAATCTAATAGTCGGTTGTGTGTGTATGTATGTGACTGTTGCACGCGATGTGAACCGCCCGCAGGAACACACCAGCAACATTGTATTTCTTTGTCCGATCGTGACGATTTTAAGGGCAACATATGTGACCGAAAAAAAAAACAAAATGTTTACTTTATTATCCACTTGTATGTACTCGAGAGACTTATGCGGTCTGTTTTTCGTCATCGCAATGCAGCACATGTGGCACACACTAACATTGTGGTGATGTTAATAATATTCGGTTTAATTAGACAGCGAGGGACTCGTATTATAAACAGTAACAGAGTATTAAATTATACAGGCCTATTGCCACATCCCATAAATTTTATAGGTCCCATAAGCTAGTGAATGGACACATTGAAAACGTCAATGTGACAGAAATTGTCAAAACAAATGTCAAAAACCTTGAATAGCATTAGTTTTGATGACACCTTTTGTTTTATTATTCAGTGTTTCCAATAGATAGAAACTAAAATAACTCTCTACGTCTAGATAATCTATATTCTAGATATATGTATATATTTCGTTCCACAAAGGCACCTTACACTACAATAATATTGTCAATCCTAGTACTGTCAGTATTTGCTTGAATCCTCCTTTTATATTTATCAGGTAATCAATTATCCGGATATACATCAGTATTCTCTTAATTTCATCGTTACTATATCTTACATGATTAGTAATACTGTTATTATTCTAAAATATTGACAGTATTATTGATCGTGTATATACATAATTCTAATTCGTAAAAATACACAGCTATTTTAATGATTATATAAATAGTACTTTTTTAATTACCCCTTTTCAAGAAATTTCGGTATTTTTTTAAATTTACTGAAACTTTTTTCATCTACAATTCAAGACATACATACAACATGTGATTTAAACACCATAAACCAGTCGAATCACGTACCGAGTGACTGCTTACATGTAAAATTGTATTGTACATTGTACCTCTCTCTATTGTTGCTGTGCGGACGCATACGAAAGGAGTTTTCGATGGATGCGCGCGGTCTTACGAATCCATTACCATTACGGGTGAAATTATTTTATAAACTATATAATCTTGTCTATCGATACACACACATATATACATACATACACAACAGGTACAGACACACCGGCTGCTATGATTATAGATTGCGCCGATGATGGAGCTATTACGCGGCGGTAAACGGCGACCACGATTTATGGACAGGCAGAGATAGAGAGAGAGATTTTAAACATTTTTGCAATTATTATTATTCATATTAGGAAATTAATTAATATTACAGAAACAGTTAGCACTATAAGTAGTGCTAACTGTTTCTGTAATATTAAATAATAATAATATAAAATAGACAATGACATATTGCTTGTTATATCCCTAATAAGTCGGCCCTCAACATTTATGGCGTAACATTTAATTTCAAATTTGTTTAAATTGGTCGTTAAACAAGATATAAATGAAAATATTTGGTATGGACACCCACGATTTTCGAAATTAATTAACACTTTACTTGCCACAGAGTTATGTACGTAACGGCGCGAATTTACGAATCTTGCGTATTAAATAAAAATATAGAGTGTCTCAAAAAGAATTTGAATTAATGAATATATTTGGTATGGACACCCATGACTTTCGAAATTAATTAACCCTTTAGCTGCTACAGACGTATGTACGTGCCAGGCAAATCAAACGGCGCGCCATAGGATTCGTATTAAATGAAAATATAGGGTGACTCAAAAATAACTTGAATTTTGAATCGCGCGCCATTTTTGACTGTCAATTGTTGCGTCAGCCATATTTGATATTTGTTTCATTAAAACATAGATAGTTACGAAAATAGTGCGTTACAGCTTGGAAGAATGTTTGTTAATTGTGAATACCCATTGGGGAAATTTTTTTGCAAATTACATGACTATTTCGGCGTGCAAAATCAATCGTTATGGAAATTTTGATTAAGAAATTTGAGCTGACGATTTCATTGAAATTGTATTGTTGTGAATACAGTAATGAAAATGGAAATGTGAGAAAATGTGGCAAAACGTGTCAAAATTAGTCAAAATGTGTAAACACGTATCAAAATGAGTCAAATTATTTTTAAATATGTGGAAATATTTCATAAAAAATAAAAAAATGTATATAAAAAGTTGAAAAAGTCAAAAATCTTTAAAAAAAAAAAAAAGGTAAAAATGACAATGTAATTCGAAAAGTCATGTGGTAAGAACACCAGATATTTTTAATATTTGAATTTAGATATTAGTATGATGATTTGAATTCAATAGTATTTTACAAATTTTCCTCTACATTATGAATAAATTAGTTTTTGCAATTACTATCGCTCATTCGGATTCTGATTATCTAAGCGGACTAGTTAATAATAATCGCACTAATTACATCCTGTTCCAGGCTTCGCCTATTAATTAGAATAATTTCTGTCCCACCGTTCTTTCTTTCCAACCGACTCAGCGTTTGTCCGGCGTTGCGTTTTAATAAATCCGCGGCGCACACACACACGCAATTAACAGCGCGGCTACATGCAAAACTCGTTGCAACTTTACTAATTCCAAGCTAAATTGATTTCCAAACATATTAAACTAATTATTGAAAGTGTGAGCATTTTATGAGATCCTAAAGTATGAATTTTGTATAAGAATGCACATCTTTTGTCAGTATATATCTGTTAGTGTCTGTTGCAAGACATAAACGATAAGTACAAGAAAAACTAAAGGTGGGTTTATGTTTTACATCCGGATTCCATGCGTAAAATATTTATACATTTATGATTTACGTATGATTTTCTAAAAACTACCAAAGGACTACTAGTATATCCCTATAATATAAATACGAAGACAATGTTTTGAAGCCGACCGGTCGGCCTTTTTTTTCTTCACATTTTATTACTCTTTTATCCGCTGTATTCACCAACGTATCATAAATCTTTCAATAGCCATTGAACCCATAAGTATTTGTTGTTATAGCAACAATAAATACATTATCTAGGTATTGTAGTTACCTTAGATTCTCCCTGTTGGAAACACTGAACAAATAAACAAAAGTTTCCATAAAAACTCCAATCACAAGCGCTATTCAAGGTGTTTAATAAATAACATAAAATTAAAAATCAGACTTGAACAAGTTGCATATTCAAGTTTGATTTTATGTTACTAAAATGTTCAATTAACATACAACTAAGAATTTCCTTATATCAAATGTCACAAATTTGTTAAGATTTACAGGATAATAATCTTATTTCACTATCTATCTTCACGTTGTTTTATTAAACGACGTGAAGATAGTGATATATTATATTTGATATATGAAATAGTTAAAAAAATTAACTATGCAAATAAAGAAGGACAAACATAATTTATACTCCTTAATGTTTGTATCAGTAAGCGATTTATTTGTGTAAGAAATCACTTGACGATTGGAAAAGCCGCACCTAAACAACTCGCTCGTTTTTATCTCGCCCCGACTAACGGGCCGTGCCGAGTTTATGACGTTAATAACTCAAATTTGTGTTTCTAGATAAGCTAATTGGGTGCGTTGGTGTTTATAAAACGCACGCGTGGGCGTAGAGAAACCCAAACGAAATACATAAATTATTATTGAATCATGTTCATGTCATCTAATATAATTTAACTGCCAATAAACTCATTCAAGTAGTTCATAATGCTTTCAATAATATATTTTTTTTAGTATTAGTAGCGTGAGAAGTAGTAGTTTGCGTTGTTTATTTTAAACATCGTCTATACTAGTATTTCTCAAAATGCTAGCCTTGGTAAAAGACAGGCTAACAAAAAGTACAACTAAATAGTGAGAACTTGTCGACCCAGCACGAGTTTTGTAACAAGGAAACTTCTCAACCACTCTCCACAAATCTTTGTTATTGTTTGATCAGCTGATTAGATACAAATTACACAATTTTGACAATAAGATTGTTAATATACTTTGAACATATATCTAGATAAACCTTGCACATATTGTCACATATATGATGAGAAAATACATTGCACATGTGGAGATTACCCACTAGTTTTTAGTTCATTTTCTGCCACCAGATAGAGTACCAACTAGCTTGAATGACCCATTGAATGGACACATTGAAAACGTTATTATGACAGAAGTTGCCAAAACAAATGTCAAACACCTTTAATACCGTTTGTGATTGGAGTTTTGATGACACCTTTTGTTTTATTATTCAGTGTTGTCAATAGAGAGAATCTAAAGTAACTACATTCCCTACATACCTATGGGTTCAATAGCTATTGATAGATTTATAGAACGTTGGTGAATACGGGGATGATTCTGTTATATGTATGTATGTCTTTAGTTAGGTGTCAACGGATAATAATTAACTGCCCCAAATTAATTCATGGATCAGATAAATAATAAGTTAAGAAATTTTCGGATGAAATTCTAATGACACACAAACATATAACAACTGCGCCAATTAAACCAATATTTATTCCTCGAGCACTTCACGCCGCGCGCATAAATAAAACACGATAACGACCTGGTGTGGTATCCGCATTTATTTCCAACTCTTCATATATATATGTATACTGTATGAAAAGAGCGACTTTCGTTTTTTTTTCGCCCGCCGCCTCCAATCGCTAACTTTCATCTCTCTACCAGGCGCGCGATTATTACGTGAAAATGATACTACACACGAGAGAGCATCATTATTATCATCGAGCATCGCACTAGCACTCGTCGTTGTCGGCAGTAGTAGAATATATGGGTCGTGGCGATTTGAATTACAAACGCCGAACGAAAGAGCGAGCGAGTTCTGTTTTGCACGGATCGTGTTTGTGTGTGTTTGTTTAGTATGCGAGCGGTGTACGGGCATACGGCGATATCTTTAATGCTCAAGACGTTAGCCGTTTGTGCGCGCTTGTATTATATATCGTTACGACCGGTGCAAAATTAAGATTGTTTGATAAATTATGACAAATTCCTATGTATACAAGAGGTAAAGATAAAGGTGTTTTTTGTTTGAACTGTACTACTATTGAAGGTAGTCAAAACAATGCAGTTCATAAACACTTTATATCTTTTGGAAATAATCTATTTTGACATAAAAATAAATCAAACTAATTTTTATTTGTAATTTTATCACATTTTTATTGCTATTGGCAAATATTTTGTGCTACATAGACGCTGTAGGTCAGATTAGCTTGAAAAAGACTACACTCTAGCTTTTATCAAGCTAAACCGATCTAGAGCGTCTATGGCTTATGTAGCCGAAAACATTTGCTAACAGCAATAAACAAGTGATAAAAATAGTACAACTAACCAACTATAACAATATAACTATAACAATATCTCGAGTGGTTATATACAAATATAGTACAACTAACCCTCTAAGAGGAAAGTTAAACGCCATCTGGCGGCACTACATGGGTGTGCATTGCTAATTGATGTGATGCCGCCAGATGGCGTTTAACTTTCCTCTTAGGGGGTTAGTTGTTACTATATTTGTATATAACCACTCGAGATATTGTTATACATAATGGTTATCAAAAGGGGCTAAACATTTAGACCATTATACTATCCATTTAATCTCCGGTCATGGGTGTTTCGGTTCATATTTATTTAAATATAAAAAAATAGAGAATTGAATCGGCATCTACTTTGTGATAATTCATTATAATAAATAAATAAAACGAATTTTTCTTTGTCATCGGATTAGCTTGATAATGGCTAGAGCGTAGCGTTTTATTTATTTATTAAAAAAATAGATTCTCCAAATTGTTTTTACTGTATTTTTTTGTAATGATAATGCAGAACACATATTGAATTGCAGTAGATGGTTTAACAAACATTTGGAATTAAGACTTCTATTAGATGATGAGCTGACTAAAGACAATTTCAAAATTTACGTTCCATAAATCTATCAATAGCTATTGAACCTACAAGTATTCATTGTTATAGCAACAATAAATACATTATCTAGGGAATGTAGTTACTTTAGATTCTCTCTATTGGAAACACTGAATAATTAAACAGGTGCACATCAAAGCTCCAATTGCAAGTGCTATTCAAGGTGTTTGACATTTGTTTTGGCATATTCTGTCACAATGACGTTGTGTTAATTTATCCATTCAATAGCTTATGGAACTTATAAAGTTTATAGGATGTTGATGAATACGGGCATTAGAGTCTAAACAAACAAAAATTACAAGACAGCGGCAAAACCATATTGAGAATGAATTCCAAAGATATAAAATACCTATTTTATATTTATTAGCAGAATAAATTTCTTATAGAGAGTACTCAACTGCCCACAATGTCTTCTTTTACATTTTATTTATATTATAATACCGGCAAGTGTGAATACTGTTGTAATTTATATTTATTAGGCACTAATAAACATTATTATATGAACCTCCATTAAAACGAATAAAATCGCATTGCCCGAGCATGCAAAAACACGATTTTAAAACGGGGGTTATAAAATCGTGTTTTGCGTAGACATTACAATTATTAATTAGTCTTCGTTACTATTATTATAATTACTCGTACATACCAATTTAAATTTTAATAAACCCCAGCCACCAGCAGCACAATTCCTATTGTCGCACACAATTAACACACCAATTTAGACATTTATATCGCCAGCAACGCTTGTCTAATACATTTTTGTTTTGTAACCATGACGACCGGCGCGCGGCCATTTTGGAATCTCAACAATTGCGATGCGCAGGCAACTAAGATTATAAAACATACGTAAATTACATATATAAGTGTGAATCCACCTCTTAGTAATCTACATATCTAGATTTCGATCTTATTAGATCTCATCAGTGTAGATCAGGTTAACTTTCCTCCTAGAGGGTTAGTTGTACTATGTTTATATGTAAATTAAAATTTACATAATTAAATCGGTAGTTTGAAGAAAAACGCAACCAAAAATCAAATGTTTTTGAAACTTCTATCTTTATAGGGCCAACAGCCGTGAGGTTTTTCCGCAGGCCAAGAGAGAAGCTTAGAGGAGTTTAATCCCTCCACAACTTCACAGGAAACCTCTGAAAAACTGTGAAAGGTGATTCGTTGTTGGGGATTGAACTCAGGCTCCCCAATGCTCAGTACGAGACGGACGACGCCTTTAATCACTCGGACACTGAGCTGGGTGATTAATAACATTATTATAACAACAGATTTTTTTCAAATCTACATTTCTTTTACTGCAACACCACGAGTTTCAAGCACGTTTAATCATTTCTTTTGTGTTATGCATAAAGCATAACAGATTGTGACCAAATTTGACAAATATCTGCGGGCGCTATCCAGGACTATCCAGTGAAAATTTGAGTAAAATGTCGAAAAAGTAAAAAATATCAAAAAAGCCAACAAAATTATTAAAAAAAAGTCAAAAAATGCCAAAAAAGTAAAAAATGTCAAATGTTTAATCATGTCTCTTGTGTTTATAATTTTATTTCCAAAACAGCAGACTGATTTCAATAAATTTTCTAATTACTCGCCTATTATTTAGCTCATAAATGACAAAATTATACTTCACAGTCCGTTTGAAATATGAATGGTCCTACTAGTTATTCAAAAAATCTACCGATAATCTATTTTGACATTTTCAACATTTTTGGAGAATATATTAGTTATGAAAAATAATCGTAGATTTTTTCTAAATCCGTTTGGAACATGAATGGTCCTAGTAGTTATTCAAAAAAAACTACTGATAATCTATTTTACCATGTTCAACATTTTTGGAGGATATATTAGTTATGAAAAATAATTGTAATTTTTTTCAAAATCCGTTTGGAACATGAATGGTCCTATTAGTTATTTAAAAAAACTACTGATAATCTATTTTACCATGTTCAACATTTTTGGAGAATATATCAGTTATGAAAAATAGTCGTAGAATTTTTCTAAATCCGTTTGGAACATGAATGGTCCTACTAGTTATTCAAAAAAACTACTGATAATCTGTTTTACCATGTTCAACATTTTTGGAGGATATATTAGTTATGAAAAATAATCGTAGAATTTTTCTAAATCCGTTTGGAACATGAATGGTCCCATTAGTTATTCAAAAAAACTACTGATAATCTATTTTACCATGTTCAACATTTTTGGAGAATATATTAGTTATGAAAAATAATCGTAGATTTTTTCTAAATCCGTTTGGAACATGAATGGTCATAGCAGTTATTCAAAAAAAAAACTACTGATAATCTATTTTACCATGTTCAACATTTTTGGAGGATATATAGTTATGAAAAATAATCGTAATTTTTTTATGAATTCGTTTGCACCATTACTAGATATTCAAAAAAATATACCGATAATCTATTTTGCCATGTTCAACATTTTTGGAGGATATATTAGTTATGAAAAATAATCGTAGATTTTTTCTAAATCCGTTTGGAACATGAATGGTCCTACTAGTTATTAAAAAAACAACTGATAATCTATTTTACTATGTTCAACATTTTTGGAGGATATATTAGTTATGAAAAATAATCGTAATTTTTTTCAAAATCCGTTTGGAACATGAATGGCCTTACTAGATATTCAAAAAAATCTACCGATAATCTATTTTACCATGTTCAACATTTTTGGAGGATATATTAGTTATGAAAGATAATCGTAGAATTTTTCTAAATCCGTTTGGAACATGAATGGTCCTACTAGTTATTCAAAAAAACTACTGATAATCTATTTTACCATGTTCAACATATTTGGAGGATATATTAATTATGAAAAATAATCGTAGAATTTTTCTAAATCCGTTTGAAACATGAATGTTCCTAATAGTTAATCAAAAAAACCACTGATAATCTATTTTACAATGTTCAACATTTTTGGAGGATATATTAGTTATGAAAAATAATTGTATTTTTTTTCTAAATTCGTTTAGAACATGAATGGCCTTACTAGATATTCAAAAAAATCTACCGATAATCTATTTTGACATGTTCAACATTTTTGGAGGATATATTAGTTATAAAAAATAATCGTAGAATTTTTCTAAATCCGTTTGGAACATGAATGGTCCTACTAGTTATTCAAAAAAACTACTGATAATCCATTTTACCATGTTCAACATTTTTGGAGGATATATTAATTATAAAAAATAATCGTAGATTTTTTCTAAATATGTTTGAACATGAATGACCTTACTAGATATTCAAAAAAAATCGACTGATAATCTATTTTACATGTTCAACATTTTGGGGAGATATATTTGAAGTGAAAAATGGTCTTGGATTTTTTCTAGATCTTTTTGGAACATGAATGGTCCCACTAGTTATTCATAAAACCTAACACAATATATATACTTATCTGTTGTTATGTGTTTATCTTTTAATCATTTATCACTAGTACATATTAATGTACTAGTTTAATTTATATGTATATTTTAATTATTTGTATTGCAATTTGTAATGACATGTGTAAAACTTTTAGTTATTAACACGAATAAATTGAATTGAATTGAAAATATACGAATTTTTTTTTGGTGCGCTAAACCTTGCAAGTAGCTATTATAGACAATAACAGCGTTGTTTGTTAATTACGCAAAACTCGGGTGATGATTGATGCGCTCCGCGGAGTGAGTAAACGCGCCGGTGCCGCCCACGACAATTACACCAACGAGCGTGTCTTTACATTTTTAATTCCACACCAATTTTCGTGTGTATTGTTTTTTTTATTTTATTCCTTAATTTTACGAAGTCGAAGCGCATTCATTCGTTCGTTCGTGTGGGTGCGTCTCGTCGTGGTTCTCACCGGTCGACGGAGCGCGCGCCCTCGGGGTGTCCCGATCGCCATTGTCCACCGCCGCCGCCATGAGAAACAGCAACAACGTCTTCATATAAAAGCATTACAACCACGCACGCATTCATTTGCATAATACCATCGCTCCCACCATCAAAAGAAATACCATGCCGTAAATGGTGGATAGATATTCTTACGAAAGGTGTACAATTCGAAATCTAATAATTTTTGGGATTTATTTAGTGAAATACCACTACCACGTTTATTGTAGGTAGCTTTCGTTTATCGTTTTATCGTTTCTAGCTACCCTAAATGTTGCACACCCGGAATTACTTATAGCAGACGGATAAAAAAATGCACGTTCATCATAACTGTGAATATTTTTAGAACCTTGCGAACTGATACAAGTAAATGGTGGATAGATAACATTCTTAATAAAGGTGTACAATTGGAAATCTATAAATTTTTATGATTTATTAGATGAAATACTACTACCAAGTTTATTGTAGCTGCTTTCGTTTATTGTTTTATCGTTTCTAGCTGCCCCGAACGTTGCGCACCGGTGTTACTCATCGCAGAATGATAAAAATACGCACGTTCATGACAACTGTGAATATTTTTGGAAGATTGTATCGTATCGAATTGCTAATTTTAAACTAAATTTCCGAAAAACGGCTGAATGAATTGCGACTATATTTGCAAATCGGTTAGGAAACCGAGTTGGGGTGATCCCGTGAACATTTGAGCAAAATCGGTCCGCACACAGAGAAAATATCTTGATAAAACTGTTTTCCAAAAAAAGTCATTTTCCTGTCAGTGGGGATTCCACTAATGCCAACACAAATATGCGCGCAAAAAAACAATAGCTATAACTTGGGTTGTCTAACAGTTTAATTTTATATATAAGTATAATGCCCGTATTCACCAATATCCTATAAACTTTATAGGTCCCATAAACTATTAAATGGATAAATTGACAATGTCATTGTGACAGATTATGTCAAAACAAATATCAAACACCTTGAATAGCGCTTGCGATTGGAGCTTTGATGATACCTTTTGTTTAATTATTCAGTGTTTCCAATAGAGAGAATCTAAAGTAACTACAATTTAAAAAAAAAAATTAAGTGTCAAAAAAGTAACAAATGTCAAAAAAGTAAAGAAATGTCAAAAAAGTAAAAAAATGTCAAAAAAGAAAAAAAATGTCAAAAAAGTAAAAAAAAAACAAATTTTTTCTTTAAAAAATGTCAAAAAAGAAAAAAAATTGCAAAAAAGTAAACAAAAATGTCAAAAAAGTTTAAAAAAATGTCAGAAAAGTAAAAAAAAAATCAAATTTTTTCTTTAAAAAATGTCAAAAAAGAAAAAAAAATACAAAAAAGTAAACAAAAATGTCAAAAAAGTTTAAAAAAATGTCAAAAAAGTAAAAAAGAAATGTCAAAAAAATAAAAGAAATGTCAAAAAAGTAAAAAAAATGTCAAAGAAGTAAAAAAAAATGTCAAAAAAGTAAAAAAAAATGTCAAAATGTAAAAAAAATGTCAAAAAGTAATAAAAAATGTAAAAAAGTAATAAAAAATGTAAAAAAGTAATAAAGAAATGTCAAAAAACTAAAAAAAAATTAGATAGCTATGTTGGGTCTCATCTAATGATAAACGAAAGCAGCATGTGAATAACCCTTTACTTATGAATAATTTTCATGATTAAAATTTGAATAATACAAATTTGTAACCCTGTAAACGTTGTAAATCATTAAAGCAATTACCATTAAAGCTTCTTTTACAAGGCCAGTATCTTCACATAAAAGGCTTCCACCGGGAAATCAATTAGGTGTTGAAATTTTCTGCGCGACGCTTTCGTTTTCACGCCGGATTTAATCCCAATAAACAGGAGCGCGGTGACCCCTGGCTCGCTCGTCAGTTTTAATTGTGTGAGTTTTATGTGCGCGTCGTCACTAATTTTATATATGAAAACATAAATACGGGGGTACAATAAAATTAATTTTAACAGTTTATCACAAGGACACGAATTTCAAAAAAATCGTGATCGCAATCGGTGACCTCGCGCGTTCTCCAAACTGTAACATTGTATGTATATATCCCCCTCCTGAGGGCGTTTTACAGACAGACAATTGTACTGTAATTTGTGTGTTGTAGCCGTAATTTTGCGGTTGTCGTGTTTTACTGGAGGCGTTAGTTCTGACTCGAGTCTTTTTTTGTGTGCACTCTTTCAACGTTATAAATGTGTAATGAATTTTTCGTTCGTTCGTTCATAAAAGTTCCGGGTTGCGAAAATGTAAATCCGCCCCGGGTCGTCGCGAAGTCGACACAGTCGACCGGGCAGCGTGAAACGGGAAAGGAAAGCTACGTTTTTTTGTTGTTGTGAGAGATGCGGAGCGAGGATAAAAGAATGCGCCACGATTTGTTCTCAAGTTATAAAGTTTGAGCGGTGAAAACTTCATACTGGGATGTTTCGAATTTATAGTTGTATGTTTTATTGAAAATTCAATGGATATCAATAGTTGAAAGTACACATATCAATTCAGAATGAAATTTAAGTAGTTCAAAGTAATTGGTTATGAGTAATATTTATTAAACTGTGTGAAATAACGGTGGCTAAATTCGCAGATACTAGCATCTGTATTTTTAGGAACAATTAGCAACAATAATAACTAATTGAAATATGAATTATCATTTACTGCATGCCATTTTTGTTTACAAAGTTTACACTCAAACATGTATAAAAATCATTCATTCTATATATTAAATTATTGTACAATTAAGACTTTAAAAATGTTGGACAAGTAGAAAATATGTAGAATGGAAATTATATAGCGAATATTATATTATAATTCAAAAAATCAAAGTATCCGAGTAATTTTTGCAAAAATTATAAATAAAGATTTTTTTTATCATATTCCGATTCTCTTCGATTTTGGTATCCGTGAATTTGTTTGATTATTTATAGTGCAGTCAAATCTAGTTAGCTAGTTATATATTAATTTTATTTTTCTCATATATTGTGTTTACACGTATATTTTGTAAAATAAATTTATTATTATTATTAGTTGACTGTAACATTTGGTACAATCGCGTTTTAAGAATTTATTTTATTGAATCCTTTTGTAACTTTTTAAATGATTATAAATTTCTTTTTCACTTGTCTCCTCTGACACACAATGCGCGCATCAATCACATTTTAGAACAATGACCGCCCCTCTCTCCCTCCCTCAACATCAGCAAGGCCGCATTGTTCTAACCATTCGTCTTTCATAGGAATGCCCGAACGACCTGACCGTCCGACCGGACAAGTATTTTTTCTTGTGTGTGATTAATTTACGAGTGAACGAATCATGTTGGCGACCGCAAAGACACACGCACAGAAAATATAAAGAGTTGAAAATTAGAATGTTCTTGACTCACCAGTTGGGCAATCGCAGGTGTACGAGTGTTTATCTCGCTGGCGACACTGTCCACCATTCTGGCATGGACTTGGCTTGCAAGGGATGTACTCGCTTTCGCAGTTTTTGCCTGTTTTTCCTTCATCACATGTACATCTGAAACAAAATATAGTGTTAAAAATAAGTTGCAATTACATTCAAAGTAATGTGAAATATTGATTCTTCGCAGAAATTCAACCAGTAATTAATATATATATATATATATATATATATATATATAAAATATCTGAAATTGGACAATCTTAATGGACCATACTGTCACACATAATTTGCCTGATATTGTCTACCTAGATAAGAAAACCAAAACCGACAATATCTTATCGATATTGCCATTCCAGCCCCAGTGAATATATTTTTTATTACTTTTTTTTAAATTCAAGTATCAAGTGTTTTGAAGTAATAACAATGCTTTTAACAAAGTTTTCGTTATTTTACAATTAAAAATGTATTTATTCGTTATATTAAAAATAATGATTTATCAATTTTTTGTAATTAAAAATCATCCCACCATTAAATATAAACATAAACATTTTACCTATCACCTGCAACTAAATTTTTATTAATATTACATTTCTAAAAATATAGTTGCAGAATTAAAAATACGAGACTCAATTTACATATAAAAGTATTAAATTTGTATCGCATAATTTTCATGAACATTATACTATAAAAATGTAATACTTCAATTAAATTTGTATCGTATAATGTTCATGTTTAGTCTGCTTTTTGTTTGTTTTAATACAATCATTTATTTTCTATAATGTGAACAAAATTCTAAATTGATGTAATTAAAATTAAGTTCAATTTGATTGATGCTGGGGCGTTTCCGTTTTAGTCCGCATTCCAGTTTATTAGCCGCGCCTGTTGCAGGAATTCGCCGAAATTCAAGCTGGCAGACGACGCAGCATGTAAAAAACGCACTCCGCCAATTACAAGCAATTAAAACCAATCGCGTGTGCTTCGTTTTTGCATTCCGCAATTTGGTTGAGCACGCAAATAAAAGAGCAACCACAAAAAAACAATCAGAAAATACTTTCTTAATAATTATAACAGTAATTTTATATCAAACAGGCAATACAGAATTGTTTATTTTAATTTAATTGTTTTATGTTTAATATTGTATTCTATACCAAATCGACTACTTTTGACTCCAACTCCTTTCGATTTGACTGAAAGTATTTCTGCCTTATATCAAATGTCACAAATTTGTTAAAAGTGACGATACGAGATGGGAAATCACTCATAAATCCCGCGGCGAGGATAGAGAAAAAAAAAACATCATTCATCATATTTAAACAACTTCACATATTTTGTATGTTTGTATTTATATGAAATATGACTTTTTGTTTGAATAAATGCAAATTTATATTTAAAATAGAGAAACAGGTTATCATCCTGACACTTAAATTTGTCCAACAACCAAAGTTGTACGTTTTTTTTATTATCTTTTTCTATCCTATGAAAAACGGCTCTCGGATTTGTTTCAATTTTTGAAAACACCTCAAAAAAAGTTATGAATTTAAAAAAATTGCTCTTTTTTTTCAATTACCATAGCTTTGTCAACAATTGGCCGATCGAAACCTTTTATTTTTTTCAAAATTTCGAATAGCAGACCAAAATTTCGAATAGCAGACCAAAATTTCGAATAGTAGACCAAAATTTCAAATAGCAGACCAAAATTAAAATAATTTTATAATAAAAATAACGTCACATTTCACAATCTTTTACTATTTAAAATAGTTCGTGTGTATGTAAGTCTGTACTAAATGCGATTTAATTGCCAGAAGAATGTTATCTAATTAATTGTTGCTATGCACTTTTTACGCGAGCTTTTTCCGTCTCTTCGGCCAGACCCAGATGGGATCATTTCAATGGGCCGTAATGGAGAGGAAGCCGCGCTACGAGAACTCACGTGCAATATCTATTAAGCCACTGCCCGTCTCGAAGGGGTAATTATTGCTACTGCACTTCGGCATTCCGATTGCGACTTGTATTTTTGCAATCAGATTACATTACAAACAACAAATAATGTACCACGTTATTTATCAAAATGCAAATGATTTTTATCATTAATTAAACAAATATTTCCAATATCGAAAAAATATTCCATAGAACGAGTAAATACTACACAACACTTTAATAGGTAATTAGTAATTTTAGCGGACATGCTTCTAACAGACTTCAGAAAATTAAACGTTTTAGAAGAGAACTTTAATATCAGTAGTCAAAATTGCAAATTGCAAAGTCCACTTTGTATTAACGGAGCTTTAATATATTTAACATATAGCCGGGTCAGACTTCAGGCAAGCCGGGGTTATTGATATCAAGATGAGTATAAAAGAAAAAAAGACCTTTATTATAGGCATATACTTTCAAGAAATACAAACATCCCCCAATACACAATGCTCATAAGTGAAGGAAAATAATTAAAAATGTGGGATCACTAAAAAGTCATAAAAACTACGAAAAACTACTGAAACAAATGACATTCACTTGGAAAATAACTGTCACCCTTAGAGTTTATCACCGAGCTAGTAGATCAACCTGTATATGCAATTACACTCAAATATATTGAACTATGTTCAACCGAAGCCTCCATGTTCGCATTCTTAGTATAATATTTGATTTGGCAGTTACTTAAGTGTGACGGGATATATATATATATATATATATATATATATATATATATATATATATATATATATATTTATATATATTTTCTTCAAAACACAAAATAATCTTTTATAACAAAGTTTCTTCTTTGGCCATATTTTAAAAATTCTATGCGAACGTGAGATCCCCGCTAGAAAAAAATATTATCGCATAAATAACAGGGACACGCGTGTAATTATTTTGTAAGTTCCAAGTACGTACAAAAGGAACCTGTTACACGCACCGGCCTGTTCTCCACCGTGACCCCCGGGGGTCGGTCGTCGCTGCCCTAATGGTTCCGGTTTGGGAGAGGATGGACCGGTCGAGCGCCGAAAGCCATTTTTGTGTGTACCAGCAATTATTCCATTTGTAACATATATCGGTGGTTCAACCGGAATGCATACACACACAAAAAAAATAATGTTGTGTAACGGTTTCATGATTATAACAGAATTTATTATATGTTATAATATATTATATTTTTATTAAAAAACTAACTATCCTTCCCATATATATACAAGGACATAACCACTATATAAACAATACGTTTTAAAAGTAAATAACAGTAACATATAACATACGGTAGATGACAATTCGCTTGAAATAATGAACGGGTAAGACCTTAAACTTTTCAGCCTAAAACCCCGATGTTTTTTACTTTCCAAATACAGCAGTGTATAAGGAAGGTATTGTTTTACCGAAAACAGCTTTTTAACTAAGATTGTGGCAATATGTTTTAAATTTCCGGGGTAAAAATTATACTACAATGAAGGTATTCTTGCCGGCAACAATTTAGAAGGAAAAGCATCAATTTTCGTTAAGATTTATGCTTAAAATAGTGAAATAAAGCCGATGTGTTTGTGTATGTATGTGTATGTATGTATGTGTATGTATGTATGTGTATGTATGTATGTGTATGTATGTATGTATGTGTATGTATGTATGTGTATGTATGTATGTGTATGTATGTATGTGTATGTATGTATGTGTATGTATGTATGTGTATGTATGTATGTGTATGTATGTATGTGTATGTATGTATGTGTATCAATCCATCTATCCATCAATCCATCTATCTATTTGTCTATCAATCCATCCATATGTCTATCAATCCATCCATCTGTCTATCAATTCATCCATCCGTCTATCAATCCATCCATCTGTCTATCAATCCGTCTATCTGTGTGTCAATGCATCTATATGTATCAATCCATCCATCTGTCTATTAATCAATCCATCTATCCATCAATCCATCTATCTATCTGTCCATCTGTCTATCAATCCATCCATCTGTCTATCAATCCATCCATCTTTCTATCAATCCATCTGTCGATCAATCCATCTATCTATCTGTCCATCAATCCATCCATCTATCAAACCATTCATCTGTCTATCAATCCATCCATCTGTCTATCAATCAATCTATCCATCTGTCTATCAATCCATCTATCTATCTATCTATCAATACATCTATCTGTCTATCAATCCATCTCTCTGTTTATCAATCCATCTATCTGTCTACCAATCCATCTATCTACCTATCAATCCATCTATCTGTCTATCAAGTCATCCATCTGTCTATCAATCCATCCATCTATCTATCAATCCATCCATATGTCTATCAATCCATCTATCTATCTGTCTATCAATCCATCTATCTATCTGTCTATCAATCCATCTATCTATCTGTCTATCAATCCATCTCTCTGTTTATCAATCCATCTACCTGTCTACCAATCCATCTATCTACCTATCAATGCATCTATCTGTCTATCAAGTCATCCATCTATCTATCAATCCATCCATATGTCTATCAATCCATCCATCTGTCTATCAATTCATCCATTTATTTATCAATCCATCTCTCTGTCTATCTATCAATTCATCTATCTGTTTACCAATCCATCTATCTGTCTATCAAGTCATCCATCTGTCTATCAATCCATTCATTTATCTATCAAACCATCCATCTGTCTATCAATCCATCCATTTGTCTATCAATCCATCTATCTGTCTACCAATCCATCTACCTATCTGTCTATCAATCCATCTCTCTGTCTATCAATCCATCTCTCTGTCTATCAATCCATCTATCTATCTGTCGTATCAATCCATCTCTCTGTTTACCAATCCATCTATCTGCCTATCAATTCATCCATCTGTCTATCAAGTCATCCATCTGTCTATCAAGTCATCCATCTGTCTATCAAGTCATCCATCTGTCTATCAAGTCATCCATCTGTCTATCAATTCATCCATCTATCTATCAATCAATCCATCCATCTGTCTATCAATTCATCCATCTGTCTATCAATCCATCTATCTGTCTATCAATCCATCTATCTGTTTATCAATCCTTCTATCTGCCTATCAATCCATCTATCTGTCTATCAATCCATCTATCTATCTGTCTATCAATCCATCTCTCTGTCTATCAATCCATCTATGTATATGTCGTATCAATCCATCTCTCTGTTTACCAATCCATCTATCTGCCTATCAATTCATCCATCTGTCTATCAAGTCATCCATCTGTCTATCAAGTCATCCATCTGCCTATCAATCCATCCATCTATCTATCAAACCATCCATCTGTCTATCAATTCATCCATTTGTCTATCAATCCATCTATCTGTCTATCAATCCTTCTATCTGCCTATCAACCCATCTATCTGTCTACCAATCCATCTATCTATATGTCTATCAATCCATCTCTCTGTCTATCAATCCATCTCTCTGTCTATCAATCCATCTATCTATCTGTCTATCAATCCATCTCTCTGTTTACCAATCCATCTATCTGCCTGTCAATTCATCTATCTATCTATCAAGTCATCCATCTGTCTATCAAACCATCCATCTGTCTATCAATCCATCCATCTATCTATCAAACCATCCATCTGTCTATCAATTCATCCATTTGTCTATCAATCCATCTATCTGTCTATCAATCCTTCTATCTGCCTATCAATCCATCTATCTGTCTACCAATCCATCTATCTATATGTCTATCAATCCATCTCTCTATCTATCAATCCATCTATCTATCTGTCTATCAATCCATCTCTCTGTTTACCAATCCATCTATCTGCCTATCAATTCATCTATCTGTCTATCAAGTCATCCATCTGTCTATCAAACCATCCATCTGTCTATCAATCCATCCATCTGTCTATCAATTCATCCATTTGTCTATCAATCCATCTACCTGTTTAGCAATCCATCTATCTGTCATCGGTCTACCAATCCATCTATTTGTCTATCAAGTCATCCATCTGCCTATTAATCCATCCATCTGTTTATCAATCCATCCATCTATCTATCAATCCATCCATCTATCTATCAATCAATCCATCCATCTATCAATTCATCCATCTGTCTACCAATCCACCTATCTGTCTACCAATCCACCTATCTGTCTATCAATCCATCTATTTGTCGATCAATCCATCTATCTGTTTATCAATCCATCCATCCATTTGTCTTATCAATTCATCTATCTGTCTATCAATCCATCTATCTATCTGTCTATCAATCCATCTATCTATCTGTCTATCAATCCATCTATCTATCTGTCTATCAATCCATCTATCTTTATATCAATCCACCTATCTGTATATCAATTCATGCATATGTCTATCAATCCATCTATCTGTCTATCAATCCATCTATCTGTCTTTTAATCCATCTATCTGTCTATCAGTCAATCCATCCATCCATCCATCTATCTAGGTATGTATGTCTGTATGTTTGTGTCTCTGTATGTAAGTTTGTCTGTGAACAATTCCGTGAAAACAGATTGCGACCAAATTTGGCAAGCTGAGAAATTAGCCTGGGACTATTCAATGAAATGTGAGCAAAATTGGTCCGCTAACAGAGAAGATATCTCAATAAAAACGATTTCCTGGACACAATTAAGCGCAGTTGCAACAAAAAAGAAACGATCGCGCAGAAACAACAACAGGCGTCATCGGTGTTTAATGGACTATACGTAAAAGCGCGGGGAATTAGCGAAACTGATTGAAATGTTAAATGCAGTAATGAAAATGGAAATGTGAAAATATGGGAGAAAATCTGGAAAACGTGTCAAAAAGTCTGAACATCTTGGTAAAATATTGGCAAATGGGAAACAATGTAAGGAAATGTGGGAAAAAATGTGAGGAGGAAATGAATGTGAAAAAATATTTAAAATTGTTAGAAAAACATAAAAAATGTCAAAATGACGAAATATGAAAATGTCAAAATCTCAAAATGACGAAATATGAAAATATCAAAACGTCAAAATGACAGAAAGCCAAATGCTAATGATAAATGTCAAAATTGTCAAAACATTCAAAATTGTCAAAAAATTAATAAATGTCAATGTATTTCGAAAAACTGTGTGGTGTCCGCACCATATATTTTTTCCAACGTGATAATCAACGTGATATTTTAACATATATCAACGTGATATTTTAACATTATTTCAATTTATTTTTACTAACCAATTTAGATTTAATAATTTTCTCATAGTGGGAAAAATATTAAATCTAAATTGGTTTAATTACTCTCTTGTAATAAAAAAATATATTTTTTTCTTGCAAATCAAATCAAAAGTTTATTATAATAATTATAATATGACTGAGTAATTTTCCGCACCCGGATTCTAATCGCAATTGAAAGTAATCGGCCGCCACATATTATGCACGTTATTATTATTTTTTATATTCCTCATCCTCTGTCTCACTCGTTTTCTTTCTTTCTCCCATGAATTAACCGTTAATTACATACATATGCAGAATAATATAAAAGGAAAACGAACGTCCTTCCCTCAGGCGCGAATCCATAAACAACGCCGTATGCAAATCCAAAGACAATTGCACTTTTCAATACCCGCGGCAATTATTTGCGCAATTTATCGACTTTAATTGTTTCAGCAAAACCATAACTATTATGGTTGCGCTTGAATGGCGACAATCGCCGTATTTGTCGCGGTTGAATTGCATAAACATACAATTTGTTTCAAATGAAAAAAATAAATAAATGGATTTTATCTAATACTACTGAACTACATAAATTTAAAAATAAAAAAACTGGTGGTATAGGGGAAAATGGCAAGAAAAAGACCAGGAGGAAGATCGCCGAAGAGGTGGACCGGCACTATCAAGGCAAAAACCTACAACATGATAACACAAACAACAAAGGAATCCAGAAACAGGGAAAGATGGTGGGATATTGTACGAAGAGCGACAGCAAAAGAGTAAACCATAATCACGACCTCGCTGAAAAAAGAGAAAACGAAGAAGAAGATCTAAGAGGCGTTGAAATAATGAGGAATATTACATAACACACCGTTAAATAGAATGTACATAATTATAGTGGCCACGATTTTCATATTTTTCGAAAATCATCCACATAACATAACACAATATTTTTTCTTTAGAGCTTGAAGCTTGAAAAGGAAGCATAATATACCATTTATGCTTTTCCTTCTTATTAATATTTCTTGTAGCCTTATTAGCTTTAAGAAATATTAGCAAGAAAGAAAAGCTTGAAGAGGAAGCATAAATGGTATATTATGCTTCCTCTTCAAACTTCTTATCGGTTTCAAGAAATATATAAGAAGAATATAGCCAACAGTTAAAATATATCTATTAACCAGTCGATATTTCCAATAAATTCATGTTTTTTTCACTTTTATGTTTCTTTATAATCATTAACTGGTCGAATGATGACAAATTCATCATAAAATGGCAGAGAATAATACGATATGATATGTCTCTTTTAACATCTTTGACACAACGTTGCCATATATATAAACAAAAGCACATGAGACTATGAAATGAAACGTTAAATAGTAATTTACATTATTAGTGGGAAGGCAATTTTCCCGAACTAGTGCGGGAAGTAGCATTTCCCGCACCCAAATCAATGCGGGAAATGACTTGTCTTAGGACATAAGTACAAACAATTATGTATGCAACATCTAACAATATAATCACGGGCTATAGTAAACTTGCCTTTTTTATAACGAAACCTAAAGGGCCATTCACAATAAGAGCGGTAATGGTAACGTAGCGATAAGCAATGTCTTGTCTATATAAGTTAAGAATTCATGTATTCATTTCAATTATTCTTATTTCTTGCTTTGGTTGCCTTGGGATGATACAGACTGTTCTGCTTTTTGTAAGAAAGTTTTTTATGTTACAGAATAGACCCTCAGAAATCATTTATTTAATAAATAAAATGGTAAAATAATAAGTTAATTTCCCCAGTTACAGATACATTTTTAATTAAAAAAAGAAACTTCAAATATATACCATTAGCTACACACACAAAAAAAACAACAGTTTTCATTAAAAAAATAATAGTAAATAATATGCTGTCTCTCGCAGGTCATAAAAGTTGCATAAACCAGTCATAAACTATCCCCATTCTCAGCGTAATTTATAAAAAAAAAATCACCTCTCTCGCTACAATTTTTAACACTTTGATAAATTCCCGTCCATCAAATTCCGGTGTTAACGAGGCGATTAAAACGCGCTAATTGCGCGTTTTTACTCCACGGCTCAAACCGCAGCGCGGATTATTTAATAGATTACAGTCGGGCCCCGAGTATTGCGCGATTAGTGCGTTGACGGCTCGATAAATCAGTTTCGATGTGGCGTAAATTATTACAGGAGGCAGAGGCCCAGAGAGAGTCGTGGCGAGATCGTAGATCACGTACCTGACTAATTATTAACAATCAATTGTCCTTTGGTCTGCGGCAAGAGAACCAATTAATACCCATTTGTCTAATCAACATCGAGAGATTATCGCAAGAGGTGTTTTACTGTTGTAACATAACATGCATGTATACAAATACAAATACACATTTTAAAGCTCGAATGGTTACAGATTTAACATTATTGAATTTATAGCTGTATAGCTGATGGTTTGTGTATGTAAAACAGCTATAAATTCAATAATGTTTTACATACACAAACCATCAGCTATACAGCTATAAATTCAATAATGTTAAATCTGTAACCATTTGAGCTTTAAAATTTTAATCATTAAGGAAGGGAAACGAAGCGTTAAATAATATATAATAGATCTAAATCGAGCTTTCAAATTTAATAGTGCATTTAACACGTTGTTTAAGTTATTAAAAGTAATTTAACAATTAAAATTATTAAACAAAAAACTAGACGAGAAGAGACAGAATAAGGAACGAAACGTACAGACAGAAGCTAAATATAGAACCAATAAATGAAAAAATAGGACCAATTGAGGTGTTTTGGTTCCGGATGATGAAGAACGAATGACAAGAAGAGTATACTAAAAAAGAGTACAGGCAAAAAACTACAGGGGAAGACCAAGAAAAACATGAAAGGACGGTATACGAGAAGGAGCAGAAATAAAAGATATGCCATGGGAAGGAATAAAACAATTATCACAGGACACAATAACATTGATATATATATATATATATATATATATATATATATATATATATATATATATATATATATATATATATATAAAGCGGACGATTTTGACGTCATTTGCATATCACAAAACTCGTTTTAAGTATAAATAACTCAACATTTTTCATAGTAATTCATTGCCTTTTTGCATTACACTGAGGTGTAACTCTTTATGGTAACCCATACACATTTGTATACATGTAAAACTATTTTTGTGACGTAAAAATGACGTCAAAACGGCAAATCTTAAGCGATTGCATCCTAGGAAACCATGGCTTTAAAGAAAGAAAAATACAAAGGATAAAAGAAAAACGCCTACACCTCACAGTAGAAAATTTGCCCTTTTAATTTTGTTGTAATTCAATCCTTTAAATCAGTTTGAACATTTTGTTCACAGATTGGCCCTTATTGCACTACACAGGCGATGTATGTACAGACATACAGTTTCTGTTCTTGGCACATTGATATTTCAATTGGTTTGCTTGGCTGTGTGTAATGGAACGAGCCCACACATTCATAAAACATATAAAATGTGCATCGTGTTCTTTATAATTCCCGCAAGTAGTGCTGTGCAATAAAAGCACGGGAACGGCCGAGAGCGGTCATCATTAACCGCACGCAACTCGCGATGACCGCCGCTCGTATATAATGTGTGCTGGAGGAGCTTGAGGTTGGTGGGACGAAGAGAACGAGTGTGCATGTCGAAAAAGCGCATTTATTTACTTTATATGCGCACCGTCGAATATGATATATTTATTTGTGCGCCTTTATATAGTCGGTTTCGGATTGCGCGCGCGATTAAGTTACCAACCAACCAACCTACCAACCAACAGTCGAGAGAAAGAGGAGAATTCAATCGGCTACAACACGCAGAAATAATATTATAGAGCTTATATAGCATGAAATATTTTGCAGTAAAGAAAACATTATTTTGTGTCGCTATCACTACCACGCTTATTGTGAATGGCCCTTTAGGCTCTGTTATAAAAGGCCAAGTCACTTGTCATCTGTCATATATCATATGTCAACTGTCAACTGTCATCTGTCATATATCATATGTCATCTGTCATATATCATATGTCATCTGTCATATATCATATGTCATCTGTCATATATCATATGTCAACTGTCATCTGTCATATATCATATGTCAACTGCCATCTGTCATATATCATATGTCAACCGTCATCTGTCATATATCATATGTCAACTGTCATCTGTCATATATCATATGTCAACTGTCATCTGTCATATATCATATGTCAACCGTCATCTGTCATATATCACATGTCAACCGTCATCTGTCATATATCATATGTCAACTGTCATATATCATATGTCAACTGTCATATATCATATGTCAACTGTCATCTGTCATATATCATATATCATATGTCAACTGTCATCTGTCACATATCATATGTCAACTGTCATCTGTCATATATCATATGTCAACCGTCATCTGTCATCTGTCATATATCATATGTCAACTGTCATATATCATATGTCATCTGTCATATATAATATGTCAACTGTCATCTGTCATATATAATATGTCAACTGTCATCTGTCATATATCATATGTCAACTGTCATCTGTCATATATCATATGTCAATTGTCATCTGTCATATATCATATGTCAACTGTCATCTGTCATATATCATATGTCAACTGTCATATATCATATGTCAACTGTCATATATCATATGTCAACTGTCATCTGTCATATATCATATGTCAACTGTCATCTGTCATATATCAACTGTCATCTGTCATATATCAACTGTCATTTGTCATATCCTTAAATCACAATATGTTCTTATACGATTCATATGTTATACCATTTCATGTATCATTTTTATACCTCTAGAAGACACTATACGTATCTTCATGTCATTCTTCTCTGTAATTGTATCTAAAACTTATAGGTTATTTGTCAGATTTTGACAGATAACCTAAAAACAAAGACGTGTTGCATAAATGTTTGAAATCATAATTCGTGCTATAAATTTCTTAGCGGATTGTGGGTATTACATCATTTTCAACTCTCAATAAGTCAGTAATAGTGCAACTAGGATCCTCAAATTTACAACCATATTAGAAAAACAATTACTACAACAAATCTACATTTATTTCATACATTTTTGAAAATTTATAAACAAGCTATAATAGTTTTTCTGAAGTACCTGATCTGATATGGGATATTACATCATTTTAAGCCTCTAAAAGGTTAGTAACAATGCAACCAGGATTTTCAAATTTACTACCATGTTAGAAGAGCTATTAATAAACAAATCTCAATTAATTTCATAGTTTTAGGAAAATGAATATCAAAGTTATAGCAGTTTTTCTGAGATAACTACACCGATTTTGATATTACATCATTTCAACCCTTCAAAACTTCAGTAATAGTGTAACTAGGATTCTCAAATTTACTACTATATTAGAAGGACTATTACTAAACAAATATAATTTAATTTCATACATTTTTGAAAATTAATAACCAAGTTATAGCAGTTTTTCTGGAATAATTGCGCTGATTTGGGATATTACATAATTTTAATCCTACAAAAAGTCAGTAATACTGAAGCTATGATTCTCAAAATTATTAAATTATTAGAGAGACTATTAAGAAACAAATCTCAATTTATTTCATACATTTTTGAAAACTAATAAACAAGTTATAATAGTTTTTTTGTACCTGACCTGATATGAGATATTACATGATTTTAGTCCTCTAAAAAGGTAGTAATAGTGTAACTAGGATTCTCAAATTTACTACCATATTAGAAGGATGATTAATAAACAAATCTAAATTAAATTCATACATTTTTGAAAATTAATAACCAAGTTATAACAGTTTTTTTTATGTAACTGAGCTAATTTAAAATATTAAACCATTTTAACCTTTCAAAAATGCAGTAATAGTACAACTAAGATTTTCAAATATATTATCATATTAGAGAGATCATTCATAAATAAATCTCAATTAATTTCACACATTTTTGAAAATTAATAATCAAGTTTTAGCAGTTTTTCTGATTTGGGATATTATATAATTTTAATCCTACAAAAAGTCAGTAATAGTGCAGCTAGGGTTCTCAAAATTATTACCATATTAGAGGGACTATTAATAAACAAATCTCAATTAACTTTATAGTTTTTTGAAAATGAATGACAAAGTTATAGCAGTTTTTCTGAGGTAACTGAAAGGATTTGGATATTACATCATTTCAACCCTTCAAAACTTCAGTAATAGTTTAACTAGGATTCTCAAATTTATTACCATATTAGAAGGACTATTTCTAAACCAATCTAAATTAATTTCATACATTTTTGAAAATTAATAACCAATTTATAACAATTTTTCTGATGTAACTGAGCTGATTTAAGATATTACATAATTTTAATCCTTCAAAAAGGCAGTAATAGTACAACTAAGATTCTTAAACATATTACCATATTAGAGGGATCATTAATAAACAAATCTCAATTCATTTCATATATTTTTGAAAATTAATATTCAAGTTGTTGCAGTTTTTCTAAAGTAACTGAGCTCATTTCAGATATCAAATCATTCAATCCTTCAAAAAGTTAGTAATAGTGTAACTAGGTTTCTCAAATTCATTACCATATTAGAGGGACTATTAATAAACAAATTTCAGCAAATCTCACACATTTTTGAAAATTATTAATCAAATTATAGCCGTTTTTCTGAAATAACTGAGCTGAGCTGGGATATTACATAATTTTAATCCTACAAAAAGTCAGTAATAGTGCAGCTAGGATTTTAAAAATTATTACCATATTACGAGGGACTATTAATAAACAAATCTCAATTAACTTTATAGTTTTTTGAAAATGAATAACAAAGTTATAGCAGTTTTTCTGAGGTAACTGAACCGATTTTGATATTACATCATTTCAATCCCTCAAAAAGTCAGTAATAGTATAACTAGGATTCTCTAATTTACGACCATATTAGAAGGACTATTACTAAACAAATCTATTTTACTTTCATACATTTTTGAAAATTAATAACCAAGTTATAACAGTTTTACAGATGTAACTGAGATGATTTAGAATATTACATCATGTTAACCCTTCTAAAAGGCAGTAATAGTATAATTATGATTCTCAAATATATTATCATATTAGAGGGATCATTAATAAACAAATCTAAAATAATTTCATATATTTTTGAAAATTAATATTCAAGTTGTTGCAGTTTTTCTAAAGTAACTGAGCTGATTTGAGATATCACATCATTTACAGCTTCAAAAAGTTAGTAATAGTGCAACTAGGATTTTCAAATTCATTACTATATTAGAGAATCTATTAATAAACAAATTTCAATTAATTTCACACAATTTGCAAAGTTAATAATCAAGTTATAGCTATTTTTCTGAAATAACTGAGCTGATTTGGGCTATTACATCATTTTAATCCTACAAAAAATCAGTAATAGTGCAACTAGGATTCTCAAATTTACTACCATGTTAGAAGAACTATTAATAAACAAATTTTAATTATTTTCATAGTTTATTGAAAATAAATAACAAAGTTATAGCAGTTTTTCCTGAGGTAACTGAACTGATTTGTATATTACATCATATCAACCCTTCAAAAAGTCAGTAATAGTGTAACTAGGATTCTCAAATTTACAACCATATTAGAAGGACTATTACTAAACAAATCTAATTTAAATTCATACATTTTTGAAAATCAATAACCAAGTTATAACAATTTCCTGATGTAACTGAGATGATTTAGAATACTACATCATTTTAACCCTTCAAAAAAGCAGTAATTCTGTAACTAGGATTCTCAAATTTACTACCTTATTAGAAGGACTATTACTAAACAAATCTAAATTAATTTCATAAATTTTTGAAAATTAATTTTCTAATTGTTGCAGTTTTTCAAAAGTAACTGAGCTGATTTGAGATATCACATTATTTAATCCTTCAAAAAGTTAGCAGTAGTGCAACTAGGATTCTCAAATTCATTTTCATATTAGAGAAACTATTAATAAACAAATTTCAATTAATATCACACATTTTTGAAAATTAATAATCAAGTTATAGCTGTTTTTCTGAAATAACTGAGCTGATTTGGGCTATTACATCATTTTAATCCTACAAAAAGTCAGTAATAGTGTAACTAGGATTCTCAAAATTATTACCATATTAGAGAGACTGTTAATAAACAAATCTCAATTAATGTTATAGTTTTTTTTGAAAATGAATAACAAAGTTATAGCAGTTTTTCCTCAGGTAACTGAATTGATTTGTATATTACATCATATCAACCCTTCAAAAAGTCAATAATAGTGTAACTAGGATTCTGAAATTTACTACCATATTATAAGGATTATTACGAAACAAATCTGAATAAATTTCATACATTTTTGAAAATGAATAACCAAATTAGAACAGTTTTTCTGAAGTATGTATGTATGTATGTATGTATGTATGTATGTATGTATGTATGTATGTATGTATGTATGTATGTATGTATGTATGTATGTATGTATGTATGTATGTATGTATGTATGTATGTATGTATGTATGTATGTATGTATGTATGTATGTATGTATGTATGTATGTATGTATGTATGTATGTATGTATGTATGTATGTATGTATGTATGTATGTATGTATGTATGTATGTATGTATGTATGTATGTATGTATGTATGTATGTATGTATGTATGTATGTATGTATGTATGTATGTATGTATGTATGTATGTATGTATGTATGTATGTATGTATGTATGTATGTATGTATGTATGTATGTATGTATGTATGTATGTATGTATGTATGTATGTATGTATGTATGTATGTATGTATGTATGTATGTATGTATGTATGTACTAAACGGTGTTTCTCGTCAATTAATGAATAGCACAGGTACAGGTAACCCTGTATATTAATAATTCGACATACTTTGATTGATTCAACAAATAAAGTATTCTATTAGCGCTTATATTTATGAATTCATATGAATTTAGAACTTCCTCGCCACATCTGTTGATCTCATTTGTGGTGACAACTCCTTAACAACTCTTTCAATTCAGTGTGAGTGTTGTAATGTTTTGTTTCACAGCACTTGAAAGAAAGAAATCCAATTAGATACAGAACATGTGTTGTTCTTGGGGTTGTTGTGTTTTGATAACACACACGGAACGCATACACGTTGCCAGGCATTTGAATAATGTAACGGAAAATTGGCTGCGGGAATTTATAGGCGCGAGACGAAACTTTACGGCCCGATGCCGAGGCGCCGGTTAGTTGTTGCGCAAAGTCACTAAAAAAGTCCCAGAGACAGTGACCATGTAAGGCGGTTATTTATAACGATTGGGGGGATACATGATGTAAATTATGATGCAGGATGCGATGCGATAATTAATATTATCTATTTTATATTCGCTTTGAAAATACTCTAATAACTTTAATAAAAAAAAAATATTTAAATAAAAGTGGTAGGCGGAAAGACCAAGAACCGATAGACTAATAAAGATTGATTCCTCTAAAAGTTGTTCAGAATTTCATTATAAAATGCTTAATACATCAATCTTAATTATTTTGTTCACAGACTAACAGGCAGGCAGACAGAAAAATGTGTAATAGAAAGATCCAAGTCGCTTGAAATGGTGAACAAATGTAGTTTTGTTGGTATGAGATACGTGGCCATCAAACCAACCAAACCCATAAAATGTAAACTTAAACTAATGTATAAATAAAATTATTTTTTACTTTGTTTTTTTATCACACTTTAGTTACACTTTGCAACTTGTTTAGGGTAAGCTCTAGCAAGTTTCGAAAATGGCTAGAGCTTAGCCAAAACTTGTTGAAAGTGTATGATAAAAAACAAAGTAAAAAATCGTTTTATTTATCCTTTAAAATGAATTATCACAAAGTAGACGCCTTAACAATCCAATATTTCAACTAATGTATTTTTAGGTTGGTACATACAAACCAACTAAAGTGTCGTTTATCACTCTGGGCTGGTACGGGCTTGTTCTATTTGCGTTTCCGATGCGCATAATTCTACCTCGGCCCTTATAACCGGCGACGCACGACCGCAAGACTGCACGCCACGAGGGCGGCTAGCAATGATAAACGAAAGCGCCTTAAACTCAACAAATATATGTCTTAAACATCAGTTTGGGGGGCTTCAAATATATCCGCCTATGCCGGTCCTGATCGTGGGTGTTCCTATTGCACCATCAACAGTCTTAAACCACCACAGCGTTCCGCATTTTGCTCTCTGCGCTCTTTTAATAATTTTTGTTAGCGTTTTGAATTTGCTCCGCGGCTCCGTTCTGTTTGGTCTTGGATTTCTCACGGGTGTCGCGGCAAATCAATGCGCCACGGGCCGCGCGGAATTTCGCGCCGCGCGTTTTCTTCCTCCTAAGTCAAATAGACGAGAGAAAGAATGGGCGGCAACGAGTGTGTAACGGGTTCGTTGGACGTTGTGGCCCGTTTCCACGACCATTATTATTATTATTATTATTATTATTGTTGCTATTATATTCTGCTTTTACGATAATTCGCGAGCGTTCGCTGTTAAAACTGCTGCAGTCAGAATTCGGTCGTAACAAATTTTTTACGACCGATTTATTCATGCACGCCGCGGCGGCTCTAATGCAAGTAAGAAAAGAAAGTTCATCGCACTCGATGGGATGAATAAATAGAGATGCAGAAATGAACAATATTAGGGGTGGGGTCACGTCTCTATTCTTTGTATTCTACGAATTGTAGGATTATGTTGAACGTTTAGTACTCTTACCCCTGTATTCACCAACATTTTATAAATCTATCAATAGCTATTGAACCCATAAGTATTCGTTGTTATAGCAACAATAAATAAACTATCTAAGGAATGTAGTTATATTAGATTCGCTCTATTGGAAACACTGAATAATAAAACAAAAGGTGTTATAAAAGCTCCAATCACAAGCGCTATTCAAGGCTTTTGATATTTGTTTTGGTATATTTTGTCACAATGACATTTTAAATTTATCCATTCAATAGCTTGTGGGACCTATAAAGTTTATGGGATGTTAGTGAATACGGGCATTAAGTCCTGGTTTCCTAGCTGTATCCATTGAAAAAACTATGCGAACAAAGGTGGGGTGGGTGGGGGTCCCCCACCAACCAAACTATGCCCCTCCACTATTTCTAATGACTTGAACTATACACTACATTGCCATCCGTTATTTTCTATGATTCAATTAATTTCATTTATTAATTTAAGACTAATTCGTAACACAAATGTCAGACACAATGTAGTGCATAGTTCAAGTCATTAGAAATAGTGGATGGGCATAGTCCGGTTGGTGGGGACCCCCCGCTCACCCCACCTTCGCTCGCATACTTTTTTCAATGGATACAGACGTTCTATATTGTTTAAATAATTCCAAGAAGAGTGTTATCCTATGAAAAAACTATGCGAGCAAAGGTGGGGTGGGCGGGGGGCCCCCACCAACCGGACTATGCCCATCCACTATTTCTAATGACTTGAACTATGCACTACATTGTGTCTAACATTTGTGTTACGAATCAGTCTTAAATTAATAAATGAAATTAATTGAATCATAGAAAATAACGGATGGCAATGTAGTGTATAGTTCAAGTCGTTAGAAATAGTGGAGGGGCATAGTTCGGTTGGTGGGGACCACCCGCCCACCCCACCTTTGTTCGCATAGTTTTTTCAATGGATACAGACGTTCTATATTGTTTAAATAATTTCAAGAAGAGTGTTATCCCATGAAAAAACTATGCGAGCAAAGGTGGGGTGGGCGGGGGTCCTCACCAACCGGACTATACCCATTCACTATTTCAAATGACTTGAACTCTGCATTACAATGTTATCTGTAACTTTCTATGATTCAATTCAATCAAAAATAAACTTCTATCTATCTTAGTAGGACGTAAGGCTTTTTCATCGGCCAAGAGAGAAGGGGCATTAAACTCCTCTGAACTTCTCCTCAGAGGAGTTTAATGCGTCTTGTCTTAACTTTACAGAAAACCTCTGAGAAAATATGAAAGATGATTTGCGAAAATTCACCTCGATGGGGTTCGAACACAGGTTTTCCCTAATCCTCAATATAACATGTTTGAATTGCTTTTGTTGAAATCATCATTCAAATACGTTTGCCAATATCTGATTTGCAACGTTACGACATTCCAAATGCTTGGTACTCTTGTTGCAAATGTCACTCAGTCTCATGCATTATCGATTCGCCCTCGCAACTAAATGGGCAAAATTATCTCCTAAAACCGGCGTCGTAAAAAATCGCCGGTATGGTAAGACAGTGGCGGCCGCGTGTGCAGCGCAAATGCCATAAAAAGAAGCGTCCTTTAGCGGTGGCGCGGTAAAAATACCAGCACTCGCAGCCAGCAACAGCGAGAACCGCAGGACTATATCGGGGCAGACCCTTGTCGACCTTTTAATTAATCGCGCGCAGTGCGCTTAATTGCCCTCCGCGCTCGTGGTTTTAATTCAGAACAATTCGTAATTAAGCGGAATTGTGTTTAACGATGCTGCGAGTCGTAGATTGCTTATTTATTTGTCTACAGATAGCACCTATTTAGGTTCTAATGCTAGAATATTATATTCAATTTCATTTACACTCACGAAAATCACCTCCACAAAACAAAGGAAATCAAACGAATTAGTCTCGTCAAAAGAAGTTAAAGCTGAAATAACTAAACATGGATTAAGAAAAACATTAGATTTTGATCTTAAACAGCAAAACACTGAAGTATCTCTTAAGGGGTTATATACAGTTAGAATTTTTTTTAAATCGTTTTTTTTTAAATTTCATTTTCGCAATGTACATATTTTTAAGTACACACGCAGAAAATTTCAAGTCAATCCGGCGATTATTTTCGAAGTTACGCGCATATTTGTAAAGACGTGTCATAGCGCTTGAAAGTAAGAGGCCGGAGCGGCAGCGATTACGTGGTGTTTATTTCGTTTATATTTTTTCCTGTGATTTTTCCGTGAAAATGAAAGGTTCCAGAGAAATGAGAAAATACAAGAACATACGTAAGTTAAGACCAAAAAAGCGAAAAAATGTGCTTAATCCAAAAACGGCTGAAATGGATGATAAGGATGTATTGAGGCAGCTGCGAAAAAATTCAAAATGCAACAGGAAATCTCAGTTCCGCGTGATTCGTCTGTTGAGTATCGAATTTTAAACTTTTATAACAGCGTTCGCAGCAATTTCTGAATACGTGAAGTGTAAAATCTGTGACGAAAATGTTCAGTTTCAAATTCTTCTGAACGAGGACTTGTAACATAAATTCTAGTCCTTTTGTTGTACACTCTTATGAAATAAATAGACGATTTTTATTTGTCATGAGAGTTCTCGGATTTTTCGAAATTTTGTGGATTCCGAACACCAAGGTGAGGAAAATTCTACAGAAATAACTGTATCTGGCGACGGAACATGGAAAACGCGAGGGCATACTTCCTTGTACGGTGTGACATCATTGATCGGATACTATTCTGGAAAAATCATTGATATTTTTGTAAAAAGTGCCTACTGTAAACAGTGTGAAGCTTGGAGCAAGACACTCATTACTGAAGAGTATAATGATTGGTATGAAGGTCATCAACATGATTGCAGTGCAAATCATTCAGGTTCTTCTGGAAAAATGGAAGTCGATGCAGTCATCAACTGTTCAAGAGTTGGGAGTGGTGTACAAAAATTACATCGGAGACGGTGACTCCAAAACGTACTCCGGGATTTTAAAGGCTGCACCTTACGATGATCTAGAAGTTATGAAGAAAGAATGTATTAGACACGTACAGAAGAGAATGGGCACGCGACTCCGCGATTGTGTGAAACAAAATGTGGAAACAGTTGATAACAAAACTGGAAAAAAAAAATTAAAAAGGAAACTCTTGATGGAAAAGGCAAACTTACTGGTAAAATAATCGATAAGTTAACAGTCATTATGGCTTAGCAATTAGGAGAAATAGTGATTCCGTTTATAATGTTATCTGGGCCACATATTATCATTATTGCTCAACGGACAAAACACCTCAACACGAGAAGTGCCCGATCGGACCAGAGTTACGAATTATCCACTTTCAAGCATGATTCTACGTCATTGCCACAAGATGTTGTGGAGACTATACTTCCCATTTAATGAAGGTACAGCATCACTATTGTATTATATAAATGCAATAGGAATTTCACTTGGGCGCAATGCCAAAGAGAAGATGAACAGCGCGAGAAGACGTCCGAGAGGGAAGAATGGTCTGCAGACAACACCAACTCGAGTTATTAGAAGCTTTTGAAGGGGCGCAGGGTTTATTATATGGCCCTGGAATAGACGACTCGATGAAAGTTGAAAAAAAAAATGTTTACAATATGTAAAGTGCATTTGAAACTTTAAACGCGTTTTTCTCAAAACTCTGTTTTTAAAGTCGGTGACCAAGATTTCTCGGAAACCGCAGAATCGATCAGTCTCAAATTTTAACACAAGCTTCTGAAGCGTATTTTTTAGTAATTAATCGAAGGTTTTTTCTCACCGATGAATATTTCTTTTTTTATAAACAATTTATGACAAATATTTTGGTGATAAATCGATTTTTTATTTTGAGAAGCCGCCATTTTGTCAAAAAAAATTATTTTCCTTCTTGCTTCGATTAATTTCAAGATTATACATTACTTTAACGAAATCCGTTTGGTTTTTTCATTTTCGATGATCCAGTCCAGAGATATCGTGGTCACCGCAAGGCGCTTTTTTTGAGAGGAGCTCTTGGACATCAGCTATAGCAGCTTTCAAAATTATTATTGTTACAAATAAAAAATCTTAAAATACAGTTACATGTTACAGTAATAGTTAAACAAATTTTTACATTATTAAATTTAAAAGATTTCTCAGGAAAAATTCTTGAAAAATCGCCTTTTTTGGGCCTCCTGACTGTATATAACCCCTTAAAAAATGCAGTTAAATAACATAATATACGGTCCATTTTGTCTAAAACTACGTCTCTAGAATTTGGATGTAATCATGATCCCAAAAATCAGACTTCAATAATTTTGATTTCCAAACGAATTTCCTTGTTAACAACTATATGAAAACTATTATACTATTGAAAATATAGTTTTTCGAATAAACAGGACTAGTTTTCAACCGAACGAGCCACCGTTGTACGTCAGTGACAAAAAGGGAAAAGATGCCACGCCGGCTGAATGAACAATGTACACGACACCATAAGACAATGTCTGTTTTCCGCCGTTGCGTCCATATGCGGTTTATAAATACCGGGATCGTGACCGGGGCCTTCATTACGAGCCCTCTGGCTTTACTTTACAGTCTTTTAATAATAAAAATAATAGAACAAGAGCAGACGTTGTTGTATTGAAACCGAGTTGGAAGGGCCTATCACTTGCTATTTATGTTCAAACCTTACATTATCAAACACAATAACAATTTACCATTATTTACGACTTAGTAATTGTAATAGTAAATTATTTCACACAGGCTCGAAAGAATTGGTGGGATAATTAATTCAATTCACTATACCCTAGTATCTCGGACGACGGGTATTTCATCTAGTAATTGATAGGGTACTTTGTACTTTTCAACCACTTTCACGCCATCCTGGCGTATGGATCTCTTTCTCTGCCTGTAGTGCTGGCAACTGGCTCTACAGGTGGACCTACAGTTTAGCGTGGATTCCGAACCACTGGAGTACGTTTTTAGATGAGGATATCATCTACTCCGGACCAGAGAAAGGTTTTTAGCCATGAAACCCCACGCTGGCAAAGCAATATATTTACTCTGCACCATTTAAAATTACTATTTTAGAAAAAAATCCGATTCAAATATTTATGTAGCTAGTAGATTTGATTTAAAACTAACAACTGTTCTCTACCCGAATTACTTTTATATCGAAAAGTAAGGTCTCAAATGATATTCGTTTCTCTTTTCCATGTAACAAGTCATTGCACTTATTGTTTAATTTAAAGTTAGTCTCGCTCCAAACAGTGTTTAGTTGGCAGCCAGAGGGATAATTCTCCACACCGCACGGGGCATCAGTCATCGCCAACTCGTGGCGAATCGGACATCAAATCTTCTAGCTAGATAAAACTGGTGCGCTATGCACGGTGTACACGCGGGGGTAAAAAAAAGGAGTTAATTCTGAAACAGCGCGCACTGCCTCTTCAAATAAAGAGGCGAAAGCCGGAGGAGCCGGTTTTCCTTATACGGCCCTATTACTTCGCGTGTGCATATGTGAACCGGCATGTAAAACACAGTGTTCTCTTGTGTCCCGACCACTCGATTTATTATTCCCCCCATTCGCAATTTGCATTGCGTGCGTTGATTGTTAATACGGCTAACAATTTATATTTCTACATGCCGATAGAGTTATAGACATACATAATATATATATTTTAGTATGCTCGATTAATTAATTAATTATTAATTTTAGTATATAAAAGTGATTTTTTTATATATACAAAATTTTATTATATACATGGTTCTATAAAGCCTAATAGAAATGGCTATTTTAAGTAACAAAATTCTATTCATATGAACTTTTTTTTACTCAAAATAGCCGTTTCTATAGGGCTGTAGACAAAAATTGTTAAAAACCATTTATAACCATCGCACGTCGATTTACATAAATACCAAAGGCAAAATCTTCTCCATTTCAAAACAATTTAAATATGACTTATACCATTTTCATTCTCACAGCCTCAAATGGTTCAAGGCAGCACAAGAAAAAGAAGCATGGAAAACAATGAAAAAGGCCTACATCCGAGAGTATAGAGAATATTATATAAGTCGTAAAATTAATTTTAGTCTATATGAATACTTGCAGATATCTCTAATACCTTTCTAAATAATATGCCTACGTGATTATGATAATATCTAACAGCGGGCCATGCAAAAATATGCTTTGTATATGTGGAAAGGGGGAGTAATATAACGAACTATTCTATTAAATTTTTGAGAACAGCATTTTTTAATAGCTGACTAATTACAGTCCACATTCTTCGCAATTAAACGTCTCCTCGTGGTATATATGTTTGTTTCGGCATTAATCCCGGCTAAGTCGTGCACGTGAGAGCAATTCAATTTTAGGACGAATCACCGTGTAGCCCGAGTAGTTTCGAGTTTCGGCCTTGCGCCATTTCAAATCGTCCGAGAGTTTTTAATTTCAAATGTGTTTCTTTTTTCGCTCTCGTGTATGAGTGTGTACGAAAGCGGCGATCGCGCGGTCACGACGAGATGAACAAATGATTTTAACCTTTTGTAGTAATGAATGGCATTCAATTGTTTTCTTGTATTCTCTGTGTGTGCGGACACTAGAGTTCAAGACATGAATTTTACAGGATGTGGCGAGTTCAAATGAATATAGTAGATACGTCTTGTAATATCAAGCTATCTAAATTCATTATGGACTCGCGACACCCAACACGGGTACAAGATGATAAAGACCAAGCAAGAAAGACAGAAAGATGAACGCATTATCAATAAAAATGGTGGTGTTTTTATTGATAATGCGTTAATCAATAAAAACGCCACCACGATTATATTTTTAATCCAAAATAAAACTGCTTACATAATTACATCCGCGGCGCGACGTATCTCATCATGGGCCCTCGAGTACACTTCACAACACAAACACTATTTAATTGTAACTAGCACTGTTTAAAACACATTTCGCACATTTATTTGTTCTGGCCGTAAAACGCGTAGCGGTCCCACTGCAAACACGCACTCAACTGGTCGCGACCAGTCGCATGATTCATGCACTCGCGCTGATAAACGAGCTCGTAAAATCGCCAAAAATAAATTATGACATGTACCTTCACCAATCCGAACATCGGATTTATTTTTAGTGAACAATAAAAAAATGTTTTTATTTGTTCTTACTCACTGGTGCGCATTTAAATTATTATAGAAAAGTTGGTATATAAATTATGATTTTAATAGAAATTAACAACAGATGTTTGATATTGTTTTATATTCTGCTGCAGATATTTTTTTTTATCAAATTTTAATACATTGTTTATATATACAGGCTGTTTACTAAATGTCAATTTTCTTCATTAGGGTATTGATAGATGTATAGAACGTTGGAGAACATAACATGAATAAATTTATTATTATTATTATTATTAAATAATAATAATAATAAATTTATTCATGTTATGTTAATACATACAATGTTTACAATCTAATGAAACAATTGAAAATTAACTCAAGAGTTATCTGCTTTATAGAACTGATGATGATAATAATAATTTTTGATTCGCGGTTTTCACTGATATGAAAGCTTAGATTGCCTTGTATTATTATTATTATTATTCGTGATTCAATTGTCACTTTTGACATTTTTGACACATAATGCGACGTTTTTTTTATAGAATTATGTATGTCAAAGGAAAAAAAGCCATTATTATTATTATTAGATATTCTTAATTGTTTTTGAACCTGTTAATATACTATCTACCCTTTATGTACACCAGTTATATTTTCAATCAAATAAAGTGCAAATCACAAATGAAGAAACAAACTTTTTTTTTTGTAAGAACCACCACACGATCAATCATAAAGTCTTAAACATTGCAGGTTACAAAATAACGCACATCAAATCCCCAACCGTGTTATTTCCCTAATGAGCTCTCCGATTTCATCTCGTTAGTTCGATTGTGCAAGAAGAACCGATTCGAATTTCGCCACGCGCGCGCTCGCTCGCGCTAGACTCTGTGATTCTTTCTTGTTGTCGGTTGTTTGGTGGAAATGGCTGGTCGATGGCTATGATATTATTCCGCGTTCCCATAATAATAATAAACGGCGGTTTAAATGCGAGGGGGGCACGGCCAATTGCCGGGGAACGAACCGAACAGAGCAGCGAGAGCGCGCGCGGGGCTTGGAAGGAAGAAATAGATTCGTAATGCCGCATCACGCCCACCTTCTTCTCTTCTCGGCCTGTTGCCCTCGGGACAAACATCGAAAGACCGGAGATTTACTAAGATAATGTATTCCAAAGGAACGTAATTTATACACCCACGCTCTGCTCGGCCACAGAGCTATGCCGAAGAGTTCAAAACATTTTATAGTGTGTTGCTGCAGCCACCTTTTATAGGGTTACACAGAATTTTTATATAAAACACAAAGCATTTTTTTTTTAAGCATTTACTTATGACTATAGAAATAAATTCGATATATTTTCAATTGTACTTGTATTATAAACAAGCCGAACATTAATTTAGTTGTTGCGTTATGCCCGATTTACACGTGTATAGAAGTTAAAGCAAGTTACTAAGGCAAGTACCTTGATTAAATCAATTTTGTCTACATTCAATTTAGTAATGACTGTTTATTCAGTAGTTCATTATACAAATGTTTATAGCTGTCGTATTTTACTAATATTGACAGAAGGGCCCAAAGGTCGACAGTCAGTTACAGAATCGAAACAAATACAGTAATTACTGCTATAAATAAAATAGATTGTTTATAGAGGTATTACCATATTCATCATACAAATACTTTACTAAACTAAACACTAAACCGGAGTGTCCAGGCCTACAATTTTGGTTGACAAGTTCATGAAACTTGAATTGAATTATTCTATAGTTTTTGAAACATGGCTACCCTTGATTTGATATACATGCTTTTCTATAGATAAATAAAGAGTGACTTATATTTTCCCATATCGTTCTTAGTAGTAGTAATATAATATTTACGAGAAATATAAAAAAAGACACTTACGTATAGCTGCCATGTGTGTTGTGACAACTCCCGTGCACGCATGGTTTCTGCATGCACTCATCCTTGTCCTCCTTGCACGCAAGTCCTTTGAATCCTGGCGCACAGGTGCACGTATACGAATCGCCGACCGACCGACACTCCGCACCGTTGCGGCACGGTTGCGACGCGCAGTGGTCCTGTTTTTCGCAGTGTTTGCCTGAAAAGACACAAAACAAAACAAAAATTACAATGAGAGACTAACTGTACATTTGTTTTAAATTAGTAATTGTAAGCAGAATTAAGTTTAATAAGTTTATATTTTAATATTGTGAGTGTAAAGTAAATTAAATCCTTTATATTCTCCATGTATTAGGAATTTGTTATAATGTATGTTATATTTTGTATAGTATCGAAAATCGCTAGTAAAGAACTATTATTACTATTATTACCATTATTACTATTATTACCATTATTACTATTATTACCATTATTACTATTATTACCATTATTACTATTATTACCATTATTACTATTATTACCATTATTACCATTATTACCATTATTACCATTATTACTATTATTACCATTATTACCATTATTACTATTATTACTATTATTACCATTATTACTATTATTACCATTATTACTATTATTACCATTATTACTATTATTACTACTATTACCATTATTACTATTATTACTATTATTACCATTATTACTATTATTACCATTATTACTATTATTACCATTATTACCATTATTACCATTATTACCATTATTACCATTATTACTATTATTACCATTATTACCATTATTACTATTATTACTATTATTACCATTATTACTATTGTTACCATTATTACTATTATTACTATTATTACCATTATTACTATTATTACTATTATTACCATTATTACTATTATTACCATTATTACTATTATTACTATTGTTACTATTATTACCATTATTACTATTATTACTATTATTACTATTATTACTACTATTACCATTATTACTATTATTACTATTATTACCATTATTACTATTATTACCATTATTACCATTATTACCATTATTACTATTATTACTATTATTACCATTATTACTATTATTACCATTATTACCATTATTACCATTATTACCATTATTACTATTATTACTATTATTACCATTATTACTATTATTGGAAGGAAATTCATCCTACCCTGACCAATTTAGTAATTTCCTTACGATGTGGCATGTTTGGAGGATGACAGCTTTCCTTATTATTATTACTACTATTACTATTATTACTATCTGTTATAACATATTACTATCTGTTATAAATTGTACTATTGTTATATGTATGTGAGAAATTGAAGAATAAATAATTAAAAAAAAATTAAAAATTATTACTATTATTTCTGTCGTACCATTTACTTCACGTAAAGTTAAAGTATAAGCTCATAACTAAGATTTAATAATTAATACAAATAGTCCAGTCAATGAATGATCCAATAGCTTGCTCGTCGTGTTGCAAAATTCTTAGCCTTGTATAACTGTTTTTATATATGGCAACGTCGCATTATCTGTCAATGTTGTCAAAAATGAGGTTAGAATCACAGATTGGAATTTAACTCGAGAGTTATTTGTTTTATACAACTGAGCCTAAAGCCCGTATGACATTATCTAGTTTATTATATCGTTTTCGCTGCAAACACAAACTACAAAGTGCCATACACACATGTAGAAAATGATATAGCTGTAGAATAATAATAAATTCACTTAACAATAACAACAACGTAATACACAATGTTAGTTTTCCATTTAGTAATAGTTATACAGTGTAATATATATCAATTCTTATATATAAAACGATATAGGAAATTAGATAATGTCATACGGGCTTAAGACTATTGATTATATTTTGAAAAAATTCTCACCACTCTCTGAGAAAACCAGGTCTTTACAGAATTATTAACACTGATATACTTGTCAACTTCTTCAAGCCTATCTATATCCACAATATCTCGCGTAGATGAAGAAAGAAAAAAACAACTTGTATCGAGATTGAAGCCCGTTATAAATAGTCCGTTCTCATGATTGGCGTCGAATTAAAACACAGCGCGAGTATAATCGATTCGATCACTTTACACAGCGAACTCAAATACTACTCGTTGCCGCCTCCACCGCCGCCGCCGGCCCGAATCCCGTCCGTGAGAGTTCCGGCCCGCGGGTCGCAATCAATCAGCAGAAAACAAACGTTATAAATGTATCTGATATTCCGAATGGAAAGTGAACGAAATGATTAATTGCGTCGGGACGTTTGTTTTGTGCTCGACCGCCACAGAAAATACCATTTCGAGAATTTTGCAACACGACGAGCAAACTATTGGCAAATTGACAATAATAATAACAATGCAATAGTAGGTTTGGTAATATTTAAACTGGTCAAGTAATTTATTATTTGTCCCAATTAGAAACGTTGTCATTATAAATTAAGTTGACAATATACAAATGATTTTCATTCGTTTTGGTACACGCTACAATACTTATTTGAGGTTAGCTGTCTTATGTTTAAAACATAACCTACATACATGTTTCGTATTTAGATATAGAATATATAAAATCTATAGAAAATTAAAACAAGAGCCAAAGGAGTAAAGAGATATATAATTCTTTTTTAAAAAGAGTGAGAGTGAGTGACTATATAAAATTTAAACAAGCCAAATGAGTGAAGAGATGTATAATTATTTTTTTAAAGAGAGTAAGTCACTCACGCACTCCATATAATAATTATATATTTCTTCACTCCTTTGGCTTGTTTTAGATTTCTATAGATTTTATAGTCACTGACTCACTTTTTTTTAAATAATTATATATCTCTTCACTCCTTTGGCTTGTATTAATTTTCTATAGATTTTATAGTCACTCACTCACTTTCTTTTTAAATAATTATATATCTCTTCACTCTTTTGGCTTGTCTTAATTTTCTATAGATTTTATATCAATTTACATTGTCTCGCATCTTGACTAAATGTCGTTTTAGACAAGACAATTTCTTAGCTCAAAAGTTGTTCAAGAAATTAATTCATATATCCTCCTCCCATGCAATGTGTCCCTAACAAATAGAACGCGTTATATTTTTCCATTCGATCTACCATCCAATTCAATATTTCAAATAATTTGCTGTATGATACAAGATAATTTAGATTGTCTCGCATCTTGACTAACTTTTGAGTCAAGAAATTGTCTTGTCTGAACCGACCTTAACTTTTTAGAGTCAAGAAATTGTCTTGTCTAAACCGACCTTAACTTTAGAATCAAGAAATTGTCTTGTCTAAAACGACCTTAACTTTGAGTCAAAAAATTGTCTTGTGTAAAACAGCCTTTACTTATAAAAGTTATCATTGTTTGTTGAATTTAGACTATAAATAATGGTTTTCAAAAAAAATGGTTTATTATAATTTGTAATATATTTTCTCACCTGTATATCCCTGTGCGCATGAACAGTGGTACGATTTGAGCGAGAGTAGAGAGCAAGTGCCGCCGTTGTGGCAGGGGCGGCTATCACAAGAGTTCGCGATGGGTATTTCGCACAGGGAGGCACTGAAGCCGAGGGGGCACACGCAGCTGAAGCTGGGCGATGCACCCTGCGACACCCTCACCTGGCATGAGCCACCGTTTTGGCACCTAGGACCCGGGTAGCAGGGATTCGCGTGCTGGCAATACTCGCCAACGTGCTGCATGGTACAACTGAAAGAAAAAAGAACAATAATTCATAAATATATCAACAATAAATAAGTAATAGCAGTTAGCGATGTGTTTTAGTATCATCCTCTTAGGTAGGCTGGGATTTCGCCTATACTTTCCTTATGGCGAGAATTGTGTAATTGTTTCCAGCTTCTAGCTGAAACTACGCCATGGAATGGCATATCCTTTATACAAGTTAACAAAAACACTTCATCCTTGGTATTGAAACTTAGTTTGCAAGAAGTGATGACCAAAATTTGTAGTTATAGCATATTAAAGATTCGACACCATTACATCGCAATTCAATTTCAAAAATCATATGAATTGCTCCTCGCATATAGATGCCGCCACTTTGCAGGCTATGTCGGCCATGATGCTCAATGTATGCGACCAAAATCCCACCCTTAATAAATATGGGGCTTGCAATTGTATTAATAACTCATAACTTTATGAGGAATTCAAATCGGCTGCAGAAAATAAACTACAAACAATAAGAAGTCTGTATACATTTTTTCATTGTTACATGTCTATACAGGGTGATATGATAAATATGATAAAACCTGCATTTAGGAATTTTGCAAAAATTGTTCGGACATGTCGATTTTTATTCAAAAATGGTCGAAATAAAATTACACTTTTATTGAAAGTTGTCAATTTAAAATCAAAAATCCACGTGTTCGAGGAATTTTTACAAAATTCCTAAATAAATGTTATGTCGAATTTATTCCATACTTTAGGCACACCCTGTATATGGAAAGTTTTACTAGATATACTTTAAAACTGTATTGACAATCACTAAGGCAACTCAGGGTAGTCTTATGTTTAGATTCGGAAATACAATCGTCTTTCTGCTCATATCTTCATGTACGTAGAAAATTACTATGCGGTAAAAAATAATATCATATTATTTACTTATTGCTTATATTTCTCAAGTGGACATTTCAATAAAAATAAGCAGATAGTCTCACAAACACCGGTAGTTGGTAATTCAAGTAGCTACAGAAGTGTTTGCTTAGTTGTTATTTAATTGGCCACGTGTCGCAACGAGCGACGCGAGCTCTTGAATCAGCGACCCCGAATGCCGAATTATCCAATTGGTATGAAATTCGCAGCACGAGGTCATCAGTTATAGCTAGAAATTTGTTATAAATGAAATTTTCTATATAAAATTGTAAAAAAAATGTACAAACGAGAATTAGTACGAAATTGTCACGGCATAAACATTGAAACAGTACATAAATGTTCATTATAAATAAAAATAAGAATGAAGATAATGTTTTAACGTCGACCGACTTGCAAGTTGTTATGCTAAAGATCGTTTTACACGAGACAATTTCTTGACTCAAAATTTGCGTCATGATGCGATTTTTATTTTTATTTATAACTATGTCTAAAACGACCTTAACTTTTGGTGCAAGAAATTGTCTAGTCTAAAACGAGCGTAACAGCGCATAAATGGGGTCGCAGTAAAATCGTAATATTTTCTATATTTTTTATTCAATATTTAATTGAAGTATTAAATATTTTGAATTAATAGCAATCTTTTTAGTAAGAGTTTGTTTTTTAACATATCGTTGTTTCCCTCTACCACATCTACTACTAATTTTTAATTTGATGGATGAAAGTTTCCTTCAATAGCCACGCATTGAAATCTCTCTCACACACACACATACTCGCTGACGTTTATAAATTTCCGTCTCGCTACGAGCAACATGTGTGCTGCACGTGGGCCGCGGTCGCAAAGAATGTTTAAATACTACACTCGGGTTACCGGCTACACACACACATATATACAGCCACAAGCCAAACCGGCCCCTATTGCAACCCTGGATAGGACTACATGCATCCATCCGACCCTCCACTTGTTATGCATGCACCTTATATAATCCTACTAGCCGTTTTAAAAACATCACACTCCATATACAAACACACTCGCACAACATAGCCCAGCAATTGAACAAGAACCGCACACTCTCGTTCGGCGAGAGGCGAGACAGACAATGGAGAGTGAACAGAAAAAAAGGGTTGAACAATGGGAGGACGATGCAAATATTGCCATTATGTTTAAACTACTAAAACAAAAAAACTAGTCAACAAGAAAGATATGATAAATTAATAATTGGTGATAAATGTATTCAATTATACAAACCAACACATTATATAATAAATTACAATATCAAATTTTCTTTTTTTAATAAATAATACTCTCTGTCCCAAATTATGGTATATATTTCTATTTTTATTTTCTCTCTAATTATGGTATACACAACAAATGAATTAATGTTACTTTGGTACACTTTATTGAAACACGAATTTTATTCAGTATTCATTTATTATTTATTATTTATTATTTATTATTTATTATTTATTATTTATTATTTATTATTTATTATTTATTATTTATTATTTATTATTTATTATTTATTATTTATTATTTATTATTTATTATTTATTATTTATTATTTATTATTTATTATTTATTATTTATTATTTATTATTTATTATTTATTATTTATTATTTATTATTTATTATTTATTATTTATTATTTATTATTTATTATTTATTATTTATTATTTATTATTTATTATTTATTATTTATTATTTATTATTTATTATTTATTATTTATTATTTATTATTTATTATTTATTATTTATTATTTATTATTTATTATTTATTATTTATTATTTATTATTTATTATTTATTATTTATTATTTATTATTTATTATTTATTATTTATTATTTATTATTTATTATTTATTATTTATTATTTATTATTTATTATTTATTATTTATTATTTATTATTTATTATTTATTATTTATTATTTATTATTTATTATTTATTATTTATTATTTATTATTTATTATTTATTATTTATTATTTATTATTTATTATTTATTATTTATTATTTATTATTTATTATTTATTATTTATTATTTATTATTTATTATTTATTATTTATTATTTATTATTTATTATTTATTATTTATTATTTATTATTTATTATTTATTATTTATTATTTATTATTTATTATTTATTATTTATTATTTATTATTTATTATTTATTATTTATTATTTATTATTTATTATTTATTATTTATTATTTATTATTTATTATTTATTATTTATTATTTATTATTTATTATTTATTATTTATTATTTATTATTTATTATTTATTATTTATTATTTATTATTTATTATTTATTATTTATTATTTATTATTTATTATTTATTATTTATTATTTATTATTTATTATTTATTATTTATTATTTATTATTTATTATTTATTATTTATTATTTATTATTTATTATTTATTATTTATTATTTATTATTTATTATTTATTATTTATTATTTATTATTTATTATTTATTATTTATTATTTATTATTTATTATTTATTATTTATTATTTATTATTTATTATTTATTATTTATTATTTATTATTTATTATTTATTATTTATTATTTATTATTTATTATTTATTATTTATTATTTATTATTTATTATTTATTATTTATTATTTATTATTTATTATTTATTATTTATTATTTATTATTTATTATTTATTATTTATTATTTATTATTTATTATTTATTATTTATTATTTATTATTTATTATTTATTATTTATTATTTATTATTTATTATTTATTATTTATTATTTATTATTTATTATTTATTATTTATTATTTATTATTTATTATTTATTATTTATTATTTATTATTTATTATTTATTATTTATTATTTATTATTTATTATTTATTATTTATTATTTATTATTTATTATTTATTATTTATTATTTATTATTTATTATTTATTATTTATTATTTATTATTTATTATTTATTATTTATTATTTATTATTTATTATTTATTATTTATTATTTATTATTTATTATTTATTATTTATTATTTATTATTTATTATTTATTATTTATTATTTATTATTTATTATTTATTATTTATTATTTATTATTTATTATTTATTATTTATTATTTATTATTTATTATTTATTATTTATTATTTATTATTTATTATTTATTATTTATTATTTATTATTTATTATTTATTATTTATTATTTATTATTTATTATTTATTATTTATTATTTATTATTTATTATTTATTATTTATTATTTATTATTTATTATTTATTATTTATTATTTATTATTTATTATTTATTATTTATTATTTATTATTTATTATTTATTATTTATTATTTATTATTTATTATTTATTATTTATTATTTATTATTTATTATTTATTATTTATTATTTATTATTTATTATTTATTATATTTGTTTTGACAAACTGTTATCTTTTATTTTTGTCTTGACAAACTGTTATCTTTTATTTTTGTTTTGATAAACTGTTATCTTTTATTTTTGTTTTGACAAACTGTTATCTTTTATTTTTGTTTTGACAAATAGTTTTCAAATACCAACCATATAAGAATAAAAAGTTTAACAAATAGTATTTGTACTAATCATCTAATTTTACCATTTGTTTTAATAACCATTGCTTCCGAATCAAAAACTAAAGATAAAAAAATTAGCTCCCTCCAAAATTTATTTTTCTGGTTCTACTACTGATTAAAACTATTATTTTGGGTAAATAAGTAGCTCTATGTAATTCATAAAATTTCGTGAAGGAGGTAACTTTTGTAAATTTCAATGAATTAAAGGATTTTTGAAATGTATAGCAGAATTCTCCCTTGTCCCAAATTATGCTATTGACGATTCAAGCCGGCTGATACTCCATCTGGTGGCAGGAAATGAACTATATTTAGTAGGGAATTTGTTTGCATAACATTTGTTTTTTCATCGAATACATGACAATAGAGCCAAGGTTATACTATTTATACCTTAAAAGTACATTAACAATCGCGCATTATTGTAGAAGTGACTGAAATCATATGATTTTAATGCAATCAGCTGATCAAACTATAACAAAGATCAGTTGTTTACCTACTACTTTGAAGAAAACCGTTAACGTTTGAATCGCAAATAAATTTTTTCAAAAAATCTTCATAAACATCACAAGAGATATAAAAATATATTAAGGTTGCGGTATTCAATAAAAACTAATATTTACAAATAGTAGTTTCCATCACCGCTAATATGTGGCGTTAAAAATGTCATAATTTTCCCTGTAATGATTATATTTGAATTGTATTAATTTTCGTTTAATTTTCAAACGTGTAGCTTAAGAAACCAAATTAGACATGCAAATTGATTTCAAATGAAAAATTATTAATTGATCAATCTCTTCTCCTAGCGATACAGGATCAAGTGTGTTGTTGACCTCGCGTGATCGCCAACTAAAATGTCATTCGACGTTGTTTTAACGACCTAACCTCTCTCTGATTATTATTACGCATGCATTATGCTGATTACGTGCGCCGTTTTTCTCCACCGACAGGTTCGTTCCCAGAACGATGTAGCGCAGTGCGCCGGGCAAAAAAAGGTCGTTAGATTATTGCCGGCCATATATGCGGACACACACTACTCTCGCATCCAGCTGCGATATGTTTAAAACTGCCAGAGGATCTGTTGCACGTTATGTGAATTCATTTTTTACATATTCACATTTAATGCAAAGAACAATTGAAGAGCAGAATTTCTATATGCATATTGTCAATTATTAACAATTTTCAGAAATACAGAATAGTAATTTACATTATTAGTACAGCAATGCAAGTTATTTTAGTTTATTAAATGTAAATGAAGTGTGTATCAACCTGTATGTATGTATATCTGTCTGTATGTGTGTTTATCTGCCTGTATGTATGTATATCTGTTTGCATGTATGTATGTATATCTGTCTGTATGTATGTATATCTGCCTGTATGTGTGTTTATCTGCCTGTATGTGTGTATATCTGCCTGTATGTATGTATATCTGTTTGTATGTATATATGTATGTATATCTGTTTGTATGTATATATGTATGTATATCTGTCTGTATGTGTGTATATCTGTCTGGATGTGTGTATATCTGCCTGCATGTATGTATATCTGTCTGTATGTGTGTATATCTGTCTGTATGTGTGTATATCTGTCTGGATGTGTGTATATCTGCCTGTATGTATGTATATCTGTTTGTATGTATGTATGTATATCTGTTTGTATGTATGTATGTATATCTGTCTGTATGTATGTATATCTGCCTGTATGTGTTTATATCTGCCTGTATGTATGTATATCTGTTTGTATGTATGTATGTATGTATGTATGTATGTATGTATGTATATCTGTCTGTATATCTGCCTGTAAGTATGTACATTTGCCTGTATGTATGTATATCTGTATGTATGTATGTATATGTGTCTGTATGTATGTATATGTGTCTGTATGTATGTATATCTGCCTGTATGTATGTATATCTGTCTGTATGTATATCTGTTTGTATGTATGTACATCTGTCTGTATGTACGTATATCTGTCTGTATGAATGTATATCTGTCTGTATGTGTGTATATCTGCCTGTATGTACGTATATCTGCCTGCATGTGTGTATATTTGCCTGTATGTATGTATATCTGTCTGTATGTATGTATATCTGTCTGTATGTATGTATATCTGCTTGTATGTATGTATATCTGTTTGTATATATGTATGTATGTCTGTCTGTATGTATGTACATCTGTCTGTATGTACGTATATCTGTCTGTATGTATGTATATCTGTCTGTACGTATGTATATATGTCTGTATGTATGTATATCTGTCTGTACGTATGTATATATGTCTGTATGTATGTATATCTGTCTGTACATATTTATATCTGTCTGTAAATATGTATATGTGTCTGTATGTATGTCTGTTTGTATGTCTGTTTGTATGTCTATTTGTATGTCTCTCTGTGAACAAAATTCCGGGAAAAAGAAACAACAAATTGCGACCAAATTGGTACGAAATTCGCAGCTCGGAGCCATCAGTATTATTCAATTGGCAAATTCAGAATTAAAAATTGTGGAAAAAAAAGAAATATCTAGTTTTCTATTATTACTAACGATAATAATTAATAACATAAAACTGACAATTAATTCAGTAATGCACACTTGTTTAACAATTCTGTTGGATATGCCATATATTGATTAAATAAGTGAAATTATTAATCTAGAATAACTAGGAGTGACCTTCTGGGATTCAATTCCATTCCCACCTGTTATTCTTGGGGGCTTTGATTAAAAGGAAACAGGAACAGATTAGAAAAGTGTCCCATCCATACCAAAGCTAGCGGTACCGCTGGCCGCAGATAGCACTGGTCAGGCGCATTCCGGTCGCGCGCGCTGCTCTTCGTCCCATTACCGCAATCGCAGCCGCAGTGCAGTTTATCATCATTATCAACAACCGCAAGGAAGCGCGCGCAAAAGAGCTCTTGTATGTGTGTGTGTGATTGAATGTTTAACAATCGTCCACGGCCGGTGGTCCACTGCACGATAATTATACATTATGGTTAATTGACGACTTTTCAGTGATTGATCGACTTGTAAGAAAGACGCATATAACTCTGTACTATACATACTCAGGATAAGAGCTATAAAAAATATATATTATTTTCAAAATACTCTTTTTTTTTGTTAATAACTTGAAGTTAGTTATACATCTAATTTCTAGCTAATTCAACTTGAATTTACAACATTATTTTTGATTTTGATTTAAAATATAAGTATTTTCGATTAGTCATCAACAGTAAATTGTATGTAACTTTTATTTAACTAACTTTTATGTAACTTTTATCTATCTTTTATGTAAATGTATGTAACTTTTATGTAAATTTTATGTAACTTTTATATAACTAACTTTTATGTAACTTTTATGTAACTTTTACTAACTTTTATGTAACTTTTATATAACTAACCTTTATGTAACTTTTATCTAACTTTTATGTAACTTTTATGTAATATTTATGTAACTTTTATGTAATATTTATGTAAATTGTATGTAATTTTTATGTATATTGTATGTAAATTTTATGTAAATTGTATGTAATTTTATGTAACTTTTATATAACTAACTTTTATGTAACTTTTATCTAACTTCTATGTAACTTTTATCTAACTTTTATGTAACTTTTTATATCTAAATTTTATATAACTTTTATGTAAATTGTATGTAAATTGTATGTAAATTGTATGTTAATTTTATGTAAACTTTATGTAAATTGTATGTAAATTTTATGTAACTTTTATATAACTAACTTTTATGTAACTTTTATCTAACTTTTATCTAACTTCTATGTAACTTTTATCTAACTTTTATGTAACTTTTTATATCTAACTTTTATGTAACTTTTATATAACTTTTATGTACATTTTATGTAAATTGTATGTAACTTTTATATAACTCACTTTTATGTAACTTTTATCTAACTTTGATGTAACTTTTATGTAAATTTTATGTAACTTTTATATAACTAACCTTTATGTAACTTTTATGTAACTTTTATGTAATTTTTATGTAAATTGTATGTAATTTTTATGTAAATTGTATGTAAATTGTATGTAAATTGTATGTTAATTTTATGTAAACTTTATGTAAATTGTATGTAAATTTTATGTAACTTTTATATAACTAACTTTTATGTAACTTTTATGTAACTTTTATCTAACTTTTATGTAACTTTTATATAACTAACTTTTATGTAAATTTTATATAACTTTTATATAACTTTTATATAACTTTTATATAACTTTTATATAATTTTTATATATAACTTTAAATAACTAACTTTTATATAACTTTTATATAAATTGTATGTAAATTGTATGAAACTTTTATATAACTAACTTTTATGTAAATTTACAACATTATTTAGATTGTGATTTAAAATATAAATATCTGCGATTAATAATCAACAGTACCTCGCTGTGAGTGCAGAATTAATAAAGAAATCAATTAAAACTGGACGTATATATTAGCAGCGTTACCTTTCGAATAATTGCGCAACAACTTGACTCTCTAGTGTGTCGGCAGGCAGGCCGGTTTTGATTGATACAGGCCGCTCCTGCATGTTATTGCAACGTTTATTTTCTTCACATCGCAGCTTCTGCAGTCATTTGTAATGCACTAAACACAAATGTATGCATTCTATATTCTGCCAGTAGCAAGAATATAAGAAATATATGGGGCATTCCATGCCAAATCGACCACTTTTGACTTCGACCCCCTTCGATTTGATTTGACTGAAAGTTTTTGTGCCTTATATCAAATGTCACAAATTTTTCAAAAGTGACGATACTGTTGGTCCGAGATGGGAAATCGCCCATAAATCCCGCGGCGAGGACAGAGGGGAAAAAACATCATTCATCATATAAATACAAAATATGTTGAAGTTTTAAAACTTCAACATATTTTGTATTTTTGTATTTATATGAAATATATTGTTGTTTGAGAAAAACCGTAAAATTTTCGCTATTAAATGTACATTTAAAAAAAAAATACAAAAAAGATAATAATTACTTATGAAATTTTTACCTTTTTTGAGAAAACCCGTAAATGTTTTAAAGTTCGCCATTTTTATATTGTTTTTAGTTGATGTGACGCCAGTGGCAAAATTAAATCTCTCGTTTTACGATTCTCCCGCCAGTAATTGTTAGCTGTAAAATCACATCATGCCAGCGCTGGTCATTTTGTGCATTTGTTTCAGCATCCAAAGTGAGAATGTGATTCTAATTTTTCGCGGGTACAAACGAACGGTGTTTGTGTCGCATTCGTCATACATTTGTTTCATAAAGCGACGCTTAATAGTTGAAATTTAGCGGAAATATGAGAAACAGTTGTTTTAAATTATTTTATGATACGCCTGCCAGTTTCAGCTCGACCCAAATTTGCGTTAAAAAAATTGACACATTATTAATTAAACACTTTCTTTCCACTGAATGTAATTAGTAAATACATCACTGTAGTTTTGCACAGAAATATAAAAAAACTTACTGAATATCATTTTAGAAAATGTGAGTTATGCAATGCAATTATGTTGCACAAATATTATTCTTGCGATTTTTGATTCCATAAATAGAGTAGGATAATAATAATAAATACTTGTTTTCAACTTACAATTGAATGGAAGCTATTAGAGTTGGTAGTCTTCTCAATTAGCTTCAATATTTGATAATGACTAATTACAATAATTTTATACATTATACATTGTGAGCTAATATTTGCCATAAATTATGAGCTAATGTTTCCCATAAATGATGAGCTAATATTTGCCATAAATTATGAACTAATATTTGCCTCTTTTTGTTCAAAAACTCTCTAATTTGAGAGATGTGCCTCGTAAACAATTTCCGCATTTGTCTCCCAGTGGGGGATTTTCTTTATTGTCATAATTCTATAAGACCAACCGCTGCTCCGGTGTACTTAATTTATGATGACTCACTGCGCAGGGTCCAGGTGGCCCTTTGTGCCCTCTTTGCGGGCGTAGTTTTCTACCTGACAACAATTTTAACATAATATTTCTAGTGACAGCAATTGCAAAGATTCGTACCATAAAAATATCTCAACATTTGTATGTTTGTAACATAGTCAGTTTGGATATTAATATCGTTTTGAAACATGCGTTTCATATGTTAGAATTAATTTATATAAGACGGTGGCTTATATAAATTAATTCTAACATATGAAACCAATGTTTCTAAACGATATTAATATTTTTTTTGAAGAATACTGCTCTCTGGATTACCAGATTTATTTAAATATGCATAAAAGAAATGTGTGACGTAAAAATGACGTTAAATACGGCCGCTTTTGTTGACAACGCTTCCTGGAAAACCAAGGCTTTACTATTGGATAACGGCATCATTAAAATTGTAACTATTTCAGTTTTACATACGAGCAATTTCATGTCCAAATTCGTAATGTCCGCATAATAAAACATCTACTAAACTACGCGAGTACAAAAAGAATAAAATATTCTACAAACAAGATGCTGTGAGAGAATCTCATTTTTTCAATGTTTATTAATGAAGTATCTTCCGAATAGAGCTCGTGTCTCGTGTTAATTGGTTACCTCTTTGGCTACCGGTAGCCCACATCATCATTATCATCACCATTGCCGGCGTCCGTAAATCGAGACGGCCGGTCGTGTGAATGAATAACAATCGCTCAAGAATGCGAGAGGAGAGGAGAGGAGAGTTTATTTGCATTCGCTGACGGCGACGTGACCACCGTCGTCCGGCGGCCAGTCCGGGCAGCCGCTTTTTATGAATGATTATCGCCGCCGGTGGAGGTTACTGACGTCGTAACATGGCAAGAAAAATTGTACAAACTTGTAGTTTTTTTTTTTAAATTGATAATTAACAATTTTTACACTCGAAAATATCACTTAGAGCAACCCGCATCCAACAATTTGAATAATAATAATAAAAAAAAAGTGCCAATTATAATAGGGACAACGGAAGAAATACCGAATGAACTTCACAAATCACTAAAGATATGGCTGTCCCTAGCAGTACAGCGAGCTGTGAATTACGAACGACGTAAGAAACTTCTGCTTCGTCTATTTCGTGTTTCTTAAGATTCTCCTTCAGGTTTTTTCTACTAGACTGTTTGCGGTAATTATAAAAAGACACTCCGTTAGTTGATATAAATGCTTTAACTCATATGCTAAGTCTTGATATTTCAACATTTCTTCTGCATAGACTGCCCTTGCATTTTCATCCCCAGGAACAGAGATATCTATAATAATTGCCCGTTTGTCCGCTTTTTGGAATACCACGATATCAGGTTTGTTATGCCTTATTGTTCTATGTGTTATTATTGTGGTATCCCAATACATCTTGAAGAACACGTTATTATTGTTATTATTATATAACCTAATCTATCAAATTCAATTGACTTAACAAGAATTATCCCTACAGTCTTGTAAAATAAAAATCCATATAGCCGAAACAAAACAATAATTTTGTATCTCATAGCCTACTACTATTAAAAATCAATTTTTAATAATACAATCTATTTATTTATTTTAATCATAATCTATTTGAAATCCTACTCAAGGAGTTAGATAACGAGTATTTTGTATGCAGTATAAAATATAATTTTTGTAGTCGACAAATTAGGAGACATAATATAAATTTCGCCAGTGCTCGCAGAAAACCCGATACAACCCACGATATCTGTTTACATACAAATTCAAGATAAGTAAGTGCCTAATCTGAATTCTTTTGTGGATTTCTGGGTAGAGTTTGATACGCTATCGCGTTGGCTAATAGAATATTAATGTGCACTATTGTGAAATTTAATTCATATTTATTTGTACAAAATATCGATTATAAATAGTAAAAAGCAATAATAATAACGTTTTAGAAAGAAAAGAAAAATTAACTATACAACCATATACAGTGTGTATCAAAAGTAACGCATAATATCTGATAATTTGGTTAATTAAGCCAAAATCAATCATAAAAATTGTAGGTGCTGTTTTGACTGAATAAGTACACGTTTAAAAAGTAACAACAGCGGTATGTGAATATTAAAACCGTCTTTTTGGAGAGTGAGGTTAAGATTGTGAAAATTAATAATGAAAAGTAAATATTATATGATAATTGCTTGCAATTACTAGCGTAGTATTACAAGCTACGTAATTATCAAGTACTAAAACACAATCACATTTTTCTTTCTCTGTGCATATTTCAGACTGAAATAAATAATCTTAACCTCACTCTTTGATGTGTCAAAGTTGTCAAAATCCGACATAGTGAAATAAATAAAAGAATAACATTACTATCAACACGAGGGGCCACACCTTACGAGAGGGAATGGGCACAAATTGAGACACCCTATGTTGTATTTTAATTTTAGATAATAAATATTTTTTTAATCATATGCTTTCTACCGGAAGGTGTAGGCGTTTTTTTCTTTCTTTTATCATTTGTTTTTATTTCTCTTTTTTCTATCCTGTGTTAATTGTTGTATTCCTTCCCATAGCACATAAGGAAATCTCCGAGTAAAATCATTTCAAATGTCAGAGAGAGAGAGAAAAAAAAGTTTAATCGAAATTATTCCATACTTTAGGAACACCCTATATGTTCGCCACGCTAAAAAACAAATTTTCGGATTATGGTGCATGTATCTTGATTTTTGTAAACTTAACTGTGATAAAATTATAAAACGCAAAATAATATTTAATTTAAAATAAATGATTTTGAATCAAGGCACATACAAGTACTACATACTTAGGTGCGCAGTAATGAAATTATAATAAAAAATAATTATAGAATAACAACAAATATGTATAAATCTTCAAATGTAAATACAAGTGAAATATAAATATAAATTTAAGTCTGAAAATCGTAATTTGTAACTGAATTTATTTTAGTATTTATTTAAGTATTTAAAAAAGTCGAGCATTTGGGAGACTTATGCCTGTCTATGGATATTTACAATATCCCCACCGCCGCCGCTGGCTACGTACAAGTAAACCAGAAGGTCGCTCGCATTGTTCGCAGCAGAGTGATTCTTGTGGGAACCGGCGGCGGCGGCCGCGCGCCGCGGAAATCTCTAATTAGAGCCACTCGGCCGCGCGCTCCTCCAATTACGCGCGCCCTTGCATTACGAAATCGTAGCGTACCGTAAAAACGACAATCATAAGACTAATATACACACACATACATACAAACAAAACGAACAAAAAAACAATAATCACTACTAATATTATTTTAATATCTTTACAGAATGTATGAAGATACTTTATGTGTGTGTGTATAAAATAGCTTCATTAGCTCTGGTTTCCTCGGAAAGCGGTCGCTTGAAAGCGGTCGCTTAAAAGCGACACATCACATCAAAAAACGTTTTTAGTATATGTAAGTGAATATCACTGTATTTCATTACCTTATTGCATTTCGTTGAGGTGTAATACCTTTTCGAGGCAATAATGGAGAATAGACTACGGCAAGAAGTAGAGAAAACATTAGAAAGATCGAAAAGTGGATTTATGAAATGACACTCAACACTGGACCATATATTTGCAATCAGAAAGCTGAATCAAAAGGCAATAGGACAGGAGAGCAAAACACTCATTAAGGTTTATAGATTTATAGAAAGCTTTTGATAAAGTATCACGAGAAATTATTTGAAAACTTCTAGAACAAAAAAGTGTAAGCGACAAGAATAAAAAGTCAGTTTGTACAGAAGAACAGCAAACTATATAAGAACAGGAATCGATACATCGGCTGAATTTATAATAACAAAAGAGCTTATAAAAGGAGAAGCTCTCAGCCCTCCTACTTTTTATAATATTTCTAGATGGCGTACTAAAAAATATTTAAAAAAAAACAAAAAAGTTAGATGATACAACTGACCTCCTAGGAGGAAAATTAAACGCCATCTGGCGGCACCACATCAATTAGCAAAGCACACCCATATGGTAATAACTACCCCTACCAACCAAACTATACCCGTCCACTATTTGAAACGACTTGAACTCTGCACTACACTGTTATCCATTAATGTCTATGATTAAATTAATGTCATTTCATTTATTAATTTGAGACTAATTAAAAAAATATATGTGAAAAATAATGTAACGCATGGTTCAAGTCGTTTGAAATAATGGACGGGCATAGTTTGGTTGGTAGGGGCCACCCGAACACCCCACCTTTGCTCGCATAGTTTTTCCATAGGATGACACTCTTCTTGGAATAGTTTAAACAATATAAAACATCTATATCCATTGAAAAAACTATGCGAACGAAGGTGGGGTGGGTGGGGGACCCCCACCAATCAAACTATGTCCGTCCACTATTTCAAACGACTTGAACTATGCACTACACTATCATCCGTTATTTTCTATGATTAAATTAATGTTATTTATTAATTTAAGAGTAATTAAAAAAATATATGTGAAAAATAATGTAATGCATAGTTCAAGTCGTTTGAAATAGTAGACGGGTATAGTGAGGTTGGTAGGGGCCACCCGCCCACCCCACCTTTGTTTGCATAGTTTTTCCATAGCATACACTCTCCTTGGAATGGTTTTAACAATATAAAACATTTGTATCCATTGAAAAAACTATGCGAGAGAAGGTGGGGTGGGTGGGCGGCCCCTACCAACCTCACTATACCCGTCCACTATTTCAAACGACTTGAACTATGCATTACATTATTTTTCACATATATATTTTTTTAATTACTCTTAAATTAATAAATAACATTAATTTAATCATAGAAAATAACGGATGATAGTGTAGTGCATAGTTCAAGTCGTTTGAAATAGTGAACGGGTATAGTCAGGTTGGTAAGGGCCGCCCGCCCACCTCACCTTTATTCGCATAATTTTTTCAATGGATACAGGTGTTTTATATTGTTAAAACCATTCCAAGGAGAGTGTTATTCTATGGAAAAACTATGCAAGCACAGGGGAGATGGGCGGTTGGTTCCTATCATACACCCCACCCACCCCACCTCTGTTTGCATAGTTTTTCCATAAGATATCACTCTTCTTGGAACAGTAGAAACAATATAAAACATCTGTATTCATTGAAAAAACTATGCGAGCGCAGGTGGGGTGGGCGGGTGGTCCCTACCAACCAAACAATGTCCGTCCACTATTTCAAACAAGTTGAACTCTGCACTATATTGTTATCCATCAATTTATATTCTATTCAATTAATTCCATTTGTTAATTTACGCCTAATTCGTAAAAAAAAAATGAGAAACAATGTAATTCATAGTTCAAGTCGTTTGAAATAGTAGACAGGCATAGTTAAGTTAACGACTTGAACTATGCACTACATTGTTTATCACATATTTTTATGAATTAAGCGAAAATAAATAAATGACATTAATTTAATCATAGAAAATAATAGATAATAGTGTAGTGCATAGTTCAAGTCGTTTGAAATAGTGGACGGGTATAGTTTGGTTGGTAGGGGCCGCCCGCCCACCCCACCTTCGCTCGCATAGTTCTTTCAATGGATACAGACGTTTTATATTGTTCAAATCATTCCAAGGAAGAGTGTTATCCTATGGAAAAACTATGCGAACAAAGGTGGGGTGGGCGGGTGGTCCCTACCAACCAAACTATACCCGTCCACTATTTCAAACGACTTGAACTATGCACCACACTGTTATCCGTTACTTTGTATGGTTAAATTAATGTCATTTATTAATTTAGGACTAATTAAAAAAATATATGTGAAAAATAATGTAATGCATAGTTCAAATCGTTTGAAATAGTGAACGGGTATAGTCAGGTTGGTAGGGGCCGCCCGCCCACCCCACCTTTGTTCGCATAATTTTTTCAATGGATTTAAGTGTTTTATATTGTGGAAACCATTCCAAGAAGAGTGTTATTCTATGGAAAAACTATACGAGCGCAGGGGTGGTGGGCGATTGGTCCCTACCAACCAAACTATATCCGTTTGCTATTTCAAACCACTTGAACTATACACTACATTGTACTTTTTATGGTAATAACCGTCAACATGCTCATGCCTTCAGGATCACCGGGTAGTGCCCTCTATGGAATAATATTCCAAGTGCTTGAGATATCAGTAGTTTATAATCGTTACGAGTTAGCTAGTTAGTTAGAGCTGGGGTATTACAAATTAAAAATCATATTCCCTGTATTCACCAACATTCCATAAATATATCAATAATTATTGAACCCACAAGTATTGGTTGTTATAGCAACAATAAATACATTATCTAGGGAGTGTAGTTACTTTAGATTCTCTCTATTGGAAACACTGAATAATTAAACAAAAGGTGTCAATCATAAGTGCTATTCAAGGTGTTTCACATTTGTTTTGGTAATTTCTGTCACAATATCGTTTTCAATGTATCCATTCAATGACTTAGCAAAATTATAAATAAATGTTTTATCGAATTTATTCCATACTTTAGGGACACCCTGTATACAAGTACTGTTAATAGGAATAAATAATTAAAATAAAATCGAGTAGAAAAAGTAATAATGTTTTTTTTATTCTATATATTATGTATATGTGTACAACCATAAATTATAAGTATTTTCTAATTATATGATTAAAAATAAAATTAAAATAAAAAAAAAAATTTTTATTTAATTTTAATAACAATATTAGTTTTACTCGAAGGCTCGGTTGTATAAATTTATACAGCCGAGCCTTCAAGTAAAACTAATATTGTTATTAAAATTAAATAAAAACATTTGTTAAATCTTATCGGAGAAAATAAAAACGAGTCGTTGTGATTTTAATGTTTATTGTTGCGATGTAATGCTGATGGTGGTTGATGGTAAAGAGAGCGAGATTGACCACGCAGTGGTCACCAAGTAAGCTTTGGGGGCGCTGTCATCGCTAAGAAGTTTAGGGGGTGGTGTTACCAACGTTTAAAAACAAAAATAAGCAGATTAATAAAATTACAAAATTAAATATATAACAAATGATAAACAAATTAAAATAGACAAAATATACAAGGTTTAAATTTATAAAACAACATATACAAAAAAAAAATACAAATTATACATTGTACGAAATGTACTGTAACAACATTATTATTCTTTGTACTTTAAAATTAAAAATGTTAGCAGTTGGTAGGAAGGAGCAAGTATATAATTACATAACCCCCTTTTATTTCTATATATATTAGCCTGTCAATGTCATAATTTCGAACTACTCTCGCTTTTGTTTCGTTCCCACAGCCATTTTGCTCTGCTCAGACTAAAAGCGCACTCTTGATGATTGGGCACTTTGTTGTTGTGTGCATTAAATTTGAAAGCTTCACGGGGCAAGTGGCGAGCGAGCGATGGGACCGATACGATAATGCGAGACCAGTGGCCGATGGTGCACACACACACACACACACCGAGTCGATAACATCGAACGAACCTGCGGCAGCCGTCGTCACGTGACACCTCTAATTGAGCCCAATTAGCAGCTTTTAACGGCTACTAGTCACGAGCGATACGGCAAAACGGTGGGATGATTAGACAACCCGGAGAAATTGGTTTTAAAATAACAAAATGTTTGAAATTTTCAAACAAAATCTGTTTTATTACATAAAAATAGAGCAATCTAAAGGTAGTGATATTCCCAAAGTGGAGGAGGTCGATGAAAAATAATTACAGCTCATTTGATATGTTTTTCTATACATAGCCATGCTATATGGCAGGTGATGTATGAAAAATTTGCTAGCAAGCGAAAATTTGATGGCAAGCAAAATTTACTGTTATTGACTAATTATTACTTCAATTAGTTATGATTTAGATCAGTGTTTCTCAAACTTTTCTGTTCGTAACACCCTAATGCACTTAAAAAATTCAAAGGACCCCCTAGAACAGCGAATTATTACCGCAAAATATATTTGTTTGTGTAAGTCGATATTACTACCGCATTTTGTGTAATTGTACATATCTAAAATAGCACCTCAAGCATATTTTTGGAAAACTTTCAAGATTAAACGTGTGCTAGAATTTAAAGTTAGTTTACCCTATTAGTTGAATTTGTAACGATCTATAAATTATCTGTTTACACTTTTATAACCCCCTACATGATACTACAATTAGACAAACAACACCCCTCAACATGTGTACCTTACTAAAACCCTTTGTGTTAGTAAATGACCTGGTACAGACGAGCACACGATGTTATTGAAAGAAAACAGCAGGCTGGACGTGTACTATGTGCGTATGTAATGCATGTCACCAGATCCCGGTGGGAATGGATCATCTTTCCCCCCACAAAAACCACTCGTTTTGGATACTTCAATGCACCCGCAGGATGACAAATTGAGAGCACAGACACTCTTAACCCGTTCGAGTATAAGATGATACAAACATTACACATGCAAATAAATTCTGCTAGATTTATAGTGGGTATATAATGATTAAAAATAACAAATAAAGGAGTCAAGACTATTTCCCAAAATTTTGTAATAAAATAAGAACTTAATTGTAATTGTGCCTGTTCACAATGAACATAAGAACTACATAATGCATACGTAAAGGCATAATAATAAAAAAAAGTAAAAAATATCAAAAAATCAAAAAAGTAAAAAAACTGAAAAAAGTCTAGTCAAAAAAAAAATTAAAAAAGTCTAAAGTCAAAAAAAGTGAAAAAGTCTAAAATAAAAAAAGTGAAAAGTCTAGTAAAAAAAAGTAAAAAAAAAGTCTAAAGTCAAAAAAAGTGAAAAAAGTCTAAAGTCAAAAAACGTCTAAAATGTCTTAAAATGTAATTAAAAAAGTTGAAAAAATCTAAAGTAAAAAAAAAAGTGAAAAAGGTCTAAAAAAAAAAAATGTGAAAAAGTCTAAAGTCAAAAAAGTCTAAAATAAAAAAAAAGTCTAAAATAAAAAAAAAGTCAAAAAACGTCTAAAATGTCTTAAAATGTAATTAAAAAAGTTGAAAAAATCTAAAGTAAAAAAAAAAGTGAAAAAGGTCTAAAGACAAAAAAAAGTGAAAAAGTCTAAAGTCAAAAAAGTCTAAAATAAAAAAAAAAGTCTAAAATAAAAAAAAAAGTCTAAAATAAAAAAAAAAGTCTAAAATAAAAAAAAAGTCTAAAATAAAAAAAAAAGTCTAAAATAAAAAAAAAGTCTAAAATAAAAAAAAGTCTAAAATTAAAAAAAAAAGTCTAGTAAAAAAAAGTCTAAAATGTCTTAAAATTTAATTAAAAAAGTTGAAAATGTCGAAAATTTTATACAAAATTAAATAGGTCATGTAATTCGGAAAGTCGTCTGGTGGTCATACCAGATATCTAGCACCAGACGACTGTTATAAATAGAACAAAACAATTGTTAATAGCCAAATATGCAAATGTAGTTTGTAGTAACATGTGAGACGGTAATTAGTCGATCATGAAGATGAATGAACTGTATAATTTTGATGACCCTAATGCACAAGTTGTTAATGTAATGCCGGACCACTCCTCGCGGTCAATCAAAACAAAAAATGTGAAAAAAGAGAACAAGAGGCGAGGAGATAACAACAGGGCGGCTCGAGGCGAGCACTTAGCGGTTTGGTGGCTGTAGCGCAAGGACACAAAAACTGGTAAGGATCGCGCGGGGGCCTTTGAACGAACCGAGGACGACGTATTATATTTTACAATCGAGAAGAGAAATTGATAAATCCAATAAATTCGAGTCTACAAGACGATCAATCAATGTAACTAAATATATATATATATATATATATATATATATATATATCGCGTTATATCACCATTAAAAACACCATGATACGGTTACCTATATACATTATCACAACCAATACCTAAATGAGTGCTTTACTGAAAAAAACATTGATATTTATAACATAGCATTTAGTTCATGTGTATGTGCGATATATCAATAATTAATATTCATTTTCTGCTAGATAGTGTTATCTTTTTATGACTTGTACTTAATTTGTTATCTGTTCACCCGGTATTTACCTTAACTTCACAGAAAACCTCTGCAAAACTGTGAAAGCTGATTAATTTATTATTTTTATGAATGTATGTATGCTATGTATGCTATGTATGTATGCTATGTATGCTATGTATGTATGTATGTATGTATGTATGTATGTATGTATGTATGTATGTATGTATGTATATTTTAAATTATAGTTGTTATTTTATTAAGTTTAGGATATAATATAATCAAATTTGTAATTCTGAGTTTGGATTAAAACCTATAATAGTAACCATACTTAAAAATATCGTAAATAATGTGTTTATAATCGTATAATTATAAATGTAGAGATTCATTGTGTAATAACTACAAACAAAAAAGGTACACCAGACCTAATAAAAACTACGACCCTTTAATCCATTTAGATGGGTTTATGGTGATATAAAATAATATTTAAGGAGTTTAATATCAGAAGTTTTCTTCTCATAAAAGTGTTTATTGTAACAAAATAAGTAAGTTTTTAATACTTATTTTGTTACTATAAACAATTTTATGAGACAGTTTTACCGTAGCCTAGCCCAGAGATTTTTGTTTTCGTTTTCTTTATTATAATTTTAATTTTGCTGTATATGTATATTTCAAGTATTGAGAAAGAAATAACGAATTTATTATTATTATTAAATACTTGTTAGCTCTTTAGTGTATCTAAAATTATTAGTTTTTACTTTCATTCTTTCTTCCCTCGCTTATACTTTTTATTCTCTTTTATCGGTCGGCATATTTTACGTGGAGCATTGCGTGCGACGTTGCCGCCTCTGCTCTCGTTCCCTCTAGGGACGAACAGGTATGCTATATGTGTATGTGTGTATGTGGTTGTGCTGAGCGAAATATGCGCCCTCTTCTCTCAGAGGGGGCCACTCGTCATTTCCGCCTGCTCCGGTGCGAGCGAGAGCGAGTTGGTTGCGAGTGTATATAATCCACTTTCCGAGAGTTGTGTGGCCGCTCTGTTGCCGGCTCGGCGCACACACGTGGAGAGAAAAGAGACCTCGTCTTATTCGTCTTCAGCCACCACAACACAGCCAACTACGCCAGCCCAAGAGCCCAGCCATATGTTCACGAATTCATATGGCCCGCGGCGAAATGGACGGAAATTCAATCGGTTTAGGGTTTCGTCGCCTCATCCAGCATTGAAATCACTTGTTATGTGATTAAATAATTCATTTCTATTTACTGCTGTTTCTATTTAGTGTTATTTTTATAAACTACACATAAAATTATGTTCAAATTCACAATTGTCACTATAAAGGGTACCCCATGTAAGGTAAATAAATATAATACTGTCAATATTTTAGAGTAATGACAGTATTACTGTACGATAACATTTTTAAAATGTTCATTATTCTAAAATATTGCCAGTATTACTGATCGTGTAAGGTATACTAATGATGGAATGAAGAGAATACTGATGTTTTTCGGGATAATTGATTACTTGGTAAATATAAAAGGATTGAAGCAAATACTGACAGTACTAGGACTGACAGTACTAAGAATGACAGTACTAGGACTGATAGTACTAGAACTGACAGTACTAGGACTGATAGTACTCGGACTGACAGTACTAGGACTGACAGTACTAGGACTGATAGTACTAGGATTGACAGTACTAGGACTGATAGTACTAGGATTGACAGTACTAGGACTGATAGTACTCGGACTGACAGTACTAGGACTGACAGTACTAGGACTGACAGTACTAGGACTGACAGTACTAGGACTGATAGTACTCGGACTGACAGTACTAGGATTGACAGTACTAGGACTGATAGTACTCGGACTGACAGTACTAGGACTGACAGTACTAGGATTGACAGTACTAGGACTGACAGTACTAAGATTGACAGTATTATTGATCGTGTAAGGTGCCTTATTAACAAAATATATCACCTCCATTGTTATAGATGAAATAATTACAACAAAGGAATAACGTTAAAATAGATACATGCGAGAATTTATGTTCATCTTGGCAAGGTTTTAAATAGTTTCCAAGAACTAAAATACTTGACATTCATAAATATCGACTTATGGTTTCTATTTAGTGCGCTTAATTTAGAAGAAAATTGAAGATAGTTGTACCAAGTGAACAATTGAGTTAAATGTTCACTTGGTACAACTAACAGATTCTGTTATAAGTGTGATATACTGCATTTGTTTGTAATGTGATTTTTATATATATATATATATATATATATATATATATATATATATATATATATATATTTAAAAATATTTCTGTATCAAGTGTTTTGTAGAACATCTGTTACATTTTTTGTTTCTATTTGCATACTTGCATATTGTGTTTAATTTCCAATTCATCCACTCGATTAAACCCCAATTTTGTTGTGTGATTGTATCATCCACTCGAACGAGGGGGCGCAGGCAGATTGAGGGGCTTTAATTTAATTGGCGGCGGATTACTTGCACGCAGCATATCGTCGAGAGCGCATTAGAACGCATACAGCAGCACCCCATCCCCTTTTACAATTACCTCTATTGTGGGCATATGTTGCATACAAAAAACGATAGTTCATCATCCATAACCCTTTTGCAAAAATATATATTACTACAATCAATGGCTTTTTGTGTTATATGTTTTCAATTATGAATAAGTAATGAATAGGCTAGTTTTTTTATTATTATTATGATTCTTATTATAAATAATTTTAGTATTTTAAAGTGTATATTCTTCTTTAATTTCATATTAAATGGATTGATAGTATTTAGTTTTTTTTAGAGAAAAAGTTTGATCTCTTCCGAACGAAGAGAAAAATCCGAAATGGTTTTATTATTATTTAAGTTTTTTTTTATATGTATAAGTATATGTGTATGTGTATGTGTATGTGTATGTGTATGTGTATGAGTATGATTATGAGTATGGGTATGAGTATGAGTATATGAGTATGAGTATATGAGTATATGTATATGTATATAGGAAAATTAAGGTAGCAAATTAAGATGCAAGATTACAATGTTATTTTGAATTGATGTTAAAAGAGTAATATATGTTGATAATTAAAATTCTGTGCGAAATTGTTCGTGTCGAAACGAGGTAACACCTCGGTGCGATGCACTTGGACGCACCGGCGGCTCTGCGAGCAATAAAACAAATAAATAGCAATTTTCTACATGGCTAATCGCACACGGGAGCACTTAAAACACTACGTTTTGCACCTCAAAGCTCATTCGGTCGGATCGTTCTAAATGATGTGCAAGTATCACGAGTATATATCGACAGTGTAGCTCAAGAAGGGCCAATTTGCTTCTTTTTTAACAAAATATTCAAGCCGATTTAAATATAATTTTTAATAAACAAAACTAAAAGCATCTGCGGCTTTCTCTCAAATCTTATTTCACAATAGTTAAAAGTTAACTATTAGTATCAAGTCCTTTAAATTAGTTTTGTCCTTGTGATGCACATGTAATAGCATACATGTGCATCACAAGTAACTAAATTTGAAAACGCCAACTTTTATGGGTTAATTTCCTACTATAGTGCCTTTCGTTTATCACTCAGGGCTGGTACGGGCTTATTGTTTCTTGTTCTATTTGCTTCTACCTCGGCCCTTACAACCGGCAGCGCATGACCGCGATACTGCACGCCACGGGGCGGCTACTAATGCTAAACTAAGCTAAACGAAAGCGTCTATTGTATATATCTATCGAAATTGATAGTTGCAAGATGTAAAGCAATTATTATTACTTTAATTCTATATGGAGTATTAAAAAAATCATATCTTTGTAATCCAACACACATAAAAAGAGAAGCATGCACACATGTTGTGCACTAGCTGCACCACCCCTCCGTGTGCACCCCCTTAGGATAACACCAATGAAAAAAGATATTTCACAATAACCACGGTGTGCTGCGTTACAATAGTTACATGGCAGATGCACGCAAGCGATTTTGGTCCTAAAGACGGAACAACAGTGTAGGTATAGTCAATCGGAGGGTAATTAATACGTTTGCGTATCACGGGGGAGGAGTGAAAGGGCGCGTTATACAAAAAAAATAATAGTGTACACTTACTTGCAATATGAGTCGCCCCTCGGCGACGAAATGCAGGCACCGCCATTTTTGCACGGACTGGGCGAGCACGACACAAATCCTGAAACAGAAATACAGACAAAATAAGTAGTAAATATAGTACTAAACCAAATTATACAGATATTAAGTATTATAATTAATAATTAAAATATATATTACCATTTTCAAATGGTTCGTGCAAATATAAATAATATTTTAACTTATATATGAAAACAAAGGGACAGACGACCTGAGTTCGTTAGCCCATTGTGGTATGTATATGTAAATGTAATGGGTCAAACAATATTAATACATTGATGCAGATTTTAAAATAAAATTTTAAAAAAGGAAATCAATTGTTATTGTCTAAAAGGCACCTTACACGGTCAATAATATTGTCAATCCTAATACTGTCAGTATTTGCTTGAATCCTCCATCAGTATTTATCAAGTAATCAATTATCCGGATATACATCAGTATTCTCTTCATTCCATCATTACTATACCTTACACGATCAGTAATATTCTCAATATTTTAGAATAATGAAAATTTCAAAAATATTATCGTATAGTAATACTGGTAATACTGTCATTATTCTAAAATATTGACAGTATTATTGGCCATGTAAAGTACCTTTAATAAAAAAAATTATTTGTTGGCTTCGGAATTTATTTGATAACAATTTTTGACCATAAGCCTTAGAGCACTTAGTGGTGGGATATTTTGTAAGATAACATAGAAAATCATGAAATCTTACAAAATATCCCACCACATAACTTTTCGAATTATATGACCTATTTCATTTTTCTAAAAATATTCATTAAATTTTTCTACTTTTTTAAAATTTGTGACATTTTGAGATTTTCACATTTTGACATTTTCTCACATTTTGGAATTTTCACATTTTTGACATTTGCTCACATTTAGATTTTTCCACTTCTTCTCACATTTTCTCCCATTTGCCAACATTTTTCAGCATTTTCACACATTTTCCCACGTTTTGCACATTTTTACATTTCCGTTTTCATTACTGCATTTAACATTTAACCATTTTCGCTAATTCCTGGTATGGACGAAAAATATTGAAACTTCAATTAAAAATTCCCAATTTGAAATTAAAAATCAACGTGTTCGAACAATTTTTGCAAAAATCATAAATGTTTATCGAATTTATTCCATACTTTAAAAACACCCTGTATATTATATGTTATATTTTTCAAAGTAACTTTTTTTATATTTATATTTATATATTAACTTTTTGCATATTATTGTTGTTGTCCTATAATTGGATTTTATTTTTATAGGACCATTAAAACCATTAAATTATTATTATACTATTATTATTATATTATTATTATATTATTATTATATTATTATTATATTATTATTATATTATTATTATATTATTATTATATTATTATTATATTATTATTATATTATTATTATATTATTATTATATTATTATTATATTATTATTATATTATTATTATATTATTATTATATTATTATTGTATTATTATTATATTATTATTATATTATTATTATATTATTATTATAATATTATTATTATATTATTATTATATTATTATTATATTATTATTATATTATTATTATATTATTATTATATTATTATTATAATATTATTATTATATTATTATTATATTATTATTATATTATTATTGTATTATTATTATATTATTATTATATTATTATTATATTATTATTATATTATTATTATATTATTATTATATTATTATTATATTATTATTATATTATTATTGTATTATTATTATATTATTATTATATTATTATTATATTATTATTATAATATTATTATTATATTATTATTATATTATTATTATATTATTATTATATTATTATTATATTATTATTATATTATTATTATATTATTATTATATTATTATTATAATATTATTATTATATTATTATTATATTATTATTATATTATTATTGTATTATTATTATATTATTATTATATTATTATTATATTATTATTATATTATTATTATATTATTATTATATTATTATTATATTATTATTATATTATTATTATATTATTATTATAATTTCATAATTCCTAAGAAGACTATACATATTCATATTCATATATTATAACGTTAAACTTAAAAATGGAATCATCTTTAAGTTTAACGTTATAATATATGAAATTATATATACTACACTATCAAAGATAAGCCCTAATCTCACATTTCAAACATATTTTTGTATCAACCATCGCAAAATTAGATTATATATTCCTGTATCGACTTGCCAAAGTCGCCAAACAACCTCTCACATATCCATACACACAACACACCGGCGAGAAGATAAGTGTCGTCGGTGTACAAGGAACAAACACACACACACGTCTTGCGAGGTATTTGCCTTTAGATAGGAAACCTGAAATATTTAAATCTGCACATACACACACACACACTGGAGGCACTGGAGGTTTGCCTGCCTTATCACCCAAACAACTGTCAATTGCGTGTATAAAGCGCGCTAAATTGCGAGCCTCCATTCAACGCGTTTCGATTCAAACGGAAGTCTATTCATACATTTTTTATTTTTGGCTAAAATAATGTGTGCTAGAGCTAACAGTGGTTAACATTTTTTTCTTTCATCCATGAAAGTGACTTTTCTAAAGCGTGCTTATGTTTTTTTGTAATTTAGTACTACAAGCTAATTCCGAACTCCTGTTGTAGTAGTAGTTACTGTATTTATTACAATTCTATAACTATCGATCTTCAGACATAATTTGTCAACCAAAAATTTTAGTTTAGTTCATGTTGCCGTTTTAGTTAGTGGTTTCTTGTCACACTTTAAGGTATGAAACGGCCCCGTCTGCCGAGTGAGATAATGTTGGGATAATTAGAGGCCCCCAGTAAGATAAATAATCGTCGGTTTGTCCGACTGTTATGCGGCTAGAATGGATTACAGTCCCCTCGGGGGCTGCCCGTTCTTGGGAAACTTGCGGCGCGCATGCAAATAATGGGCGCGACTCTCCCGGGGATTTGCATGCCGAATTCCACAACGAAACACTACTATTATGCACAAAAAAGCGAGAGATAAAACGGGCAGAAATAACATAGCAGATGAGTCACACACACACAAAAATGTAAATTAAGATACTGAAATTGTTTGCCTTTCCAGGTATAGTGTCTACTTACTCCCTTTGTTTTTAAATATGTATGCGATAGTTTTTTTTTAATAGATTATTGAAATAATGAAATATTTTTTGTTGTTTTTTTGTCACTATTTTATTTTTTGTCATTATTAAAATAATGACAAACAACAAAACATTACTCGACACCCAGCACGTTGGACACAAGAGAATAAATAATAATAATAATAAAAAAACAAAATTAAAACGACAAATGGTCAGAGTGAATTCTCTCTCAGATGTCAACTTTACCAAGGTACCGCCCTGAGATTTTACGAAGATAATAATAATAATAATAATAATAATAATAATAATAATAATAATAATAATAATAATAATAATAATAATAATAATAATAATAATAATAATAATAATAATAATAATAATAATAATAATAATAATAATAATAATAATAATAATAATAATAATAATAATAATAATAATAATAATAATAACGTTTATTGCCCAACAGATGACTCCAATTAGAGAACAACAATATATCATACAAATAACAATAACAAAAAATTAAAGAAAAGAAAGAAAGAAAAACAATACAAAAGAGTGATTAAAATCGAGGTTGACTACTAAAATATATGCGATGTTACTCTTCAAAGTACGTTCCGCATCATCAGGTTGAAACAGGGAATGACGTCATCATCACGTGACCTGTCAAAAATCAGGGTTACCAAAACTTAAAAAATGCATCTGTTAAGTGTTACTTATTAAATATAAAAGTTGGCATTTTTGTTTTTTGTTTTGAATTTGGTAACCCTGATATTTAATAAATGACACTTAACAGATGACATTTATTTGTTTTTGTTTTGGTAACCCACTGGGGTTATTTGACAGGTCACGTTATGATGACATCATCCTCCTTTTCGACCTGATGATGTGAAACGTAGTTTGACTAGGTCCATTTAAAAATACATGCGATTTTGGAAACGAATTATCCTGTATTAGCTGAGGCTAAACTACTCTGTTGCATTATTTTTTATGAAATTTATTTTATTATATTTTAACAAATAAAATTTCTAAATCGGATAATTGTTTTGGAGCAGAGGGAGTATGATACTAAGAAATTGGTGATATTTCTGTTTAAACAAACCTATACATATAGAGGAGGTCCGATGCTCACAGGAAACCACCAATATATGTGAATTTCACTAATATGACTTGCAAAAACCCAACAAACCTATACATATTATTATTTGTATACAAATATCCTAAATTCTTGCACATGTTAATTTATACATGTGAAGTGTAAATTGCAAACATCTCTTTCATATATAGAGCAACTTCGCCCAGCTGTTGCTTACAATGGGTGGCACATTCTATCTTGTGTTGCGACCGCGATTCTCATGCGCTTTTACTTTGCGGAGTCATGTAATCATCGCTGACTTCTCTAGAGAACTCCGCCTTTTGAAATATTTAATATGCTAATCTATCCGAGAGCTCACGCGGCAATTAATAACGTCGTTAATTAATAATTGCTCCTTAAAACTCAAAACTTTTACCTGGGCGAATTGACAACGAAATCATCTGAGAAGAACAACAACAATACAAACTGATGCTAATTAAATATGCATGGTTTTTATATGGCTATAATTATAAAAAAAAAATCATTTCATCATTTTATTTAACTGTAACAAATACCCTCATTACTTAAAATTCATTCATCTCACAAAATGTGTAAATACGAGGGTTGTTTTTTATATTTCGGGATTAAAAAACAAAAATAAATAAATCGTCGTAATTGTTTTTTAAAATTTTCTTTATGAAGATCAATACATTTTTGCACACGTTTGAACCATTTTTTTTTCAAGAAACATTCTACTGTTTATGCAATATTTCAATCTGAATCTCATGATAATCTGAATCATGATAAGTCACATTTTCACTTTCACAAAATTTATCCGGAGTTCTGGTCCGGATAAATTTTGTGAAAGTAGTCCAAAATGTGACTTATCGTGAAATTGAGATTGAAATATTACATACATAAAAATATTTGGTTGAAGGTTGAAACATTGTATAAACACTAGGGTGTCGAAAAAATTTCATCAGAAAAAATAATTCAAACGTGTGCAAAAATGTATTTGACTACTTCACGAAATTCAACCGGAGAATATTGTTCTCCGGATTAATTTTGTGAAAATAGTTCAAAATGTGACTTGGCGTGAAATTGAAATTGAAATATTACATACATAAAAATATTTTCTATAAATAATATATAACTATATAAATATATATATATATTAATAATAAATAATATATAACTATATAAATATATATATATATATATTAATAATAAATAATATATAACTATATAAATATATATATATATATATATATATATATATATATATTAATAATAAATAATATATAACTATATAAAATATACATTAATAATAAATAATATATAACTTTATAAAAATATTAATATAATAAATATTATAAATTATATTAATATTACATAAACACTACGGCGTTGAAACAAATTTCTACAAAAAATTGTGTGTAAAAATGTATTGATCTTGATGGAGAATATTTTATTTATTATTTATTTATTTATTTGTTTCGGGTACATAACAGGTATGGGATAGATATACCCCAACCCTATGACAATGTACCACAGACATACGTTTTACATTACATGTATGTTATATACAATATACAAGAAATAGAAATAGAAATAAAATAAAAAAGAAACCACTAACTACTAAAAATTTTGAAACACAATTACGACAATTTAGTTTTTTAATCCCCAAATATAAAAAGTAACCCTCGTATTTTACACATTTTGTGAAATGAATGAATTTTTAGTAATGAGAGTATTTTTTACAGATTTAAAAGTGTTTTGTTTAGAATTTTATAATGTACTAATTATTGTTTTTAAATCCGGAAATATAAAACGCAACCCTCGTATTCTACACACAAAATACAAGGGTTGTCTTTTAAATTTTCAGATCAGATATAACAAAATGCCTACTTATTCATCAAATCACTGAATGAAACCTTCAATATTCACTAGTCATCTCGTTACAGCAAAAGATAAATCAAGTTGTATTTTTTTTTGTATGTGTAATGAAATATTGGCTATTTCGATTAGCATCACCGAACACACATCCGCCAGTGCGATTAGCATCGAAGAAAGACAAACCGGGAGCGCTATAAAACGATAATGAATGCATGAATATTATTTTATGCCGTTCTCGTTAATTGGGTTCGCGTTCTCATCGGCCGTCGACGCTTTTTTCACACGCCGCGGCGCGGAAATGTAAAGCGCGCTACTTAAAAACCCATGACCGAAAGTTACACACATAACATATACATACATACACACATACATACACACGAAATGAGCTGCTAATTAATCGGTCTGATACATCCGTTTTCACACCCTGACACGCTACTAAATGCAGTGTTATCAGTTGTACTTTAAAAATTAGAACAAAATATGTATATTAAACATATTTCATTAGCAAAGTTTACCTAGTTTTAAATTATATTTGAATTGTTTACATATACAGGGTGATCTATAACTTGCATGCATAATGCAAAGCATAAACGCCTCATAAAAAACAGTAATAACACTGTATAAGGATGATGCAGTGGTTAGCATCGTCACTTAACGAATGAACAGCCCGGGTAGTCGGTACCATTTGTTGTTGGGATGCAATTAACGACACATTAAAAAACTCGGGGACTTATACTGCACTAACACACGGCAAAAAGAGCAAAAGGTCGATAGCCAATTACAAATTGTAACAAATACAGTAACTACTACTACTATTTCAGACTTCAATAGAATATACGAGGGTTGTTAAGAAAGTAGTGGATCCACCAACATGATAGAAATCAATGTATATTGAATTTACAAGTAAAATTGCAATACATTGCTTCAATATAATCACCAAAAACGTTTTATTGAAGTTGAAAACGTGTAGAAGTGGCTACTGTATTTGCTACAATTTATAAAAACACAAGTTTGAAATTACCCTATATAATGAATGCTATTCTTTCAATATCAATTCTAAAATTTTAATCGCAGATTATATATAACGTCTGTTCCTGTTCCCTTTAATTATTTTCGTATGATACACAACAGGGGTGTGTGTATACAGTGCACATTAGTTTCCAATTTTAATTGTCCTTTTAAATTATGGCAATTGTGTGCAAGCCGGGGCGGAGGGTGGTAGCGGCAGCGGCGAAGAGCGCCAAAGTGTCACCACCTGTCGGAAGACCGTTACGGGCTGCAAGGTCCCCGCACACGAGGGGGAGCGGCGTCGTGACGTCACGCGAGTGAGAGCAGCTGCACACGATACGTTCAAAAACGGCCGCCACAGCCGGCCGTGCCCCGCTTTTATACATAACCACCACACCGAAGCAGAAGAGAGAATTATAGTAAACTTATATTTCCGCATTTCAATTTGTTTCAATTCATCTACTAAAGGTCGTTTTAGACAAGACAATTTTTCTTGACTCAAAAGTTAAGGTCGTTTTAGACAAGACAATTTCTTAGCTCAAAAGTTGTTCAAGAAATGAATTCATAAATCCTATATCTTCAAATTTCTAAAAATATTGGATTGACTTATCGTAAAAAAAATATAACTTTACATGGGATAAATAATTAGGTATTTTATAAAAGACAGTGGTGCTTCCTCCAAACTACAATTACTTATACATTACGATGAAGACCAAACCAAATCGGGAAGGAAGAAATAGCTAAACTAGAGATCTGAGAGATAAGCAATAGAACAACATAATTTAGATTTTCTATACAAAAATCTAAATTTCATTCAGTAACTGAATACTGATTCCTGTATTTAGTATATTGAATCGCCCAAAATATAAAACATTGACAATATATCACTGGTGTTTGGGCAAAAGGGCTTAAGTTAGGAAATATAAAGTTAACAAGCCGTTTGTACCAATGGAAAGAGCAGAATTTTTTTTATTAAAAAGACATAAAAACCCTATTTTCGTAAAAATGATGATTTAAACGCTTTTGCCCAAACACCAGTGATATCGTACAATTATTAACATGTCAGTTACAGCTCGTAAACTAAAACCAACTGTTGTAATTACAATAATTGGAGCCTGTTAACATTAGATTGGTGATATAATAAACGTAAGTCACAATTGTCGCATCCCGGATGGGATCGTTAAACTGTTTCTGGCCATTGTGTGGACGCACGCCAACACATACATACATATAACACATATATTTCATGGCGGGCTCATGTGTATATATATATATATATGTATAGAGAGAGATCTTTTAAATTATCGTTTTGGGCAGCCCAATTAAAAGAAACCATTAACCGCCGTGAATTACGTAATTGCGCCCGCTTCTCTTTTACTGGGCTGCTGCTGGGTTGTTGGAAACAATTTTTACCGTTCGGACATACACACATACATATACACACATACACATACATACACACACATACATACATATACACACACACACACTCATACATACATACATACACACACACATACACATATATACACAAATTGCATCCTGGTTAAAAGAAGAAATGAGAAACGAAACAACAAAAAATATGTAATTAAATGGTAGTTATGGATTTTTATGTTGTTAAGGTCATGACACACTTAAGTTTTAGTGTTTTTTTTTCATGTCGTAAATATTTTCAAAATAATTATATTTTTAATAGTAGGTTTAATGATAGCTTCTTAATATTATAGCAGGATTAATAACTAGTTCTATTTAAATGACAAAAAGCATTTAATTAGAACTAATGACAAAAAGCATTTAAATAGAACTAGAAATTGAATAGTTTTGGCGTCTACTACGTGGTAATTCATTTTCAATAAAGGAGATGAATAAAACTACTATGTTTTTTTACTACTTGTTACAATAAGTGGTAAAAAAACATAGTAGTTTTATTCATCTCCTTTATTGAAAATAGAACTAGTTAATATATAATATAGTATATAAAAAAAAACAATAGTAATCAAAATATATCCGTTAAATATTTCAAAATAAATAAATTTTTAAATCTACACTGTTATTTTTGAACATTTCTATCTATTTCAGGCTTTAAAATATTCACTGTCATAGTATTTTTCAGGATTCTGGTGTAAAAAGCTAATTTAATTTAATTTAATCATATTATATTATTAAAAACTCGTCAATTACAAAGGACATTGAAAAAAAAAACAACTAATACGGTATGGTCATGCCCATAGAATGGATGAAAGTAGATATCAATGATATCCATGAAATGGATACTATCACACCGTAAAAAACGAGGAAGACCAACGAAAATTTGGAAGAAAGGAATAGTCCCTTTTGATAATCCGTAATAACAAAATAGGATTGAAAAAAATGCTGATGACGTTATCTCACATTCAAAAATAGCAGAAAAAAATTAACACTTTCATTAAAACTTGGCAATTTAAAATCGAAGTGTCCGAGCAATTTTTGCAAAAATTTAAATAAAAGTTTTAACGAATTTATTCCATATTTTAGGGACGCTGTATATATTTCTATATTTTTGTCTCCTCCTTTCGTTACTTCTATTTCTTGTCCGGGATGTAAATAAATTTAAATAAATGTTTAAAATTGAATTACGCCTGAATTTTAAAGAATATAAATTTCCAGATTACATTTATATATACAAAATAATATATATTAAAAAAAAAATTTATTAATTTTCTTTAAAAAAATTAATAATTCATATAGTTTTTATATAGAAAAAAATGTAGAATTATTATAAATCTATAATATTTTCAAATATCAAAGAATTCATAGAAATTATAGATCACTCTGTATCATACTGTTATATAATTTTGAATACATTAAAAACCGCAATACTATTTAAAATCACAAACTTAATCCTGACCTGTTGTTTTTGTACGAGTATATTGAGAATTAGAACGTGCTCAGCATCCAAGTAAAGAGATACAGAAAAATGCGAGCCCCTCGGGTGTGTGTGTTTGTGTGTTCTATATGAATGTGTGTTGTATGTGCACACGCTGGGCGTGTCTTCTTGTCGAACTCGAAAGAGTTAGTGGAGAAAGCTTGAGAATTTCAGTTGCTCGGATTACACGCGTTACTTTATAACCGGAGAGATATTATAATGGCGAGAGAGGCAGTTTATTTGCACAATAAATCCACATTAAGACTGCATATGCAAATTATCCAATCAAGTACAAAAAAAAGTTTATTAATTAATTAACTTTAGTATTATAATTACAATTTTATTAGGTTTTAATACTATATATAAATCATCTTTATTAGACTATTGGGCCGGCCTTCACGGGTCTGTTTTAACACTATTTTACTAGTATCTATGAAAGAGATATAAATATAATTAAGTGGTGGCCCCTACCAACCAAACTAAACCCGTCCACTATTTCAAATGACTTGAACTCTACACTACACTGTTATCAATTACTTTTTATGATTCAATTAACTTCATTTATTAATTTACGATTGATTTTTTAAAAACATTGCCAGAAACAATGTAGTGCATAGTTTCAAGTTTGAAATAGTGAATGGGCATAGTTTAAGTCATTTGATATCTTGAATGGGCATAGCCTGATTGGTTAAAACACTTGAAGGGTATAGTGTAGACTTTTTGAAACACTAAATGGGCATAGTTTGGTTGGTGTGTGACCACCCACCCACCCCTCTCTTTTGCATAGTTTTTTTCATGGGATAATTATATGCTAAATTATTTTATATAATTATCAAAATTTCATGAAAAAGGCTATGCGAAAGAGAGGGGTTGGTGGGTGGGCACACACCAACCAAACTATGCCCATTTAGTGTTTCAAAAAGGCTGAACTATACTCTTCAAATATTTTAACCAATAAAACTATGCCCATTCATGATATCAAATAATTTGAACTCTACCCATTCAGTATTTCAAACGACTTGAACTATGTTGTTCAAAAATATTAACCTAATAATAATTTATCACTTTGTTTTCTATCATACATACAGACTAGGCTCTTCAATTGTTTCAAACAATTGAAATAATGTCCATCAATTGTTTCAAAACAATTAAAATAATGCTCATCAAATGTTATTATCTTTGAAAACAGTATCAAGCTTAGTATGATATAGTATAGTAAGCTTAACATTGTTTTTAAAGGAAATAATAATTGATGAGCATAATTTTAATTGTTTTGAAACAACTAATGGACATAATTTCAATTGTTTGAAACAAAAACTATTATATGTCTAATACACGAAAAGGATGACAAAATCAAATGTCAATGGATACAGACGTTTTATATTGTTAAAACTATTCCAAGAAAAGTGTTATCCTATGAAAAAACTATGCGAACAAAGGTGGGGTGGGCGGGTGGCCCCTACCAACCAAACTATACCCGTCCATTATTTCAAACGACTTGAACTATGCATTACATTATTTTTCACATATATTTTTTTAATTAGTCTGAAATTAATAAATAACATTAATTTAATCATAGAAAATAACAGATAATAGTGTAGTGCATAGTTCAAGCCGTTTGAAATAGTGGACGGGCATAGTTTGGTTGGTAGGGGTCACCCACCCACCCCACCTTTGCTAGCATAGTTTTTCCATAGGATAACACTCTTCTTGGAATAGTTTAAACAATATAAAACATCTATATCCAATGAAAAAACTATGCGAACGAAGGTGGGGTGGGCGGGTGGCCCCCACCAATCAAACTATGCCCGTCCACTATTTTAAACGACTTGAACTATGCACTACACTATTATCCATTACTTTCTACGGTTAAATTAATGTCATTTATTAATTTAAGACTAATTAAAAAGATATAGAAAATAATGAATAATGGTGTAGTGCATAGTTCAAGTCGTTTGAAATAGTGGACGGGCATAGTTGGGTTGGTAGGGGGCACCCGCCCATCCCACCTTCGCTCGCATAGTTTTTTCATTGGATATAGATGTTTTATATTGTTTCAACTATTCCAAGAAGAGTGTTATCCTATGGAAAAACTATGCGAGCAAAGGTGGGGTGGGCGGGGCGGGTGGCCCCTACCAACCCAACTATGGCCGTCCACTATTTCAAACGACTTGAACTATGCACTACACCATTATTCATTATTTTCTATGATTAAATTAAGGTCATTTATTAATGTAAGACTAATTAAAAAGATATATTTGAAAAATAATGTAATGCATAGTTCAAGTCGTTTGAAATATTGAACGGGTATAGTCAGGTTGGTAGGTAACTCAAAAATAGCTACAGCATAGCCGAAATTAGCAAAACAAATAAATTTCAATTGAAAACAGTTTATACAACTCGGTAACGAATTCTAAAGTTTGCATGCATCGCCCGACGTTTTCAGGTTGGACAGTACCCCACAGGTAGACGGTGGTAAGTGAACTAAGACACCCCCTTGTGTTGCGTGTGCAGCTGGAGACTACACTCAAAGCCCACTACTTAGCACAGCCACCCGACCCGTATTTACAACGTACATTTCCATTAAAACAACCCATATTCGTATTAGTGTAATCAACAAATGATATTTAAATCAAGCAATCTGGTTTTTGCAAATAACAACTGACAACTGTCATAATTAATTACTAAAACAATCAACTGTCATAATTAAGTAGTAAAACTGTCAACTGTCATAATTAATTAGTAAAAGGCTGTATATTTCAAGTGATAATATTAACAAATGATAAAACTAGCGTAATTAATAATAATCACGAATTCATTATCTTTTTCATAACAAAATATTGTTGTGTTTTGTGTGTATGGAGTGTTGTTTACCAAACAACACTCGATACATTTGCAATACATTTTGATTCTCTCAATCTCTCTAGTAAACCATACTTACTACTTTTTTTAAATTTATTTATTTACTTTACTTTACTTTTATCAAACTTGATTTCACATTTTATTTGTTTCTACCTTCCCCAGAAAGCTAATTACAACCGTTTGAAAATGATGAAATTTACAAAATCTAGTTTGTTACCAAAATATCTCCTTTTTTACTCAAATAGAATAATTTGCAATGATATTTTTGAGAAATTTGCTATAACTGAACTATCAAGCTTTATTTTCGAACATTTCATTTGTTTCTACCGCCCCCACAATGGTTATCACAGTTGTTGGATAATGATGAAAGTTGCAAATTTTAGTTTGACTCCAAAATATCTTCTTTTTTTTTTAGTAAAATTGAGTTATTTGCGATAGTATTTTTAAATATTTTGCTATAGCTGAACTAACAGGCTTCATTTTGCAACATTTCATTTGTGTGCACCGCCCCCAGAAAGCCAATTACAACCGTTTAGAAATTTGAAAATATAATTTGTCAAGATTTATTTTGGTTACAGTTAAGCTTATTTTAGTCATGTAATCTATGTATATATGTTGTATTTTATTGTATTTTCAAGGGTTAGACCCGTTTAATAAAGATTATTATTATTATTAATAAAAACTACCAACCTGACTATGCCCGTCCACTATTTGGTTAGCTTGAACTCTGCACTACACTGTTTTTCGAAATTTCTTATAAATTAAAAGTTAATTCATCAATTAAATTGATGGAATTAGTAAAAATTGCAAAAAAAACAGTGTAGTGAGGTGTTCAAGCTATTTGAAATAGTGGACGAACATAGTTTGGTTCGTGTGGGCTGCCCATCCATCCCACCCTTTGTTCGCATATTTTTTTTAATGGATACAAAGGTTTTATATTGTTTAAACAATGCGAGGAAGAATTTTATCCCATGGAAAAACTATGCGAACAAAGGTGGGGCGGGTGGGTGGTCCCTACCAACCTGACTATACCCGTCCACTATTTCTAACGGCTTGAACTATGCACTACACTATTTCTCACATTTTTTTTATGAATTAGCCGTAAATTAATAAATGAAATTAATTGAATCCTAGAAAGTTGATGATAGCAGAGTTGTGCTAATTCAAGTCGTTTGAAATAGTGGTTAGGCATAGTTAGGTTGGTAGGGAACAACAAACCCACCCACCCCACCATTGCTCGCATAGTTTTTTCCATGGGATAAAATTCTTCCTCGGATTGTTTAAACAATATAAAACCTTTGTATCCATTAAAAAAAATATGCGAACAAAGGTGGGATGGATGGACAGCCCACACGAACCAAACTATATCCGTCCACTATTTCAAATAGCTTGAACACCGCACTACACTGTATTTTTGCAATTTTTACTAATTCCATCAATTTAATTGATGAATTAACTTTAAACAATATAAGACCTTATTTACAAAAAAATTGAGTAATTTGCGATTTTTAAAAATGTTGCCATAGCTGATTTATCAAGGTTTATTTTACATCATTTTATTTGTTTTTACCGCCCCCACAACGGTTACCACAACTGTTGAATATTGATGAAAGTTAGAAATTCTAGTTTGATCCCAAAATATTTAATTTTTTACTCGAATTGAATTATTTGCAATGGTATTTTTGAGAATTTTGCTATAGCTGAATTATCAAGCTTTATTTTGCAACATATCATTTGTTTCTACCGTCCCCAGAAAGCTAATTACAACCGTTTGAAAATTGAGTGATTTGTACCATAGATTTTTTTGCAAATTTTGAATCTTACTTTAGATTCACAATAAAACTATATCATATGTCAATGTCAGTTTTTAAAGAGAATAACAATTAATGAGCATTCTTTTAATTGTTTGAAACAATTGATGAACATTCTTTTAATTGTTTGGAACAATTGATGAACATTATTTCAATTGTTTGAAACAATTGATGAACATTATTTCAAATGTTTGAAACAATAGATGAACATTATTTCAATTGTTTGAAACAATTGATGAACATTATTTCAATTGTTTGAAACAATTGATGAACATTATTTCAATTGTTTGAAACAATTGATGAACATTCTTTTAATTGTTTGGAACAATTGATGAACATTATTTCAATTGTTTGAAACAATTGATGAACATTATTTCAATTGTTTGAAACAATTGATGAACATTCTTTTAATTGTTTGAAACAATTGATGAACATTATTTCAATTGTTTGAAACAATTGATGCACATTATTTCAATTGTTTGAAACAATTGATGAACATTCTTTTAATTGTTTGGAACAATTGATGAACATTATTTCAATTGTTTGAAACAATTGATGAACATTCTTTTAATTGTTTGGAACAATTGATGAACATTATTTCAATTGTTTGAAACAATTGATGAACATTATTTCAAATGTTTGAAACAATAGATGAACATTATTTCAATTGTTTGAAACAATTGATGAACATTATTTCAATTGTTTGAAACAATTGATGAACATTATTTCAATTGTTTGAAACAATTGATGAACATTCTTTTAATTGTTTGGAACAATTGATGAACATTATTTCAATTGTTTGAAACAATTGATGCACATTATTTCAATTGTTTGAAACAATTGATGAACATTATTTCAATTGTTTGAAACAATTGATGAACATTCTTTTAATTGTTTGAAACAATTGATGAACATTATTTCAATTGTTTGAAACAATTGATGAACATTATTTCAAATGTTTGAAACAATAGATGAACATTATTTCAATTGTTTGAAACAATTGATGAACATTATTTCAATTGTTTGAAACAATTGATGAACATTCTTTTAATTGTTTGGAACAATTGATGAACATTATTTCAATTGTTTGAAACAATTGATGCACATTATTTCAATTGTTTGAAACAATTGATGAACATTATTTCAATTGTTTGAAACAATTGAAGAGCCTAGTTTGTATGTATGATAGCAGATAAACAGATAACTTAATTATATTTATATCTCTATCATAGATACTATTAAAATAGTATTAATATCTAATGAGTGAGATTCATTTTAACCCCGTGTATTAATTTTTCATATCAATGATAATATATAATATAATAAAATAATGTAATCCACATTCTCTAGTTTTATTGTAATTAACATACCTCTGTATACACCAACATTTCATAAATATATAAGGCACCTTACACGATCAATAATACTGTCAATCCTAGTGCATCTTATAAGGATAGAAGTTTATTTTCTATCATTATTCGGCTCCTTTTGCCGATTTGTAAACGCATTTTAGACGTTTTTAATTTGCATTGTTGGTTATGTTTACCAGCACGTATTTGTTTATTTTTTAATAACCAATATTGAATTAAGATATCGAGAAATGACTGTATATCCCAACTACAAGCATCTAGTGCCCTATGAAAACACAGCAGCCCCAAATCATTCACAAAAAACCTGACCGGGGGCATACATATGTACGAAACACAGACAACTTGTTGCATTAAGATGGCGCGAGCCGCAGAAGAAAACAAAACACTAACCTGTTGCCGTGTGGACCAGGCCGAGCAGCAGCACCGCGGACGTTGCTATAATCCAAATGTAATCCTTTCTACTGTTTGTAATCCACATTTTAGTTTAACTCCCCGCATGGGGCACACATAACACTCGAATTTTGCACACCTCACAATTGTATGAAACTGGTACGTTGGTGAATGAATGAATCCGCGCAATGACTAACACTCACGAACGGACAGCAAACGCAAAACGAATCTCCGAGTTTTTTTTAGTGATCAAACAAAACACAACCAAAAAAAAAAACGAATGTCCAACACACACACGCGATACACCGCCGACAACAGTCCGCTCGCTTCTGAGGGGAGCGCGCTTTGTTCGGAGACGCGACAAGATGGCGGGTGCCGTATTCATACGCCCTGCCAACCTGTTAATGCCTCAAAACGACCACAACCAAACATCCACAACTGATAAAAACTACCCCTATTAACACCAACACCACATATAATTATTACAGCAGTGTTTTTGGCGTAAAATCGCGCACTGTTTGATAGAAATCGCGCGTGAGAAAATCCGGGTACTACTTTTCGGTCGACTCGCTCACAAGAATTTTCCCTCCGGTGGTTTCACGGCAGGCCAATGGAAGCGTGCTCGCTGCGACCTGTTCGAACGCAATAAAGTTCATTCGGGATTTTTTGACTACTTTTGATCACAAAAAAAATCAAATCGAATGGGCCCGCGCACGTTATAAAATCGCTGTTAACACCCATAAAACGGACAATAATAAACGGGGAATGAACGCGTCGAAGAAGAATGTTTGATAAAACATGCGGTTTTACTATTACAATAAACAGGACTGGACTAAGGCTTGAACTAAGCCATTTATACAAGTACTCACCAACATCCCATAAACTTTATAGGGCCCATAAGCGATTGAATGGATAAATTAACACAACGTCATTGTGACAGATTATGCCAAAACAATTGTCAAACATCTTGAATAGCGTTTGTAATAGGACACCTTTTGTTTAATTATTCAGTGTTTCCAATAGAGAGAATCTAAAGTTACTACATTCTGTAGGTAATTTATTTATTATTGCTATAACAACGAATACTCATGGGTTCAATAGATATTGATAGATTTATGGAACGTCGGTGAATACGGGGGGTCACTGTATTATTTAGAAAAAATCACATAAATACAATATTAAATAATAATAATAAATCAATAAATAATGTTGTAATTGCGAAAAATCTAAAAAAGATTTGTCTGCACACACAAATCTTTTTTAGATTTTTCATACACACATATAGAAAATGATATAGCGGTGGAATAATAATAAATTCAAATACAAAATAATAACACCGTAATACACACTGTTAATATTCCATTTAGAAATAGTTATAGAATTTAATATATCAATTCTTATATATAAAACGATATAGGAAAGTAGATAATGTCATACGAGCTTTATATATGTTAAAATTATAATATTTAAGTAAGCTATCTATTATACCACTACTATAATTATTATTATTATTCGATATAGATTTAATTTTTCAATATGTTATTGTTGTAGGGAGATATATCAATAAATAAAAATAGTTTAAAAATCGTTGAAAATCTCCGTCTGCGTGATTGTATGTTTGGTCGATATATCCGCGACAGCACGTTAAACTCGCCGTGTGCTCGGTGGACGTTTGTATCGGTAATTAGTGAGATAAGTAATTAATTGACTTTTTCAACCATTACTGGATTACGGATAGCAACCATGGCCACAGGGTCAGCTCTCAAACTGCCCGCAATAAATAAGCAAATAATCGAAATCAAGAAGAAAATACAGCTATCAGGTAGTACTAGTTAAATAATTGTTTTATACACTTAATCATTTCAAATCTGCTATAAAGACAAACATAAATAAATGAGCCTATAAGAATGAACGTGTAACTCATATTTGAACTGTTGATTTTGCGTTTGGTATTTATGTAAAAGAAATATTTCAATTTTCGTTACGTTTTATGCCCAAAATTGTAGAAATAAACTAGATTTTGGCGATGTCTGTGTGTATATATGTGTGTATATATGTGTGTATGTATGTGTGTATGTATGTGTGTATGTATGTGTGTATGTATGTGTGTATGTATATATGTATGTATGTATGTATGTATGTATGTCTGTTTTCTGTGCACAATTTTGTATAATAACCCATATAATTTTGTTCACAGACATACCGACAGACATACAGAGAGACAGACATACATACATACATACAGCCATCGCAAGAATTAGGTATATTTCGACTATTTGAGGCAAAAAACGTAACGAAAATTGATTTTTTTTCTAAATGATTCGCGACAACAATACCTTCCTTTTGGTGTAATTTTTTTCCCGGAAAGTTATCGAATATTCCCACAATCTTCGTTAAAAAACGTGAAGGCGTTTTCGGTAAAACAATAGCTTCCTTTACATCACTAATGTATTCGGAAAATAATATTAATATTTGTTTTATTACCACATAACTTAACCTTATGTAATATACATATATACAATAATACTAACGATACGCCTATAATATGTTGTGTATTTGTTATAGAGGGTCAACGTAAGGCTCTTTTCGAACAAATCGAAAGTGAACGCAAAAGGGATGCAGACGAAATTGTAAGACTCAAGGGGGCGATTGGGACACTGGGGGTGCGTATGCGGGAGGAAAAGCTGTGCGCTCTCAGGACGCGAATGAATGTCGCACAGGTGAAACCTGTGCTGAGACATGTGGGCGACAAAACGTGCCAGGAAGTGATTGCAATCTTGGACTTGCAACAGATTGATAAGAATAAACAATTAGATGTACTGACTTATAAAATGAAACAGGTATATTCATAGCTAATAGCATTTCTATTTTCTATTATTTTCGTTGTTACTGTAAACATGTGTTGGTTGATATAGTTTATATATGTATACAATAATTATGTATTTCAAGGAAAATAAAAGTCATTATTATTATATATAATATTTAATATTAGTAAAACTTGAGATTGTTTGTTGTTACACCATTTTGAAAAATATTAGTAAATAGATAATTGGATGGAATAATTAAATATGCATACCAAATATAGAAAATATATCTTTAAAAATATTTGTCACCAATCAAAAGATAGGCTTATTCAAATCCTTGTATATAAAAACGAAGACAATATTATGAAGCCAAGCGACCTGTTAGTTGTGCTAACAGAACGGTAAAAGAAGGGGCCGCAGGTTCCATCAAAGTTGACCATAATGAATCAATTAATTTTTAATATGTAAAAAGCAAAATTCTTAATTAAAAGATTACTATTAATTCAAAATACTTAAGCTCGGTTTTATAAAGGCTATAAACCCATGATTATATTGTTAGTTGTTGCGTATATTGTCTTTAACTTTTCATATCCATCGATGATGATATCTTTTTAAGATTTTTTTATTCAATATTGAATTTTTATATTAGGGCAGTTTGTATAAAGCAGATAACCCTCGAAATTATTTTGACATCGTAATTCTAACCTGACTTTTGCCAATTTTGACACATACTGCGACGTTGCCATATATAAACAGAGATACATACTGTTTATATATGGCAACGTCGTATTATGTGTCTAAATTGGTAAAAATGAAGTTAGAATCACGGATCTCAAATTAACTTCGAGGGTTATCTACTTTATACAACCGTGCCTTAATATTCCAATTCAATATTAAATAAATAAAAACTTAAAAAGATATCATCCTTGATGGAAATGAAAAGTTAAAAACAATATTTGTTATTTATTGTTATATATTTTATAGCCTTTATAAAACCGAGCCTAAGTATTTTGAATTAATAGTAATCTTTTAATTAAGAATTTCGCTTTTTACATATTAAAAATTCATTGATTCATTATCAAGCATTTCACCATTTGGAAATTGATTCATGATACTCGGTTGAATTATATGAATTTTATCTATCTATCTATATACCGGGTGATTTTTTTAACCTGAATTTTCAAATACATCGAAAAATAATCACTATACGAAACAAAAATGTCATTAATCAAAATTTAATGATTCCGAGTGGGAATTACATTAGCTTTAAAATCAGTTCCCCAATCCCAGCCCCTGGGGGAAAGAAAAAATAATAATTTTGTTGATTTCAGCGCCATCTAGTACGAATCGAAAACAAATTCAGACAAATCCTTCGTACTTTTAGCCATAGAACTAATTGAGCCTGTGAGAATGAAGGTGGTTCAAGTCATATTTAAATTGTCTTGAAAAGGAGAATATTTTGTGTTTGGTATTTATATAAATCGACGTATGCAGTTACATTTTTATTTATGAATAAATTGACTTCATGTCTGTAACTGCACACGTCGATTTACATAAATACCAAACGCAGAAACTTCTCCTTTTCAAGACAACTCAAATATGACTTGCACCACCCTCATTCTCACAGACTCAATTAGTTCTATGGCTAAAAGTACGAAGGATTGGTCCAAAAAAATTCGATACATAATAGATGGTGCTGCAATCGACAAAATTCTTTTTTTTTCTTTCCCCCAGGGGCTAGGGTTGGGGAACTAATTATAAAGTTAATGTAATTCCCACTTGGAATGATTAAATTTTGATTAATGACATTTTTGTTTCGTAGAGTGCTTATTTTTCGAGGTATTTGAAAATTCAAATTAAAAAAATCACCCGGTATATAGATAGATAAATAAAATTCATATAGTTCAACCGAGTATCATGAATCAATTGCTAAATGGTGACATACTTGATAATGAATCAATTAATTTTTAATATGTAAAAAGCGAAATTCTTAATTAAAAGATTACTATTAATTCAAAATACTTAGGCTCGGTTTTATAAAGGCGCTGCAATCGACAACATTCTTTTTTTTCCCAGGGGCTAGGGTTGGAGAACTAATTATAAAGTTAAAGTAATTCCCACTTGGAATGATTAAATTTTGATTAATGAAATGTTTTTCGTAAAGCGTTATATTTTTCGAGATATTTGAAAATTTCAAGTTAAAAAACTCACCCAGTATAACAACATTTAAAAAAAATTCGAATTAAAGACTAACAAAAATTTAACAATTTTTAAAAACACTCTGTATACACTTGAAATTGTATTATATAATTGATAACCATATAGTAATGGTTATTAATTATATACAATTTCAAGTGTGCTATTTGCTTGAAATATTTTTTAGAAAGAAACGATTTTAAAAAATCTAGCCGAAAAGTACCAAGAGCTGTTATCGCGCAATATAAAAACGAATAGAAGCGCAAGGAATAAACCTCTAAATCAAAAGGTTAGTATCTACAAACACAATTTAATTTGTTTCGATTCTATATACAGGTTGTTAGGTAAATACCCTGTATAACAACAGATATTAGATTTTAGGAGAAATCAGAAATAAAATAAATGCGATGGAAGTGCAGTGGAGGGAGTCCGAACATGTAAGGAACAAATATAAAATCATTAAACGAGCCTTATTGGAGGATGCAGCACGATTTGATAGCCAAATGTTTCTAATGAATGAAGAGTTGCAGGGGCAACACATGGAAATAGACAAGCTTCAACAAGTATGTAACTTACTTGTGTCTATATACACCATCTAGTGTAGTAATAGGGTTTAATTACAAAAAAAATCGTATGAATATTCAGTCCTGGTTTTTCCTGGCATATAAATAATACTGTATTTATGGTACAACCAACCCCCGAGTGGTTATATACAAATATGATACAACTAACTCCCTAGGAAGAAAGTTAAACGCCATCTGGCGGCACCACATCAATTAGTGACAATTATTACCATATGGGTGTGCATTACTAATTGATATCGTGCCGCCAGATGGCGTTTAACTTTCCTCCTAGGGAGTTAGTTATATCATATTTGTATATAACCACTAGAGATGTGTGTTGAAATCATTCACACTAGCTGAAGTACACTGACGAGATCTAACAAGATCGAAATCTAGATATATAGATTGCTAAGAGGTGGGTTCACACTTATATCTGTTTAATACTTTAATTTTCGACTTATTAATCTAAAAATTTAATACATTTTTAGATAAATTCCGAAGCAAGCAAAATGCGCGCTTCGGCCAGGAATGCTTTACTGCAAGAGGAAAAACTGGTTGTAGCATCAGGAAATGCAAGAGAACAACAGGCGGCAGAAGGCAACAAACTTGTGCAAGAACGCAAACACGATTTAGAGAAATTCGAGAGACGTTTCTATCAAGCCCCTAAACAACAACGAATTGAGATTGAAGAAGACAGTCCTAAAGAGGACGAGAATACAAGCTCTAATATCGATCCTATGGAGGTTTTCGGGGAGATTTTTGAAGCATTAAAAGAAACAACAGGTAAAGCTGTATATATATATATATATATATATATATATATATATATATATAAAATACAATTATCTACCTTACTATATTTACTCTTTTAAATATAAGATATAATTTAAGACACTGTCTTTAGGTAGTTCATCAACCAGTGATGTATTGAAAAAGTTCCAAGCACAGAAAGCGACGCAGAGCCGACTATCGGAGCTCAGAGAGAACTCGGAACTGATGAAAAGAAAACTGGAAAAGACACAGGAGAAATACGCTGTGGAGCATGAGCAACTCAAATTTGTAGGCAACAAAGACGCCGAACAGTACGTATATTTTATTTTCCGAGTATGTACATTAAATGAAATGTCTTGTCCCCCTGTTTCAACTCTGTACCGTCTCTATTTACAATGCTAGAGAGATGGTTTATATGTGAAATATTTCAAGCCTTATAGATTGGCGATAAACTCTATTCTCTAGGGCTCTGTCCGTTTGGCTACTAGTAGTGACGTCACGCTCATACTATAAATACAGAGTGATGTCAGCATGTGTCACTACTAGTAGCCAAACGGAGAGAGCCTAGTTCTTACCGTTTCGCGCTGTAGTGAGTAGTGAGGTATAGGGAAGTATTAACGAAAAAGAAAGAGCAACTCACTATCTACAAGAGCCACTAAAAAAATACCCATTCCATTTGGAATTACAGAGTTATTGACAGCTCAAAACTTGATCACCCTGTATAATAAGTGAGTTACCTGTCAAAATTTTACGTGAAATTTGTACAAAAAATACACAATAAAAATATACATGAATTTTAGTGCAACATTTTTCTATAAAATTTCAAAAACTCGATTATTTTTCGTTTCAAGTGACATTATCTCAAAAATTATTGCAATTAGATCCGTTATTTCTTATACCATATTGTACTATTTTTTTTGTCATACTTTTGGAATTTATAAGAAAAAAATATGTTTAAAATTAGAACTTTGATGCAACACCCGGTATATAACAATGGTATTTTCAAAAAAAAAAAAAATAGAAGGTGCTCCTTATATAGGCTACATATATCTGAAAAGAGTTTCTGAATGATAATTAAATGAATTCCGAATGAAGATTAAAGATGATAATTAAAGCACAATCCGCCAACGCGTTCGTTGTGGAACCCTCTATACATAAAATGACTATTAACTATTATGCAACCAAAGTTACATTAAAGGTTGGTGTTAGTCAACCCATGTCACACATTCACATAACAATACGTACATACGCAGATATACATATACACACACACATATATGCAAACACACACATATATACATATCCACACACATATACATAGGCACATACACATATATACATATACACACACACGCACACATATATACATATACACACACACACACACACTACTAACAAATTTTCACATATAGCCGCTTTCAGTCAAGATCTGGTCTGGGCTGTTCTAACACGTGAAGAACTGCGCTCGGAACAGCTCCCGATAAACAAAATCGGCTATATATGTACATTTGTTACTTCCACCTTTAATTCTGTACTTATCAATATTGCGGTTTTTACAGGTGCTTTTGCTTAACATTACTAGTCGCCCTGTGGCGTGCTGTATCGCTGTTAAGTTCTGAGATCGTGCGCCAGTTGTAAGTGCATCTGGAGCAGTTTGCACAACAAACAGAACAAGAGACAATAAGCAATACACAGTGATAAACGAAAATAGCTATAATATGCATATGGCGTCCATCGAAGCAACTTATACCATCATAAAGCTAGTAAAAAGTTACATCAGTTTAACATACGCCCCACACAATCTACGTGAACATAAGAAAGTAATTCGCAACAAAACCACCGCGTTGGTTGGCAAATTTAGTTAACATCGCGTACAATTAAAGCCAAGTGACGCCATCGCGATATCTCGCTGAAAAATGTATCTACAGCCGAGGGTGTTATATCATTCGAAAGCGCGCGCAAAAACGAACAGTTTGGTAGTATTCATATAATGCAATTGATTGAATTTACCTTATTCTCAGCCGGTGCAAATCAGGAAGAGATACGACGCGCGGTTTTTCTTGCACAACCGCACAACAAATGTCAATTGCACGCGCATGCGCGATGCGCTGGCGGCGTACCAGTGGCGTATCATAGGGTTTTTGATAATCTTGTATTTATAATAAAAGTAACTTATATTTAATGCAGCCTAATTATAATCGCCTCCTGTGGCAAGCCAAACATTCAGAAAATTAATAAAAATTGAAGTGTATGCGATGAATTAGAAATTACCAATCTTTTTTACAAGACCGGTCTGAATCATAGACAAGATAGATAGAAAACTTAACATACACTTTTTTGAAAACCGTTTCTCAACGCCATCTACTGAGTGAAACGCGAAATAATTAGCTCAGCTCTGAACCATAACTTTCTTATATTTACTTTGGGAAATAAATAAATTTATTTCCCAAAGGAAATATAAGAAATACAAATAAATAAAAAAAAATTAAAATAAATAAATATATTTCCCAAAGGAAATTAAGAAATACAAATCAATAAAAAAAATTATTTCCCAAAGGAAATATAAGAAATACAAATTGTAATTATTTTAATAATAAAAAAACAATAAGACAATAAACAAGAATTAAATAATGTAATATCCCAAAAATATTCATAATTATCAAGACTAAATAGTAAACAAGTTATGACGAGTTCAACTGTTTTATATATATATATATATATATATATATATATATATATATATATATATATATTTAATTTATTTTAATTAATATTATTTTATTTAATGATCAGAAATGCTGAGGAATTAGAAAATATAAACACCGACATCGATGAACAGTGCGAAAGAAAACGAGAACTACAAGCAAACATCAGCAACACGGAGTCGGTGGCCAAATCAATTCTTGATAAATTACAATCATTCTACTTTAACTTCAATCGCAACAATAAGAATGAAGAGGACCCGCTAGCCATATTGCAGTTTTTGCAAACAATAGTCAAAGATGTTGGGAAGAAAAAGGCGGATGAAGACGAAATGGAAAAACAGGTATTTAATACATATTATTTTACGAATATTTCCTTAACATTCAAGTTCAATTAATCACATTACCTATGATTACTCCGCACGTTCATTTTTTTTGGAACAACTCCGTGTCATATGCGCAGGAAATCGGTTTTATCGAGTTTTTTCCTTTGTTAGTGGACCAACTTTACTTAAATTTTCACAGGATCATCCTATCTCGCTTTATCAGCTGATTTCCGAGTTTGGCCACGATCCGGTTGCCCGAAATTTTGTTCACAGACAAACAGGCGGACACACGCACACACAAATATTATCAAAAAATGACTATTTCGAAAATAGTCGAAATAGTCAATTTTTTGATAATATTTGTATTAAAATATTTTTTCATTAAAATTACAAATTTAATGAAATATACTATGATTTTTCGACCAACAAACGACTGTGTTATTTTCAAAAGAAGACTATTTCGAAAATAGTGCTCACAGACAAATAGGCGGACACACGCACACACAAATATTATCAAAAAGGGACGAAATAGTCCCTTTTTGATAATATTTGTGTATGCGTGTGTCCGCCTGTTTGTCTGTGAACAAAATCCCGGGCATAAAACATGCAGAAAAGTGAAATTTAGCTATTTTAATTTGTTCGCGATAATAGAAAGGAAGCTACAATTATCGCCAACAATTTAAAATTGCTAAATTTCACTTTTCTCTATGTTGCATGCCCGGAATTTTGTTTACAGGCAAACAGGCGGACACACGCACACACAAATATTATCAAAAAGGGACTATTTCGTCCCTTTTTGATAATATTTGTGTGTGCGTGTGTCCGCCTGTTTGTCTGTGAGCACTATTTTCGAAATAGTCTTCTTTTGAAAATAACACAGTCGTTTTTTGGTCGAAAAATCATAGTATATTTCATTAAATTTGTAATTTTAATGAATTTCGATTCTGTTTCGCTATATTTTACTTATAAAGTTAACACTTACCCTCACAGATGGAGTTACTGGAACTCAATGAAGAAAAATGGCTGCCACATCCTTACGTGGACATTCTACGCCGAACACCGCTGCCTCAGCACGCGTCAGCAACGCCAGTACCAGCACAAGGTAATAATTTTTTTTCAAACAGGATATCATGCGGATATATGTTTGGTGTATGAGAGGTTCTTTATTCCAAGGAATCAGGTAGACTAACACGATCATACGTCTTCAATCTAATAAGGAATAATAAGGAATTAATGATTTAATGCAACTATAAGGATTAATTAATGTAACTACAAGGTTAATTAATATAACTACAGGGTTACTCAATGCAACTTTATCAATTTAAAGATGAATTATAATCTTATAAATTCTTGTTAACTTTTAATTGAATAGTTTCATGGATGGCAACGTTGCATTATGTGTCATAGTTATCAAAAATGACGTTTAAATCACAGATTGGAAATTAATCTTCACAATTTATGATTTACACGTCATTGTTATCAACTTTGACACATAATGCGACGTTGCCATATATGAGACTTATTCAATTAAAAGTTAACAAGAACGTATGCAACATCTAACAATAATATTATTACAGGCTATAGATAAGTGTGACCTACAGCGCTGCATGTGATCTACAATTTTTACTTTGTAACAAATTGCGACGTTGCAATATATTGGCAGAGATCTCTTTTCTCTTGTGGGTTCGAGTCCCATCGGAGTTTTTGAGCTTATATTAATTAATATTTGATAATTCTGGTGATTATTCACTCACATCAGAAACATTTATATAATATATATATATATATATATATATATATATATATATATATATAATAAGAGAAAATTATTCTCTAACAATATATTGCAACGTCGCATTTGTTACAAAGTAAAGATTGTAGATCACATCCAACGCTGTAGGTCACACTTTACTTTTCTATAGCTTGTAATAATATTATTGTTAGATGTTGTATAAGTTCTTATTAACTTTTAATTGCATGATCTCATGTATGGCAACGTCGCATTATATGTCAAATTTGATAACAATGACGTGTAAATCATAAATTGTGAAGATTACTTTCCAATCTATAATTCTAACCTCCAATTTGACAATTTTGACATATAATGCGACGTTGCCATACATGAAATTATGCAATTAAAAGTTTACAAGAAGATATGCAACATCTAACAATAATATAATTACGGACTATAGATAAGTAACGTGTGATCTACAGCGCTGCGTGTGAAGAAGAATTTATAAAATTATAATCCATCAAATTAAATTCGTTATCTGTTTTATACAACCGAGCCAAAATAATTTAAATATATTTCTAGTGTGTTCAGAGGATGAAGAGGAGGTACCATCGCGTGGCTTTCTAAAACGACAAGCCCTGATGGTGGTGGACGCCAAAACAAAACGCAAAGCGCTCCGTTTCCAAATGGCCCGCAGGAAATAAATAACCAATCCCGACCAATTACATTCATATAATATAAATGCCGATTTATTAACTTAACAATTAAAAAATAATTACATTAATCCACTTTCGCTCCTATATAATGCCTCTCCTACTCAATCTCTCTCCTTCATTCTATCATTCTAATCAAGTGTGCCACCCTATAGACGAGTTTTTTTTTTAAAACAAACGACCAAAGGGCTGCATCCAAACCGTGCACAGTCTCAATTTGTTTATATATATAACTTACTAAAATTTTCATAATATAAATAATCATTTAGTTATTTACAAAAAAAAAAATAATAATAATAAAAATTTTAATTTAACAACACATGTCGTTTTTAATATTTTTTTAATTGACTAACAAATGTTTTTCTTTTTTCGAGCCCATTTATGTAGTATATTAATTTAGTTGGTTGTGACATACAAACAATTGCAATTCAAACTGTCTCAACAAAATTATTAATAGACATATTTTTGACAAATGTACTCATTAACAATTTTGGTATATTTCTCAAAAATATGCTCATTAATATATTTGTCAAAAATATGCTCATTAATATATTTGTCAAAAATATGCTCATTAAATTTTTTGTTTAATATCAGTTGAATCAACATATTTTTGATATATGTAACAAATTTCAACCAAATTCAAGAGCTACAACTGGAATTACATCGATATTAATGAAACTTATAATAGTCACAACTTCATCTAAATTAAAATAATCATAAATCAGGCAATATTTTCACTATTAAAATAATCAATTAAATACATATATGAGGCATTAAGAACAAAAATGAACTAATCTTCAAATTTTAAAAATCTAGTTTTATGTTATACCTCACGCACCGAAACAATTGGGAGCAGTGTTCACGTGATCACTCAATTACTTCGGCGATTCTAGTATAGTACTTATTAGTACTGATTCTAGTATAGTATTTATTAGTACTAATTCTAGTATAGTACTTATTAGTACTAACATAAAAATAAGTTTTTTTTTCTTTGAGGATTAGTCAAATTTTGCCCTCAATGCCTCATATTTAAACATAATGTTGTATAATATATCACAAGTCCCCGGAAAGAAAGTGAAAATAAACTACAGCTCCTTATAAAACAAACACAAACTAACCCTGTTCTCATGCACAAGAAATATTTGCGCCTAATCTTTCTTCACTTCACTTCACAATCAACCAACATGATTAATAGTAATAATAATAATAATAATCAAAAAGTGTGGCAGTGTTATTCATCAATATTTGGCAGTTATTTTGCGCTACCGTAAAAAACTATATATCTTATTGTTGAGTACAGAACAATTTATCATAATTTTTTTTTTCTCCATAGGCGTTTCACACACACACATACAACAAAACATGTATATAATATATATATATATATATATATATATATATATATATATATATATATATATATATATATAATCACCAACTAATCAGGAGTGCCAATTTGTCTAAATCATCCATAAAACATATGTACAGGTGTGTAAAGTTAATAAATATAATATGGTGATCAAATTGGTAATAAAAAGAAAATATGATTGGGCACATTAATTATTTACAATTAAAATAAAGTCTGATTCGGAAATCAAGAGGGCCCAGTCGTAAAACGTAATAAAAGTTGATAACAAATGTATATAACAAATTTGATGATTTTTAATTATCAAGTGATCGTTATTTTTTTTTAAAATTTTAATAACGATTTTTAGCGTTTATAAACGATTTGAGGGAGTTATTTGTGATTGGTTTAATTATAATCCTGTTGGTAAGGATTTTGGGTTATTTAATTATTGACAAAAGCAAGTGAAATAATAGTTATAATGATTACGATTTAAAGAGTGAACATAATATTTTGAATCGAATTATGTGAAAAATGTAATTTTTAGGCTAGCTCATGTCATTTCTAAGTATATACATGCTATTTCCGGTGTATCAACGCAAACTTCCTGTTTCGCAATACTGACTTCCAGAGACGGAAATCCCCACTCTAAAAGGCCCCCAGGCAGACCACCAAAGAGATGAAGGGAGAACTGGTAGTCATCACAAGCAACTTTCTAAAGCTGGAAAACAGTCTGTAAGCCTATTTCAAGAAGAAGAAGAAGAAGACTTCCGGTTAGACAACACCTATTTCCGGTTTCACTATTTCGATTGACTGAAACCCAGAAATGCGTTTTTGCCGAACATTATTATGTATTTAGTTATTATGTTATTATTATTCCAATGTTATTTTGTTGACAATAGCTGTATATATTTAGCTGAAATAAATTACATTATGTTTGACAACATCGCATTTCCGGTTTTCAGTCAATCTAAAACAGTGAAACCGGTGTTGTCAAACCGGAAGTCTTCTTCTTCTTGAAATAGGCTTACAGCCGGTTTTCAGTAGACCAAATGCAACGGTCAAAATCACATTTCTAGTTGATCTACTATCAGTTTCGGTTTTACAAACATATCTTCTGGTTTTCCTCACGGAAAAGAAGGCATGTGATTAAATAAAATCTTCTGGGTTTTCAATAGCCAAAAATTATTTCCTGTTTATTTTTCCGGTTAACGGAAATGACGTGCACATTTTTAAATGTTGTTTTAATATGACTATTGCATATAAATCTAAAAAAAACTATAGATTATTTAAATAATAGTTTGGTTATAAAATAATTAGATCCAAAAAATCTCAAACGCACTTGCCATTTATATACCCTTGTAAAACAATGAAATCACATAATAACTCCCCCAAAAAATCATTTCCTTCCATCATAATAAACCCCCGCGACTAGGGACAAGCCTATAAACATTTACAAACAGCTTAAAAAAAGAAATTAAAACTCACATCATCAATCAAGTCATCCCGTTGCTGACCCCCTCCCACTCCATGAGGTACTCCAGCTTCCCACTCGGCCCATACCGTTTGGCCTTGACGGTAAACCGCTCGCCATCCAAAATCCGTGTAGCCGCCCCAAAATAACTATGCACAGAACTCTTCAAGTCATCCAAACTAATATCAGGCTCCTGCTTGACGGGACTCGGTTTCGGTGTGGGCGGTTTCTTCTCCTTCTCCCCCGCAACGGGCGTTTTATCACCCCGCTGCCGCAACCGTCGCCCATTCAACGCATAATCCACACAATTCCCAATCGCAGCACTATTCCAATCACCATCCCGCGGACTAGCCGGGACTACAGCTGCTGTTTTACTGGCAGTCTGTCCGCTGGTGTAATTGGGAAGTTGTCCGCTGCGGCTGCGGCGTAATTTACGTCTTTTGACCTCCCCATTTGGCCCTATACAGATGTCCTTTTCGCTCAACTGCCGTTTATAGGGTCTCCCCACCGGCCGGCCCGGTATAACGGCTGTTAGTGGTAACGGTAGTGTAATCGAGTCTTTACTTCTGCGCTTCTTCCCGCTGTCCTCGCCGCGGAGAAACGTTAAAAACGGATTGTTTTTACCCTCGAAGTCCTTTGGGGGCGGTATTATTAAATCTAGCGTACTTTTTGAGGATGTTTCATCGCCTGAGGTATCACATAGTTCTTTTTTCAGGCTGATTGAATGCTCGGAGTAGTCTGATATTTCGGGCGCTGTGTTTGATGTTGGTGGTGTTGGTGGGGCTGATACGGATGACGGGGGTGTTAAGGGTAACTCGGTTTTTATGTTTTTGCCATCGAGGCTCACGCGGGTCGTCCTGCGTTTGACAACGTCTTCCTTTACGTTTTTCCGTTTCTGTCGGCGCATCAGTTTGTCTCGTTTGCGCAGATTTAGGGATAGCAGTCGTTTTTTGTGTTTCAAACTGAGTTTGGGGAATGGAACGCTTTTTTTGACACAGCCAGCGCCGCGGTAGGCCGGCTCCAGTTCGGGACTCGGACAGGGTGACTCGGTTTCTGATAAGTTGTGCCGATCCCGGTATATAGTGCCCATCATTATGTTCAACATGTGAACGTTTGGGGGTACAACGTGGCTTTCCGTGTCGGGGTACGGTAGGAACTGTAGCCGCCGGTTGCCCAACCATCGTTCTTTTAATTCTTCTTCTGATAATACGCCAGTTGGGGCGACTGTTACGCAGGGCGCTGGCGGCGGTAGACGGACACGCAGGCCCCATATCGTTGTGCGCTTTTTAATCTCCCGTCCACACTTGAAACGGTTACGATTGTTCGTGAGGACGGAGAGGATGTTCTCGCGACGCTCGGTTTTACTACTAATATTATAAATCTAAACATAAAAATTTAAATTACTATTATACTAACCAATAACATATTATATTAATAAAACAGTTACTACTAGCGCCATCTATCGATTCTAAAAATTGTTATGTTATATCATGGCAGTCTTAATCACGTGACACTCCCCACCCATATCATTGTTGAAATTGATTCGAAACAAAAGATTGATTAGAAAGTGCCATCTATTGAGTAAACTATACAATAAATACCAAACTACCGTCAATTATAACTGCCAGAAAGATAGGCTTTAAGACTAAGGCTACTAGAGCATATTTAAATTTACCGTCAAATATCACTACCAGATCACAATTCGATGACGTAACATTTTTGCCGCCACCATATTGGTCGACGGAAATGCGACGCCTTTTTCTATACAGTTTTTAAGTCTTTGCAATAAGTCCAGCTCTGTGGCTGAATGTTTAGAGGCGCCGTCTATCTCGTTTGTTCGTTGAGTGAGAGTTTAAATCCCGTTATGGGGGAAATTTCGAAATATATTAATTCACAGTTCGATGACGAAACATTTTTGCCGCCACCATATTGGTCGACGGGAAATGCGACGCTCTCTTGTATACAATCCATGTATCTACTTTCTCGTAAAAATTATTTAGATCACCAATATATTGATAAAAAATAGATGGCACATGTAGCAACTATCAAATTTAAATTAAATAATATCTCTTACCTTTGGAGGTAGTTGTAATGCATGCCAGTTATCATTAATATAAGGTACTATAATGGTGTCGAGGTCGTAATACTTCTTAGTATTGAAGGCGGTAAGGTTGAAGAGCATCAAATGCACCAGATCGATCCAGTTGAGCTCAAGGCGGCGGACAAACTCATTGCCACCATTGCATGTGGTGCAGGAAAACACATAGAACCGATCACCACAATAAAGAGGGTACTTAAGGCAGCTTATGCACTTCTCGTGGAACCACTGGCGGCAGCGACCGCACTGCAACATTTGGGTGTACCAGTGGCCTTGCTGTCCGCAGTAGCAGTAGGTTTGTTCAAGGTTCACACGGTGGTATGTGTCCCATGACAGCGAATCCGGCTGAAAGAGAAGAATGTGATTTGTCAACATCACTTACTCAGTCATAGGCCTCTATTCTGTAACTACAGATCGATCGAAATTATTGAGAACGAACTTAATGGCATCTTATAACTCAGTTCTGTTAAGAATAAGTTAGTGGAGTGGAGTAAAATGAGAAGGATATACAAAAGCTGCTTTTGTTTACATTTCGGAAGCGATATGAGTGCACATTGCTGATTGATATAGTGTCGCCAGATGGCGTTAAACTTTCTTTCTAAAGAAAAAGTTGCATTACAAATAGATGCTGATACAATCTCAAATTACTTACATCATATGGCAGCTTTTTTAGCATCAAAGATGACGTGTCTTTCTCTATAAGGACTCTTCGTGCAGCCTCCTTTTTGCTTTGCTTCAACTCAATACTCTTTCGCTGCTTGAGGGGCTCGGTTTCAGTACATCGTTTGCACATCCAAGTTGAATCTATATATAACAAAATTATTCAATAAAAGTTAATTTAAATGTTAAATCCGGGGCCAGTCGACAGTTATTTATCGTAACATATGTTTATTGGAGTAATTAGATTGCTTCTGGTTCAAATAAATAAAACATAAGCAATGAAAATAAAATGGTTAACTTGTAAGAATAAAATGCCTCCAATAAAGATTTTATAATCAATTCTTCTTTCTCCTGTCAACCTCGGATATATTTTTAACTGTTTAGTGTTGGCTGCTTAAAAATTTATTTAAAAATTGAGACACTAACGCAGAAAAACTGTAGAATAAAAAGTCTCAACAAATTGTAAAAAGTGAAACCCTCTGCCATCTATTGTTTGAACTGTGGAACTAATAGTCGAGTTTCAAACCTTCACTCAGGATTAAGTTTTTAATAATTACTACTACTTAACATAAATCTGATGTGACCAGTGCACATTACTTTCGTCATATGTATCATAATTATTAAGAAACATGTTTTTACATCTCATCTACTGTATGCAGTTTTTTTTATAAAGCCTTCTACCATCTATCGTCTGTACTGGAGAACTAATAGCCAAGTTTCAAACCATAAGTCTGTCTTTAAATACATTTTTTAATAGAAATTATTAAATCGGTTTGATTCAATATCTTAAAGATAAAACATAACGTGCTAATATTCTTTGGAAGTTATAGAATCAAAATTCTCTAACAAAATAGCAAATATAGCTAAACTTAAGGTTTGAAACTTGGGCTATTAGTAATAGTTGAGACAATAGATGTCATAGGGTTTTGAATAGTCAAGTTTTAAACTGTAAGTTTGGCTGTATTTGCTATTTTTGGTATTATTTATTCTATAACTAAAGATATATATATATATATATATATATATATATATATATATATATATATATAAAGATAAAACATAACTAAAATTTGCTAAAATTATCTAAAAGTTATAGAATCAAAATTTTCTAAGAAATTATCAAAAATGGCAAATATAGCTAAACTTAAGATTATAAACTTTGCTATTGGTAATAGTTCAGACAATAGATGGTATAGAGGTTTGAATAGTCAAGTTTTAAACCTGAAATGTGGCTGTATTTGCTATTTTTGGTTTATTGTTAGAGAATTTTTATTTTATATATTTCCGATAATTTTAGCAATTTAGCTATAGTTTGTCTTTAAGATATAGAAACTAAATTCTCTAAGAAAAGACTAGCATAGCAGATAGAGCTAAACTTAAGGTTTGAAACTTGCTTATTAGGAATAGTTCAGACAATAGATGGCATAGAGTTTTGAATAGTCAAGTTTCAAACATTAAGTTTAGCTGTATCTGCTATGCTAGTCTTTTCTTAGACAATTTAGTTTCTATATCTTAAAGACAAACTATAGCTAAAATTTCCTAAAATTATCGGGAAGATATATAATCAAAATTCTTTAAGAATAAACCAAAAATAGCAAATACATCCACGCTTAAAGTTTAAAACTATTCAAAACCCTATGCCATCTATTGTCTGAACTATTACCAGTAGTCAAGTTTCAAACCATAAGTGTAGCTGTATTTGCTATTTTTGGTTTTTTCTTTCTGATTCTATAACTACCAGATAATTTTAGCAAATTTTAGTTATGTTTTATCTCTAAGATAAGAAAATTCTCTAAGACTGGCATACCAAAATATTGGCTATTTTTGATCTTTTCTTAGATAATTTTAATTCTATAACTTCTAGAGAATTTTAACAACTTTTAGTTAGGTTTTATCTTTAAGAAATAGAATAAAAATTCTAAGTAAAGACCAAAAATAGCAAATACAACTAAACTTAAGGTTTGAAATTTGGTAATAGTTCCGACAATATATGGCAGATTTTGAAATGAAGTTTTCCATCAATAAAGCATTATAATATATATATATATATATATATATATATATATATTTAAAGATAGTAAAGACAGAAACAACTTTGAAACTAGGTATTAGTTCCCCAGTACAGACAATAGGTTTTTATAATATGTGGCAACTAGAATTTTTGATTAGAAATTATTAAAATGGCTTAGTTTTTAATAATTTCTATTTTATAAGAAAAACATAGACATGTAAATATATGTAATGACATTACCTTCTTTTCTAAAATGTTGTGGTATCTCCGGCTGATGACACTTCTCATGATAGCCCCTGCCACACTTCTCACATACAATAATCTCCAGTTTGTTCTTGGGTGCAGACTTCTTGCACACCACACAGAGCAAATTCTCCTGTTTTGGTGGACTCAGTTTAACTAAATCCTTGAAACATGACCAATTATCTGTGTTGTCTCCAAACTTGACTAAACACAGCTCTCGCACCCCATCCACCTCAACCACTGTGCCCAAGTAGTAACGTCCATCTTTGTGCTTTAGTAAAATATCCTGTCCAGGATTGAAATGAACTCTTTCTGTGACAGTGGTAGTTGTCGAGTCTGGCACAGCTGGTTGTTCTCCTTCACCATCAGTATTTAATCGTTTTTTAACACCAGTTGTACAGCCTGATGGCAGCATAGTGGTGGTTTTTAATACTGATGTCATTTTTGGTGGAATTGTGAGTTGTTTAGGGTGAAATTATTTGTTTTAAACTGTAAATAAAATAGAATTCAATTAAAATAGATAAGTAGTATTTTATTAAAAACTACATTCTAAATGCTCCTCAATTGAGTAGTAGAATCTTCAAATGAATAGTACATCAGCTATTGTGTATATGTGTTAGTATATGTTAAAAATGTTACTTCAGAAAATCATATGCAATCATCATTATTGTATCTTGATGCCACTAGTACTGACTTGTCCACTTGGGATATAAACCCTATTTTCTATTATCAATCTTTTATATACCTAAGCCACTTTCATTTCTATTTTGGAAGTTGTTCCAACATAGAACAGCCCAAAACAGTTAATGATAAATGAAAGTGGCTTTCAAGAATAATATACTAACCTAACTTGTTTTCAACAGAAAGTACTCAATTATTTTATATAACCTCCAAACCCCCAAATTTCACCAGAATACATTTTGTTTTCTAAAATATTATTAAATTAAATTCACACCTTGCTTAGCAAACAACTTAATTGTGTCATCCTTTCACATTTGAGTCTGTGAGAATAGCCATTTGTCTACTTCCTAGTATTATTTTAATATATGTAAATCAAGTCAAAAATTAACTGGTGGGACAAGTGAGCAGTCTTAAGGGGAGGTTTCACAATGGGCCCATTTGGAGGCCTAAGTGCTACCCTCCAGCCAACTATCCAGAAATCAAGTCATTACCTTCATCTCTATTCACCTACTTGCTTGTAGCCGTTTGTCTACTTCCCTCTATTCCAACAATTTTAATACATATAAATGAGCCTGTGAGAATGAAAGTGGACTAACTCATATTTGACTTGTTTTGAAAAGGCAAAGATTTAGCATTTAGTATTTATATAAATCAATGTGTGCAGTACCAGACATGAAGTCTATTTATTCAAAAATAAATATGTAATTTACATAGATACCAAATGCAAAATCTTCTTCTTTTCACAATTCAAATATGTCTTACACCACTTTCATTTATACAGGCTCATTTATATGTGTTAAAATTGTTGGAATACAGGGAAGTAGACAAACGGCTAGAAGCAAGTAGGCACAGAGATGAAAGTAATTACTTGATTTATATATATTAAAATTATTGCCATACTAGGAAGTAGACAAACGGCTATTCTTACAGGCTCAAATGTAGAAGGACGACACAATTAAGTTGTTTGCTAAGCAAGCTGTGCAAGTAGGCGAATAGAGATGAAAGTAATGACAGTTCATTATTCATTTCTATTTAATAATGATTAATGAATTTTCATTCACATTTAATTCATTTATGATTTTTGTATCAATTTAATAAAAATAATAAACGATGATTTATTTACTACAATCAGAAATATTAAAAAAAACAAAAGAACACTATTACCAGGAAGTAACAACGACAAAATAGATTGCACTTTTAATTACATACACCTTATTATCCTAATAATTGTATAATTTTCTTACTCATACCTCCAAACTCCACCATTATAAACAATAAATATTTTCATTCTACCATACAATCAAACACAGCCCATCCAAAAACAAAACACTGCTAAACAAAGCCACCTGCCCCCCCGCCCCAGCCAGCCGCGATCACCCCACACAAACACACAACATCTCTAATTACAACACAATCATTATTTACCTCTCAGCTCTGCACGTTCCTCGTAATCACACTCAGCCCATCAGATTGGGTTACAGTTGCAGCCATTATAACAACTGTTTACACACAGAGACGGAGGAAGCCCGCCAAATCGCCGCCGTCGGTTTCGCGGCACCCCGTCACTCGGCCGCTTCGCTCGCCTGCGCCCCGATACTCCGCTGCCGCCCCACAATGTGCCCGCCGCCCGTGCAAACCGGCTCACATCGATTTCGCCACGGATTTTCAAAAATTTTGCACGAAAGCACCAACGACCGGGGGAATGTCGGATTTTGACAGACGCAGGCACGACGTAGGGGAATTAGTGTTGCCAACTGTATCAAAAATCTAGTAAGATATATAATAATCAATTGTATCGATTAGTAAATTAATCTAAATTACATGTGTGAGTGATATTTAAATTTGATAGTTTAAATTGGTTAGTTAGTTTAAAGTTAAAAATTTAATAGATTTTGACAGATGGATGGGTAGCACTGTTTATTGGGTGCGTTCAGTAACAATCAACTTGAGTTAGTTTGAGATTCATTCAACAAACAGTTAATAATATTATAACAATAACACATAATTGTGCTTACGTTATATGTTAGACAATATAAAATTAAGGTCAGGGGATGTTTGCTCCATATGGGTGACTGTAGCATTGTGGATCTGACAATAAAGATTTAAATTGACACGTGGCTAGTAGAGGGCGCTGCATGTGCCTGACTGCGCATAGGCAAGATAGATTACTATTTTTTTTGGTTTTCTCTATTCACGGTTCAAACATTAACGGTTTTCTTCGACTAAGTAGGTAAACAATTGATATTGTTTGATCAGCTGATTGCATTAAAATCATATGACTTCAGTCACTTATACAATAATGCGCGATTGTTAATTTTGACAACTTTGACACATAATGCGACGTTGTCATATATTAACGAGAGGTGTCCGCATCAGCTCAGTAATCTCTATAGGGCAAGCAATAGTAATTGAGGAAATCGCGATATATATTGCTTGGTTGAAGGAAAATTACGATTACCACCAATGCCTTGATCCGAATTTTGTCTGTATCTCAATAACTCGTTTTGAAATTGCCTATTTTGTACTGTACCCCGATAACTAAAGGAGTTAGAGGGGTGCGGTTTGTTGCATTTGCTACAGCACGGTGGTTTCTGTATAAGGAGCAACCGTAGCTGAAGGAAAACCCGCTAGATTTTGCGAGGATGAAGGAAAATGTTGCCAACCACCCATTTCCTGACTATAATTCACCTCATATCTCGATAACTCGTTATGAAAATACCTATTTTGCATTTTATCTCGATAACTAAAAGAGATATAGGGTTGTTATTTGTTGCATTCGTTTTAGCTACGTGGCTTCTATACGAGGAGCAACAGTAGTTGAGGAAACCCCCGCTAGATTTTACGAGGATGAAGGAAAATGATGGTCTGATCTTAATCTGATCCTAATTTTGCCTCCATCTAGAGAACTAGTTATGAAAATGCTCGACAAGGAGTAGTTCCAGTTTGGGCTCTCCTGTTGCAAGGTCCAATTGCCACCAACAACAGGAAGCTCACAATGTTATAGATGCCTAGGTTTCGGCTACAAACAAAGAAATTGCGCGGGCGTTGACAGGTCTATCTACACGACAGGACACGTGGAGAGGTTCATATTTTTGGGCGAGTGAGTGAGAAACTCAAACTTTTAATTTAATGTAAAAACATCATTGCTAATTGATGTGGTGTCGCCAGATGGCGTTTAACTTCCCTCCTAGGGGGTTAGTTGTATAATTTTTAATGTAAAAAATTCTAGGACTACATCAAAACCATAATTTTCCATCAACTACGCTAAAACTAGCGGAGTATCAATGAACTTCTGTTCATTCCATATAGAAACCACTGAGCTGAAGCGAATGCCATAAACTACAACCCTCTATCTCTATTATTTATTAATAGATGTCAAAAAAAAATGTAGCAAAACAGTTAAAACATAAACGAATAGAAACATAAACAAAGCATATTGCATAAGATTCTAGTTCACAAGCGCGGCGGCGCTGTAGGTCATTTTTAACTTATCTATAGGATGAGAATGATACTTGGCAACAGATTTTTTTTTGCTTTTTTGGAATCACATGTATTTACATTTATTTAAACTTTGTTAAATAGAAAAAATATAGTACTCATAATTGAAAAGTATCACGTGTCAACGAATAAGAATAATGCCAACTCAAATAAAATTCTGATAAAACAAAACGTATTTGTTAAACTTAATACTATAAACACTAATAAGCAACCCTGTTGTTAATTACTTAATTGGCGCAGATCACGTCGCGTCTAGTCCAGCGGTAAACTGCGCGAGCACCTGCTCAAAATCGGGGAATACAACGGCGGTTTTTGAAAGCGCACTAACCATTTCGGGTAAATCTTTCATTTGTACCACCTCCACATAGGGTGCGGTTTCCAAAATTAGTCCATAACTAAAAAATAATGTGATTTTTGTTATAATAGTGTGATAACACGTAAAATGTAAATTGTAAATTATAAAATATAAATTGTAAAATGTAAAAAGTGTAAACGCAAATTATAAAATGTAAAAATAAATATAAATATTTAATTGTACAAGGTACCACCAAAAAATTTACCTACTACTAAATAAATTACCTCATAAGCTCATGGCGTAGTTGTTCATTCGATTTCAAATTGATATCCTCCAATAAAACCGAATGCCCCATTGCAAGCACCCTCTTAATATAAACAGTGGGGTATACTGTGTTCAAAAATTGTTTTTGCACTTCGGATATCAGCAAGTAGGGTTTGGATGCATACAACAAGGCATGAATATCCTTATTGTATATATCTGTAAATTTTATTATAATAAATTAAAATTGTAACTCTAGCAAAAATTGTTGACCTTGGCCTCCTCTATCCAATGGTACAAGAAAGTTTTTTCTATCTTTCAAAAATTACAAAAATCTTCTATCTTTCAAAAATTTCGAAAATTTTATCTTTCAAAAATTTCGAAAATTTTATCTTTCAAAAATTTCGAAAATTATCTATCTTTCAAAAATTCAAATTTTTTTACTTAATATAGTTAGCTATACGCACCCGTTATATAGATTTTTAAATAACTTACGTGTTTTTAAAACGGTCCTGCGAACCGGCTTGGGTGGTGGAATCAACGTCAATTTCGTTAACAAATTTGCATAATACAGCTCCAGCATATTCTTTTGTGCCTGCTCGCGTTGTTCCTGCGCGACCATCGCCTGCAGCAAAGTCAGCGCACTCTGCGCCGAGACACACGAATCGGTCGGCGACAACGGCGCAAACTCGGGTACTTTTATCGCCAGCTCGGGCACATTCGTAATCACTTCGGGTGACTTCGGTGCCGGTTCAAGTGCATCCAATTGAAAACTCTGCCAGCGCGTCGCGTCAGGCACAGTATTCTCAAACCCGGGCGGCGGTTTAACCCTGCTCTTGTAATACCGCGGATGGATGGCGTGGTAGGGCACTTCTGTGCGACACAACGTGATCATTTCGCACGCGGTCGGCGCCAATCCCATTTCAAGCTCATCGAACGTGGGGAACAGGTGAATGTACTTGACAATCGGCACGTGTGACACCGTTTCCACCGCCGGCTCCCGATCCTAAAAGCCAAAACACAATTTATTAATGAGTTTTTGTTTCAAATGACGTTTTAGGTTATATCAGCCATCATTCATAACCTCAAACGTCATTTCAAATAAATTTACATTTTTTTTTAATAACTATGTATATTGTTTAAAATATTAGGTTTATATTTAAAGAGCTCAAAAAGTCATTGGAGTTTGGCTTTTAGAATCGGAGATTGGACGATGGTTTACATCAATGATTCTCAACCTATTATGGTTCACTTTTCATAATTAAAAAATTTGGTGGTGGCAGACCAAGAATCTGGCAGCACACTAAAGTGCTACAGCACAATCGTTACTATATATATATATATATATATATATATATATATATATATATATATATATATATATATTTATATATATATATATATATATATATATATATATATATATATACATAACTGATTTACATTAACATTTGTTTATTAAGACTTATATTAGTTAACACTTATCATATTAATTTATTAATAAATAAATAATTATTCACTAAACAAATAATCAATTGTTATTGGTAATTTAGATAATAACCAATAACATACCAATTTCATAGCTAAAACACAATGTTTTCATGAACGTTTCATTAATATATATATTTTTTAATTTAGCCGGTTTCTACACTCAGGGTATAAGCCTCCCTTAAGTTTTTCCACTTGTCTCTGTTCTGGGGCACTTGGTATTAATATCTAGATGTTAGTTAATGGGGACAGTTAAAAATAGTTAAAATGGCATTTTATGTTACAAATTTAAATGTACATAGTTAAAAATGATTGAAAAATCTTTTTCATATATTTTTATTTACATCAATTTTCTACTAACAACCTAACAAGCAGCCACATTCACTGTAAAATGTGAATAAAGACTTTTCAATTAAAAATCCCATAATATATTTTTGTGCAAGCATTAATTAATCATGTCATGATTAATCAATGGTGCAGGAAATTAAATATCTTAATTATTAAACACCAATTGTAATTCAGCTATGTACATAAAAAAAATAAAACCCATTATTGCACTAATTCGAGACTATATTTTTGATTTGACTGTTTTTGGCAGCCAAGGCTTGTATGAACGCGGACAGTTCTTTGTTGCTGCGCCGTTTTGGTTTAGCTGCCTGTTCACTTACCTGGTGCGTGAATCGTGCATGACCCTCCACCACCAGGGAGTCATTGATGTGAATGTCCGACTCGGTGTTGGTATCCACGATGATCAACTCAAAGGCGTTACGCTGGAAATATTCAAAGAAACGTGTTATACAATTGAATCGGTAGTTTGAAGAAGGGAACGAATCTAAAAATCAAATATGTGGGAAATAAAAGGAAATTAGAATATGTACTATTAAACCCAATAAAAAGTTGTACAAACTATATGTGACCAAATATACACAGAGTATTAATATGTGAACGACTCGTCTATAAGAATGGCCGCTTGAAACAAACTAACCATGTAAAACAAAATGGCCGCCCAATATAACCCCGAAATAAATTTATCAAATTTCTTCAATAAATACAACCCAACACCGCCTATATTACATTATTATGTATAAATGATGTTATTTAATCACAAATCATTCTCAATCACACAACAAAACAAATATAATCAATATTTACCTTTGTATCAATCCTATCGATTTGTGCGAAGAGCACCTTCTGCATAATCAGCTCCAAGAACCGCGAGGCACACTCGCGCGACCACTGCTCCTGCTCGCGCACAGGGTAAATCCTCGCCAGCCGGCCGCGGATCGCCTGCGCGGGCAGCTCCTTGAACGACTCGTGCAGGAAATGAATGTTGTTGTAATTGACCGCAGCCACCGTGCCGTAATCGATGAAAAACACCTGTGACAAGTGCACAACAAAAACAATTTAAATGAACTGAAGTTCGCAACAACCATGCGCAGTACTACCAACCTTCAGTTCAGTTTTCGATTGCGGCATCATGTTGTAAATAACCGCCCGGTGATACTCGTTCAAGAATAAAATGCTGCAGTAGAGTTGTTCTTGCAGTACATGCTCGGGTATCCGGTACTTGGTTGGATTCGTTTCATAGAAAATTCTGTCAAACATAACCTCAAAATTAATTGAAATGCGCATGCGCATGAAAATACTAAGGCACTAATTGAACTTGAACATTCTATAGGGCCATATTATTTAATTCTTCATAACTTATTTCAATAACTTTTTACTGTAGCTATCACAAAACTACCTGGAATGATTTTTCAAATTTTGAAATTTGTTCAAAATAAAGTGATATTCGTGAAAATTTGTATATGGTCATGTTATTTGATTCTAATTAACTTATTTTAATAACATTTTGTTGTATCTAGTACGAAAATGGCATTTTACCTGAAATGTTTTTGTTTTTTTTTTCAAATTTTAAATTTGATCAAAATGAAGTAACATTCGTGAAAATGTGTATAGGACCATGTTATTTGATTCTAATAAACTTATTTTAATAAGTTTTTGCTGTATCTATTACAAAAATGACACTTTACCTGAAACGATGTTTTTCAAATTTGAAATTTAATCAAAATGAAATCACATTCGTGAAAATTTGTATAAGACCACGTTATTTAATTCTAATTAACTTATTTTAATAATTTTTTGCTGTATTTATTACAAAAATAATACTTTACCTGAAACGATTTTTTTTTTCAAATTTTGAAATTTGATCAAAATGAAGTGACATTCGTAAAAATGTGTATAGGGCCATGTTATTTGATTTTAATTAACTTATTTTAATAACTTTTTACTGTATCTAATACGAAAATTACACTTTACCTAAAACGATTTTTTTTTTAATTTTGGAATTTGATCAAAATGAAATCACATTCGTGAAAATTTGTATAAGACCATGTTATTTAATTCTACTTAACTTATTTTAATAATTTTTTGCTGTATCTATTACAAAAATTACACTTTGCCTGAAACAAATTTTTTTTCAAATTTTAAAATTTGATCAAAACGAAGTGACATTCGTGAAAATTTGTATAGAGCCATGATATTTGATTCTAATTAACTTATTTTAATAACTTTTTGCTGTATCTATTACGAAAATGACACTTTACCTGAAATGTTTTTTTTTTCTTTCAAATTTTGAAATTTGATCAAATTGAAGTGACATTCTTGAAAATTTATATAGCGCCATATTATTTGATTCTAATTAACTTATTTTAATAACATTTTACTGTAGCTATCACAAAAATTACACTTTACTTAGAATGATTTTTTCAAAATTTGACATTTTATATATAACCTACTTTTTAATTGTAACTAGTGATTTTAGCAACTGTCACTTGTCATATATTTGTGATAAACATACATAACCTAACAATTTTAAAATTACAGTTGATAATAATAAACAAAATAATACTCACTGCATATCATCCATTAATTTATCCAACTCATCATAATGGTCATCCAAACTAAACCAAAATTTAGAAGGATCGTACACCTCTGCAACATGTATTTCAATATAAGCCCCCTGCTCTGCCTCCACTGTCTGTCTGGGTATACTCGCATTGGGAGGCATAGCCCCCGCAGGCAATCTAAATTTGCCGACTTGAAGTATATCCTGCAAAACTCGTCATTTCAGCTCTACATTCAAATTTGAAAGAAGAAAAACAAGCGACTTACAGTAATATTATTTGGCAACGCTGGCACCGTCGGTTCAGGTGTTACCAGGGAATTGTCAACACAATTTTGCGACTGCTGCAACGCCTGCGTTGGCAACTGTACGTCGTACAACTTGTAGTCTCCGTTACTAGTAGGGATGCATTTGAAAATGTATGGCAATGACATGCACATGGCTATCATCGAGTTGTAGTCGTAATTGGAAGATTTTAACTCCGTACCAAAATTCAATCTACAAAAAATATTGTTATAATGCTATTTATGTAAAAAATACAATTAAAATTTATTAAAATAAGTTGTTTAGAATAAGAAATCTTGATTATATATGACTTTTGGTTACAAAAGTTGATTATTTATTTATTTAACCTGTGTTACGTGGCAAGGGTAAATTCTAAATATTGTTTTAAAATCATAAAAAGTTGTATAGATATCTAATTTTATGTTTGATACAATTTATCCTAATTAAATTTTATTGTATCTACAAAAAAATTGTACTGTACCTAAAGTTAAAATCATATATTTAAATTCGTTACAGGTAAAGTACCATTTATGTATAAAATACAATTGAAATTTATTAAAATAAGTTGTTTAAAATAAAAAATCATGATTATATATGATTTTTGGTTGCAAAATTTGAATTTTTATTCATTTAACCTGTGTTACGTGGCAAGGGTAACTTCTAAATATCGTTTTAAAACCATAAAAAATTGTATAGGTGTCTAATTTTATGTTTTCTACAATTTATCCTAATTAAATTTTATTGTATCTACAACAAAAATTGCACTTTACCTAAACTAAAAATCATATATTTAAATTCGTTACAGGTAAAATGCTATTTATATAAAAAATACCAATAAAATTTATTTAAATAAGTTGTTTAGAATAAAAAATCATGATTACATATGATTTTTGGTTGCAAAATTTCAATTTTTATTTAATTAACCTGTGTTACGTGGCAATGGTAAATTCTAAATATCGCTATAAAATCATAAAAAATTGTATAGGTGTCTAATTTTATGTTTCATACAATTTATTCTAATTAAATTTTATTGTATCTACAAAAAAATTGTACTGTACCTAAAGTTAAAATCATATATTTAAATTCGTTACAGGTAAAGTACCATTTATGTATAAAATACAATTGAAATTTATTAAAATAAGTTGTTTAAAATAAAAAATCATGATTATATATGATTTTTGGTTGCAAAATTTGAATTATTATTTATTTAACCTGTGTTACGTGGCAAGGGTAACTTCTAAATATCGTTTTAAAACCATAAAAAATTGTATAGGTGACTAATTTTATGTTTTCTACAATTTATCCTAATTAAATTTTCCTGTATCTACAACAAAAATTGCACTTATATGATATAATTAAATTATGAATACCCCTATATTCTTTCTAATATTGTATCAAATCACCTTTATAGCACCAGTACTTCAGGAATTCAATTGTTTTATATGATTCTATACCTACAAACATCTAAATCTACTACAGAAAATGTTGCACTTACTTATAAAGTTCTGCAAATTGTGCACACTGCACCCCCTCCGGATGATCCATCACCAAACTCCTCATATTATCCTGCACAATATATGGCACCTTGTAGTTGATATCTTTAACATCGCAAACACTTCCAATCGGGGGCACAGGTACCTTGTCAGCTCCACACAAGTGCCCTCTACCTTTTGAACGAACTTCTGTTATTTTGGGTGGTGATACGTGCAGTTTTTCAAAACTAGAACAGAGATCCGTTTGTGCCGTTGTATCTTCCTCGGGCTGTGGTATTGTTTCTTGGTAACTATCCGAAGAGCTATCGGTGCTTGATGAAGACAAGTGATGTTGGTGGGATGAACGTAGTTGGGATTGTCCTGAAGGGGATGGATGTAATTGAAATTGTATGGATTCAGTTTGGGGTGATAGTGACTGTTTTTGGTGTGATGAGGAAGGTTGGAATTGTTGGTTGGATTGTCTTGAAGGTGTTCGTTCTTGGGGAGATTTTGCAGACATTCTTGATGGTGACGGGTGTTGTTGGTATGATGGAGGATGTAGATATTGTTGTTGGGATGAGGTTTGTTGATATTGTTTATGGGATGACCCTGAAGCTGATGATGTCAGTTCAGACAAAGCTGAAGGTGATGAAGATTGTTGGTATGATGGAGACATTTTGGGTTCTAGTAGGGGTGCTGTAAATGGTGACTGTTCTTTTTGGTATGATGATCTTGAAGATGACTGTTCTGGAACATGTATAGCTTGTTGTTGGTATGATGTTGAAGATACTGGCTTTATTTGGTAAGTTGCAGATTGTGGTTGGTATGTTCCATAATATACTGGTGGATGTTCATAAATACTTTGTGATTTTGATGAAAGATGTTGCTGAGATGTATGTTCTTGTTGGGATGTATGTTGTTGTTGGGATGTATGTTGTTGTTGGGATGTATGTTGTAGCTGAGATGTATGTTGTAGTTGAGATGTATGTTCCTGTTGAGATATATGTTTTTGTTGTATAGCATGTTGTTGCTGCTGCATAGGATATTGTTGTTGCTGTATAGGATGTTGTTGCTGACTATGATACTGTTGCTGTATATGATGTTGTTGTTTTAAAGGATGTTGTTGTTGTTGTTGTGTACTAGGAACATTTGTTTTTAGTTGCATAAGATTATTAGTGGGCTGTGCAACACTTGTCATCAACATCGATTGTTTTTGAGGATTAACACTGGTGTGGGGATTTTGATGATTATAATTGGTAATTGTTTGTCTGTAGGGGGTAGTAGCAGTGGCATTAACAGGTAATCTAGAACATTCAGGCTTTGGGTAATGTGTATTAAGAAGGGATGGAATGAAACTTTGTGAGTGTCCATTGTAAATAGGTAATGGAAGCAGTGGGGGTTGCTGTCTAGAAACTGGCTGGTGACCTCCATAGCGTCCATTCTTATTTGAACGACTGAATCTATTTAAAAAAATAGAAAGAATTGTTGATTTAAAAATATTTGTTGTGAACATCCTGAAAAATATAATAAACTAACAATACCAATGAACATTATGGTAAGAGTCAGGTGGTGTACAACTCAGAACCTTCAACAATGGTATGGTCCAACTTTATTATGCAGCAGTAAATAATGATAGTAAATATGATAGCCAACATAAGACAATGATTGATACCAGTCTTAATATGCTAAGACGAAAAAATCTTATATGGACCACATGACTTTCCAAATTAATTTACTCAAATTAAATCAAAATTTGTCATAATTTACATCATTTTGCCTTAATTTGTATCTTTTTTAAATTTATTATTGTCTACTTTCATCTCATTTTGACTAATTTTGCTTCATTTAATCTTATTTCACCTCATTTGTCCTATTTTGTTTTTTAGGTTGCTATTTTATCTTTGTTTGTCATATTTTGCCTCAGTTTGTACTTGTTTTGTTTTATTTTGACTCATATTGCCCACATTTGTTGCATTTTGTCTTGATTTGCCTCAATTTATCTCATTTAGCATTATTTAAACTCATGGATGTATTCATTTGTTTTTGGAAATAAAATCTACCCATAAAAAATTCATACTAACCTTTTTTTAGCTGGCGGTTTCCTCTGTCGAGCAATCATTTCCACCAAATGTGCAGTCTTTTCAGTCACTTTGGGTACAACAATTGCATCAGGCCCTCGTCCCATGACCTAGTAATTAAAATTAAACATTATAAACCCTTTCTAGAGATATTTTAAACCAATAACTCACTGTTAAAGTATCTGGTATGCTTTGCAAATAAGTGTCGACATCACAAAAACCAAGCTCTCGAAATGGCACTGCATAACCCACAGTTTCCTTGAATTGTTTCATTAGCTCAATTGACGTCATCCTCAAGGGGTTTGCGATGAGGGTCGACTTGAGGATGAGTTTTACTTCTACTGGATCGGCCTTTTTAAAAAAAACAACAGGTTTGTTTTTGAAGCAACATAACCTTAAATAGTGTTAAATTGTCTTACCATCGTTATAGGGCTGTGGCACGATGTACACTTGTGTTGATGATGTAGTTTTATTGTATGTACACTATGTAGATATGTTGTTTACATTTTCAATTCGGTTTTTTCGGGTGAAATTATTCGAACACGATTTTTATTCCGTTTTTTTTCAACGAAGATGGAAGCCGGTGTATACGTGTACGTTTGGTTGCATATATCCAGCGTCTAGAAAATTGTTTATGACAATAACATGGGGATATATTAAATATTTGATGCATTTTATATAAATAATATCAGTAATTAGTTCGCGTTTGACTAGTAGGGGTTCAGCTGAGCATTGTTAAACCTGTACCAAACTTTTTAGGCCTCAGTCCAGGTTTAGCACACAGCCTTGGTTTGAATCTCGGTCCGGGTTTGAATCTCAGCCCAGTTTTAGCTCTTATAGTGCTCTATGCTCTCAGCCCAAGTTTAGATCTCGGATGGGGTTTGGAGCTGGACTCGGGTTTGAATCCCATCCTGAGTATTCGATACAACTTGTCGTTAGGATACAATTAACGAAATTTTAGAAAACTTGGGGGCGACTTTCTGTAAGTAGATAGTTCTAATACTTATATACACATAACCTAACAAACGACACAAGGGCCTGTAGGACACTTATTAGTCCTGTTCAATAATAAGACGGTCCGGGTTAAAATCGCGGCACCGGTTCGAATCTCGGCCCGGGTTTGAGTCTCGGTCAGGGTTTGTGTTTCGGTCTTATTATTAGGATTATATTTTCTTTGGTTTGGTCCGGGTTCATGTTTATACCCGGGTTTATATCCCGATCCGAATTCAAATCTCGATCTGAATTTGAATCTCAACCTCGATTTTCGATACAATTTGTCGTTAGGATATAATCAACCAAATTTTCGAAAACTCGGGGACGATTTTCTATAGTTCTTAAATACACATAACACACGACACAAGAACCTGATAGATCGAAAGATAATTACATAACTGAAACTATCCAAGTAAATATTACAGATATATAATTACATAAAAACAATTTTGTACAAAATTCAAGTCGATTAAAATGTCGAATGGGTATAGTTTAATCATTGATTAATCATCTCATGATTAATCAATTATTTAATTGGTTTTGGACGTTTTCACCTTTCACTTCAAACGCCTGATTGGCTGTCAGATGAACGCTGACGCGTAAACGGTAGACAGAAATGTATAATTGTTAAACAAATACTGTTTATGCAATAAACATGTTATAACATTCTTATTTTAACATATATTGTACATACTTGTTTATAAATTCTATAACTGCGTGGTACAATTGCCCCTGTTAAACTCTCACTGACACTGACGCTCATGGATCACCAACTTCATTTATGACAGCGGCTGTCAAAAGTTAGTGACGCCATTGTATTGTTGGTACCGTGCAGTTTACTGTATTATTGTTGGTATGATTTTTAAAATTACCATTTTTATAACCACAAAATACTTACAAACTAACAGTGAGTTTCGGGTACAGATTCTATTTGTATTCGATGGCGATCCTCAATCAAGACGGCTACCAGGTTGCAACAAGTAATAATGGCGGCACCTGCCTTCAACAACAGCACTGGGGTAAGTAAACTGAATACTAAAGCGCAAGCGGGCGAGTATTTAATAACTCCCTCCCGCTTAAGATTTCGGGGGAAAACCGGCAATAAATAGAATCGCATAACTTATAAGTAGAATCGGTTGATACATCTGCAAAAAATAATAAAATAGAATGTGCTGTAATAAAAATTTTAATCCGATAATGGGACGCACAAATAGGGTCGTCACTTGGCTTTTTCTCGGAATTGTATAGGTTAATGTAAAACAAGCAGGCATACGATACATCAATTGTTTCCAAACAATTGATATGATTTTAACGCCTGCTGGATTTGTTTGATTCGAATCCCATATATTAAGAAGAATTTCTTATATATTGAGAACATATTATCCATTTTGTTTGGTATCCATACTAATATTGTAAAATTTCATTTCTGTCTTTTCTTCTTCCCACTGTTGCGCCCCTCACAAAGTGCTTTTGCTCTAATTGCGATAATAAATAATCCCAATTAAGGGAATATGTGATATATAGGGTGTGTATTGTTGATTAATGTATTTACGATCATACGCCGTTAAATTCTCTAAAAATTAAATTAAATTATTTCTTAAAACTCATGAAATTTTACATGGGTGTCTAATATTGTGTTTTATATAATTTATCCTAATCAAATTTTATTGTATCTACAACGAAACTTACACTTTACCTGCATCAAAATTCATATGTTTTTTAAATAGTTGTAGGTAAAGTGCTATTTTTATGCAAAATAGAGTTAAATGTTATTATAGTAAGTTTATTATAATCAAATATCATGGCTATATAGCAATTTTTGTAGTAATACTCGAATGTTTAATATATTGAACCTGTGTCGTAACAAAAGGGTAACTTTTAAATATTACCCAAATCTAATGAAAAATTGTATAGGTCTTTAAATTTGTGTTTGATTCAATTTATCTTAATCAAATTTTGCAGTATCTGTAACGTAAACTGCACTTTACCGGAAGCAAAATATATATTTTTAAATTTCGTTGTAGGTAAAGTGCTATTTTTGTACAAGATACAGTCAAAAGTTATTATAATAATTTCTTTGTCATTAGAAATAATGGTTATATAGCAATTTTAATCGTGATATTTGAATATTTATTTATTTTAACCTGTAATACGTGGCAAGGGTAAATTTTAAATATTGCTTAAACCTCATCAAATTTCATATGAGTGTCTAATTTTGTGTTTTATATAATTTATCTTGATAAAATTTTATTGTATCTACAACGAAAATTACACTTTACCTGAATCAAAATACATATTTAATCAAATAGTTGCAGGTAAAGTGCTATTTTTATGCAAAACATAGTAAAACGTTACTATAATAAATTCATTAAAATTATATATCATGGCTATATAGCAATTTTTGTGGTAATACTCGAATGTTTAATATATTGAACCTGTGTTGTAACAAAAGGGTAACTTTTAAATATTACCCAAATCTAATGAAAAATTGTATAGGTCTCGTAATTTGTGTTTGATTCAATTTATCTTAATCAAATTTTGCTGTATCTGTAACGTAAACTGCACTTTACCTGAAGCAAAATATATATTTAAATTAAATTAAATATATTTAATTTCGTTGTAGGTAAAGTGCTATTTTTGTACAAGATACAGTCAAAAGTTATTATAATAATTTCTTTGTCATTAGAAATAATGGTTGTATAGCAGTTTTAATCTTAATATTTGAATGGTTTATTTATTTTAACCTGTGATACGTGGCAAGGGTAATTTTTAAATATTGCTTAAACCTTATCTAATTTCACATGAGTGTCTAATTTTGTGTTTTATATAATTTATCTTTATAAAATTTAATTGTATCTACAACGAAAATTACACTTTACCTGAATCAAAATACATATTTAATCAAATAGTTGCAGGTAAAGTGCTATTTTTATTCAAAATATAGTAAAACGTTACTATAATAAATTCAATAAAATTATATATCATGGCTATATAGTAATTTTTGTAGTAATACTCGAATGTTTAATATATTGAACCTGTGTCGTAACAAAAGGGTAACTTTTAAATATTACCCCAATCTAATGAAAAATTGTATAGGTCTCTAAATTTGTGTTTGATTCAATTTAGCGTAATCAAATTTTGCTGTATCTGTAACGTAAATTGTACTTTACCTGAAGCAAAATACTTATTTTTTAAATTCGTTGTAGGTAAAGTGCTATTTTTGTACAAGATACAGTCAAAAGTTATTCTAATAATTTCTTTGCAATAAGAAATTATGATTATATAGCAATTTTACTCGTAATATTTGAATATTTATTTATTTTACCTGTAATACGTGGCAAGGGTAGATTTTTAATATTGCTTAAAACTCATAAAATTTCGCATGAGTGTCTAATTTTGTGTTTTATATAATTTATCTTTATTAAATTTTATTGTATCTACAACGAAAATAGCACTTTACCTAAAGCGAAATGCATAAAACACCTTAAAAAATTCAGAAACCATAAAGAACATTAAAAAACTTAACACCCTAAAAGTTTTAACGAATTTTAGGCTTTTTTTAAAGGGTTTTTGAGGGTGGCTTAAGGTTTTTGGAAAAGTCCATAAGGGCTTTGAAGGTTTTTAAAGATGTTTTAAGGTTTTTGAAAAGTCCATAAGGTTTTTGAAGGTTTTTAAATGTGTTTTCAGGTGTTTAAGGTTTTTTTAGAGGTGTAATAAATATCTAAAATAAACTAAAGTACATTAAAAACCATAACTCTCTAAAAACTTTGAAGGTTTTTAGGTTTTTTAAAAGTTTTGTAGGGTTTTAAGGTTTTTTAAAGGTCTCAAAAGTGTTTGAAGGTTTTAAAAGGTGTTTTCAGGTGTTTAAGGTTTCTTTGGAGGTGTAATAAATATCTAAAATAAACTAAAGTACATCAAAAACATAACTACCTAAAAACTTTGAAGGTTTTTTAGGTTTTTTAAAGGTTTTGTAAGGTTTTTAAGGTTTTTTTAAAGGTCTCTAAAGTTTTTGAACGTTTTTAAAGGTGTTTTTAAGGATGTAATAAATATCTAACTAGCTGTGATAAATATAGCATTCAATTGTTCAAGCCTGCTCGATTTCGATGATAAGATCCCTCAGGTGTGTGTGTTCTTGTTATTAACGTGACCGCTTGTAAATGTTGCTTTGAAAGCATGCGGGAACAAGTGAGTAGCGCCGCACGATTGGCGGTGGGGCGGTCACGTGGGCACACACACGGTGCACGTCCCCCGCCGCTGCCCCACCAAGCGTAGTTCCTCAACACCGGCCGCCACAACGCTACAAACAGAGTGAAAACAACAGCGGCGGCGCTGTCTGAGTCTTGTGGGTTAGTGCGCGCGAACTCTTTTATTAGTTTTGACTTGAACTGTAATAACTGTGATACAAAACTTAGTGAGTGTGCTGAAATCGGATTAACGTTTTATACACAACCATGTAAGTGCAATTGTTTTTTTGTGTCTCTGTTAGCTATGACTAATACATTATGCGATTGTTTTTCACGGTAACTCGATTTTAATATCGCCGCTAATTATTCAAAACAGCTGATAATCGGTGCGATTGATAAGCAAAACGCTGATTGCCGATAGTTTATATTGTGTGACCAAACAAGAGTTTATTGGTCTGATAATTTCCGTAATGACGGCAATAAAAAAAAACGCGCACGCCGCCGATTAATTTATTTCGTCACGAGAATGGCAATCGGCTATAAAAATTGTGAAAGGCACAGCCTACTATTTACTATGTTTACGGTACACGTGATTGTTTGTAAAATGCATGACATTTGGGGTAGGCTATGAGTTGTTTTTGTTTTCATAACCTTTACAGATGAAACCTTCGTATTGTATGTATATTCTATACTATTTTGGACTGTCTGTTCTATGATATTCTTATAATTGTTCATTGGCCAACAGATAAATAAAGCATATTATTATCATCTAGCTGTCAAAATCTTCTTTTATTTCAAAATAAATATAGTTTTTGTTTTCATAACCTTTACTTATGAAAACAAAAACTATATTTATTTTGAAATAAAAGAAGATTTTGACAGCTAGATGATAATAATATGCTTTATTTATCTGTTGGCCAATGAACAATTATAAGAATATCATAGAACAGACAGTCCAAAATAGTATAGAATACACATACAATACGAAGGTTTCATCTGTAAAGGTTATGAAAACAAAAACAACTCACAGCCTACCCCAAATGTCATGCATTTTACAAACAATCACGTGTACCGTATCTATCCATTATTGTAAAAGTAAGAATTTGTGTATTTTTGTAATTAAAAATCATGCCCATCTACATGCATTTCATCTAGTATTATAATAATTCATCCTGTATTCTTAACAACTTATTTTAATAATATTTTACAGTATCGCTTATATAAATTATAAGTTATTGAAAGCGATATTTTAAAATTTTAAGGCCAAACAATAAAATATTATGAAATTTACTATATGTCCATAATATCTCATTCTAAATAACTTATTATAATAATGTTTGATCGTATCTTTTACACAAACAGTACTTTACCTGCAATATATTTAAAAATATGTATATCTGTGTAGGTAAAGTGTAAATTTCGTTGTAGTTACAATTAAATTTAATTAGGATAAAATGTATCAAACATAAAATTAGACACCTATATAATTTTGTATGAGTTTAAAAGGATATTTAAAATTTACCCTTGCCACGTAAACACAGGTTCAAAATATAAAAATTCAAATATTATTACAAAAATTGCCATGTGGTATTAATTTCTTATTTTAAACAATTTGTTTTAATAACTTTTAAATGTATTTTTGATATAAATGGTACTTTACCTGCAACGATTTAAAAAAATATATAAATCGTTTTCGGTAAAGTGCAATTTTTGGTGTAGATACAGCAAAATCTTATTTGAATAAAATATATAGCACATAAAATTAGATATCTATACAACATTTTATAACATTTTAATGATATTTAGAATTTACCTTGTTATGTGTCACAGGTTAAATAAAATAAATATTCGGGCATAACCAATAAATTTACTATATGGTTATGATTTATTAATCTAAACAACTTATTATAATAACTTTTGATTGTATCTTTTATAAAAATAGCACTTTACCTACAATGATATAAAAAATATATACATTATTTTAGGTGAAGTACTAATTTCGTTGTAGATACAACAAAATTTTATTAAGATAAATTGTATAGCATAGAAAATTAGATATGTATACAATTTTTTATGAGTTTTTAATGATATTTAGAATTTACCCTTGTTATGTGTCACAGGTTAAATAAATAAATTTTCCGGCATAACCAATAAATTTATTATATGGTTATGATTTATTAATCTAAACAACTTATTATAATAACTTTTGATTGTATCTTTTATAGAAATAGCACTTTACCTACAACGATTCAAAAAATATGTAAATTATTTTAGGTAAAGTACAAATTTCGTTGTAGATACAGCAAAATTTTATTAGGATAAATTTTATAGCATAGAAAATTAGATATGTATACAAATTTTTATGATCTTTTAATAATATTCAGAATTTACTCTTGGTGACACAGGTTAAATAAATAAAAATTTGGATATAACAAATAAATTTGTTATATGATTATGATTTATTAATTTAAACAACTTATTATAATAACTTTTAATTGTATCTTTTATAGAAATAGCACTTTACCTACAACGATTCAAAAAATATGTAGATTATTTTAGGTAAAGTACAAATTTCGTTGTAGATACAGCAAAATTTTATTAGGATAAATTTTATAGCAGAGAAAATTAGATATGTATACAAATTTTTATGATCTTTTAATAATATTCAGAATTTACTCTTGGTGACACAGGTTAAATAAATAAAAATTTGGATATAACAAATAAATTTGTTATATGGTTATGATTTATTAATTTAAACAACTTATTATAATAACTTTTGATTGTATCTTTTATGAAAATAGCACTTTACCTACAACGATTAATAAAATATATACATTATTTTAGGTAAAGTGCTAATTGCATTGTAGATACGGCAAAATTTTATTAGAATAAATTGTATAGCACACAAAATTATGTATGTATACAAATTTTTATGACATTCTAATGATATTTAGAATTTACCCTTTTTATGTGTCATAGGTTAAATAAATAAATATTTGGGCATAACAAATAAATTTGTTATATTCTCATGATTTATTAATCTAAACAATTTATTATAATAAATTTTGATTGTATATTTTATAAAAATAGCACTTTACCTACAACGATTAAACAAAATATATACATTATTTTAGGTAAAGTGCTAATTGCATTGTAGATACAGTAAAATTCTATTAGGATAAATTTTATAGCACACACAATTAGATATGTATACAAATTTTTATGACATTTTAATGATATTTAGGTACACAGATAAAAGTATCATCATTAAAAAAATGTATTCTTGATTTTGCATAATGTTGATCCCGGATGTGAACTGCTAGCTTGTTATAATATTTTAAAACATAAATCTGAATGGGCAAAACAGTTGGCTATCAACAAAACGTGCTTCATTCACAAATTCGCGAGACAGACGAAGTTCGTTACTATCTGTCGGCCATTTGTAAAACGCTGCGTTTTTATTAATTTTTAACATTCGTAGCTAAATATCTAGCGCTCAAGCTTTTGTTTGAACAATCGCGAATTAGCATACAATCCGAGCGTGTGCGCGCGCGAGAGCGCTCTCTCTTCGTACGTACACACACGCGTCGGTTCCATTTCAAGTAACTGTACGGATCTCGGCGTGGTGTGCTGTGGTAACTAACAAACAAAAAAAAAACAATCGCCATGGATGGCTAATCTTGCATTATCCTGAATGTGAGTGTGTGTAACCGACACACACTTGAAGACACAGAGCGAGCGGTTGAACTCGCTGGAGAGGGCAACGCATCGCTTCAACTGCCTGGTCGAGCAAGTTCCTTTTTTTTTTGGTTTTGTCTTTGATTATTTTTCGCGCCACTCCCGGTTGTCGGCAATAATTTTACATATATATTTAAATCTTGTGTACATAATATGGGCTATAAATTATTTATGCTACCAATTTAAAATTGATCATATTTTTATACAGTTACAATTGAAAGACAAAAAATATTGCATTTCGTGTAATTAGGACTTCAATAGCTATCTTCGTTTATCACTGTGTGCTGCTCCGGCCTTTTGTTCTATTTGTCGTGCAAGCCGCTCCCATCATGTGATTGAGCCAAATAATCATATTGTTCAGAAAAGGCGTAAAAATTAAATGATGTAATTAGAAAGCTACGAGGAAGCAATTATTTTCTCTTATGTTTACAACAGCGTGGCGGTGCTCCTTATCTGTAACCGCTATGACCGCGACGATAACAGTAGCACCACAGGGACCAGATGCATTTGCGCTAGTGGTGTAAATGCGGCGAATTGGTCAATACAAACAGATGTTGATAGTCATACAGATAACTATTTTTTATTTTATTTTATTTTATTTTATTTTATTTTATTTTATTTTATTTTATTTTATTTTATTTTATTTTATTTTATTTTATTTTATTTTATTTTATTTTATTTTATTTTATTTTATTTTATTTTATTTTATTTTATTTTATTTTATTTTATTTTATTTTATTTGACTTGACTTGACTTGACTTGACTTGACTTGACTTGACTTGACTTGACTTGACTTGACTTGACTTGACTTGACTTGACTTGACTTGACTTGACTTGACTTGACTTGACTTGACTTGACTTGACTTGACTTGACTTGACTTGACTTGACTTGACTTGACTTGACTTGACTTGACTTGACTTGACTTGACTTGACTTGACTTGACTTGACTTGACCTTATTATTATTACCTTATATAACAAATATATTTTTTAGGGGCGGTTAACTATCTAAATCCGGCCCTGATAAAGCCCCATTTGTGTCTTTTGTTTTTGATTTTGTGATATAATCTTGTCCACATGTTTGCAATACAGTAATTATTATAATTAATATAATAACCTGCATTTAATAATTTAATCCAGGATAGCCATGCTAAAAACAATTGTTGCTTTCTAACAATCAAAGACAGCGTCGTAAATCAGAAAACATCGCATCGCAGGTGTCTGGAAAGTAGCGATTATCAATCGACTATTAAACAAAATGAAATAAACATAATTAAACACACAAATATAAAAAAAAACATTCAAGAGATAATGAACAATGGTCTACTAATCCACAAAAAAAACAAAATGTTTTTTTTTGTGGATTAGTAGGTAGGTAGTAATATATACTTAGAAAATTATATTTATTTGGTCATTAAAATATATGCTAATATAAACATTTGTTTTAAAATAACAAAAGGCTATTAAACAAAATCGCTTATTAGGAAATGATCTTTTGTTTGGCTAGTTTTGTTTCTTCATTAGCCTACTGCGAGTTATTTTACGATCTGTATACAAAAGATTATATGCGAACGGTTCTTCTAATTTCTACTGTTAATAAACATTCGGCGATTCACACGCGACTTGAAAGTCGGCTACTAGTGTGTGAGCATGTTTTTTTTTTGGGACAGACGCTCTTTTGAATAATAAATATGTAATAACCTATAAAAGTAGCTGTCTTTGATGCATTTTATAAGTTCATAAATAATTATAATAATATTCTTTATCTCTCCCAATACAACATAAATAGATACAAATCTAACAAGTAACATATTTTATATAATAGATAACAAATAAAAAATGATGGTAGACAGATAATAGATGGTAGGAGACAAATACCAGGTGACAAATGACGACTAATATATGACAAATGACAATTAATATATGACAGATGATAGAAGACAGATGACAAATAACGATTAATATATGACATATAATAAAAGACAGATGACAAATGACGATTAATATATGACAGATGACAAATGACAATTAATATATGACATATGATAGAAGACAGATGACAGATGATGATTAAAATATGACATATAATAAAAGACAGATGACAAATGACGATTAATATATGACAGATGACAAATGACAATTAATATATGACAGATGATAAATGACGATTAATATATGACAGATAACAAATGACAATTAATATATGACAGATGATAGAAGACAAATGACGATTAATATATGACATATAATAAAAGATAGATGACAAATGACCATTAATATATGACATATAATAAAAGATAAATGACAAATGACGATTAATATATGACAGATGACAAATGACAATTAATATATGACAGATGACAAATGACAATTAATATATGACAGATGATAGAAGACAGATGACAAATGATAATTAATATATGACATATAATAAAAGATAGATGACAAATGACTGTAAATATATGACAGATGACAAATGAAAATTAATATATGACAGATGATAGAAGACAGATGACAAATGACGATTAATATATGACAGATGACAAATGACAATTAATATATGATAGATTATAGAAGACAGATGACAAATGACGATTCATATATGACATATAATAAAAGACAGACGACAAATGACGATTAATATATGACAGATGATAGAAGACAGATGACAAATGACGATTAATATATGACAGCTGACAAATGACAATTAATATATGACAGATGATAGAAGACAAATGACAAATGACGATTAATATATGACATATAATAAACTACAGATGAGAAATGACTGTTAATATAAGACAGATGACAAATGACGATTAATATATGACAGATGACAAATGAAAATTAATATATGCCAGATGATAGAAGACAGATGACAAATGACGATTCATATATGATATATAATAAAAGACAGATGACAAATGACGATTAATGTATGACAGATGACAAATGACAATTAATATATGATAGATTATAGAATACAGATGACAAATGACGATTCATATATGACATATAATAAAAGACAGATGATAAATGACGATTAATATATGACATATATTAAAAGATAGATGACAAATGACCATTAATATATGACATATAATAAAAGACAGATAACAAATGACGATTAATATATGACAGATGGCAAATGACAATTAATATATGACAGATGATAGAAGACAGCTGACAAATGACGATTCATATATGATATATAATAAAAGACAGATGACAAATGACGATTAATATATGACAGATGACAAATGACGATTAATATATGACAGATGACAAATGATAATTAAAATATGACATATAATAAAAGACAGATGACAAATGACTGTAAATATATGACAGATGACAAATGAAAATTAATATATGACAGATGATAGAAGACAGATGACGATTAATACTAGCACACAGGTGTCTTGATGATATATTACAAATTACTATTAATTAATGATATATGACAAATGAAAGAAGATAGACAGGATTACAGATGATATTTGCTATTTTGTATTCTGTCATTTGTTGTTTTGTCTTCTATCATTTGTTATTTTCCTTCCGTCATTTGTTATTCTGACTTCCGTCATATGTTATTTTGTTTTCTATCATTTGTTATTTTGACCCCTATCTATGTTATTCTGGCTTTTGTCATTTATTGTTATGTTTTTGTTATTTTTTATTTTGCCTGTTGCCATTTGTTATTCTGTCTTCTGTCATTTGCTATAGTATCCTTTGTCATTTATTTTATCTTCCATCATTTAATATTTTGTCTGGTGTCATTTATTATTTTGTCTTCTATCGTTTGTAATTTTGTTTGCTGTCATTTGTTATTCTGTCATTTGTTATTTGTTATTCTGTCTGCTGTTATTTGTTATTCTGATATCTTCTAGACAGAATTACAGATGACCTTTTTATGATATGATGAATTTTATAAAACCATATTTTTTCAATATAAAATGTATGTAAAGGTATGACCATATCTTTAAACTACACAAAATCTAACAAGTTTTTTATTCTTGATTTTCTAATTGATTTAGTATGTTGCATTTAATTTTATCAATTGTTGTATAAATATTACACATATAGGTTGTTTTTGTGCTAATTTTGTATTTCTTGTGTGTTCCAGATGTGCGCCATGGCGATTTTGCAAGATAGAAAGAGTTGCTGGTAGTCTTGTTAGTGTGTGAGTGTATATGTGTATGTGTGGTACCGTTGCGTGACCGTGGCGTGTGAATGACTTCCCGGTGGTGATGATGATGATGGAAGATATCGCGTTCAGCGACTGGCCGGTCGACCTGGCCGGCAGCAACCACCCCTGGCTGCCCGCCTATGGCTTCCAGCCGCCGCATACGTTGCTAGACAAGGAGGACTTCTTGGGGAATCCAGGTAATTCAAAAATATTACGACTATAGTGTTGAGGGATTGAGCCAAATATTTACCAATTAATAGAACCTAAGTATTACAATCTTAAGGAAAATAATTTTCTTTATAAGGTTCCCTGGGTAAGTCTGTAAGTTCAAATGTTCTTGTAAAGAAGCAGATGGGTCTGTTGCCCATATTTTGTAAATAATAATAATAATAATATTCATTTATTCCCAACAGGTGATAACAATTTAAAACAATTATATATTTTATACTTGTATACTTTTATACTTTTTCTGTCTGCAGTCATTTGTTATTTTGTCTGCTGTCATTTGTTATTCTGTCTTCTGTAGTTTGTTATTCTGTCTTCTGTCATTTCCTATATTGTCCTTTGTCATTTGTTATTTTGTTTTTTGTTATTTTGTTTTTTGTTTTTTGTTTTTTGTTTTTTGTTTTTTGTTTTTTGTTTTTTGTTTTTTGTTTTTTGTTTTTTGTTTTTTGTTTTTTGTTTTTTGTTTTTTGTTTTTTGTTTTTTGTTTTTTGTTTTTTGTTTTTTGTTTTTTGTTTTTTGTTTTTTGTTTTTTGTTTTTTGTTTTTTGTTTTTTGTTTTTTGTTTTTTGTTTTTTGTTTTTTGTTTTTTGTTTTTTGTTTTTTGTTTTTTGTTTTTTGTTTTTTGTTTTTTGTTTTTTGTTTTTTGTTTTTTGTTTTTTGTTTTTTGTTTTTTGTTTTTTGTTTTTTGTTTTTTGTTTTTTGTTTTTTGTTTTTGTTTTTTGTTTTTTGTTTTTTGTTTTTTGTTTTTTGTTTTTTGTTTTTTGTTTTTTTGTTGGTCTTCTATAATTTAATATTTTGTCTGCTGTCATTTATTAGTTTGTTTTCTATCGTTTGTAATTTTTTTTGCTGTCATTTGTTATTCTGTCATTTGTCATTTGGTTAGTCTTCTGTACTTTTAAATTCATTCATTATTATTAGTTATTGAAAACAATTATATCTAATAATAGACAAATTTTTATTTTTATTTATACTTTTATACTTTTATACTTTCATTCATTATTATTAGTTCTAGTTAAATGGGCTTATTTTGTCTTCTATGCTTTAATCTTTTGTCTGCTGTCATTTTGTCTTTTGGCATTTATTATTTTATTTTCTGTCATTCATTATTTTATCTTTTGTCATTTGTTATTTTGTCTTCTATCATTTATTATTTTGTCTGCAGTCATTTGTTATTTTGTCTGCTGTCATTGGTTATTCTGTCTTCTGTAGTTTGTTATTCTGTCTTCTGTCATTTCCTATATTGTCCTTTAGTCATTTGTTATTTTATTTTTTGTTATTTGTTTTTTTGTCTTCTATCATTTAATATTTTGTCTGCTGTCATTTATTATTTTGTCTTCTATCGTTTGTAATTTTGTTTGCTGTCATTTGTCATTAGTTATTCTGTCGCCTGTACTTTTAAATTCATTCATTATTATTAGTTAAATGGAGACAACTGTTGGGAAAATAAAATATTATTATTATTCTTATTTTTACTAAAGTCATTTTGAAATAGCATCAATAACATTTTCAAAATAATTTTAGTTGGTACAATATTACCACGCCTCTTCTCTCTTCATCTCGATCTCCATTCCACTTGACTTTGCATATATTATAAATGGCTTGGTTTATTTGCGTCTTCTCAAGTAGTTGGTGTGAGTGTGCAATGCGTGCGTGAGCTAAATAAATCCTCCAAACGCACTCACACACAGACGGAGTACACCTCTCTTCATAATGATATTCGTCCCCGCCGCCGTCTCGCCTACTACAAATCCGCGTGTTATTTGTCCTCGAAAAAAAAATTGCAGTGCGAACAATCGCGCGGGCGCGCATGTCTACGCGATATTATTGTCTAATCATAACATAAACAATTACTAAACAAACAATATGCGTGTTTGTTTCTAAAAAAAATTAAGTGTTGTGGAGGAAAACGCAGTGAGCGTTGCCGCCCCCGCGCAGCATGCGTACGCCTGGGAAATTACTCATCGCCGGAGGAGGTATGTCATCGCTGTTCTTTTGTTTACGAGCGCCCGTTTTCCGGCAACATTAACAATAGCGAGGCTGCGGAAAAACACTGCTAGTAATTAATTTGTGTTTTTTTAGTAATTACAAAAAGTGTATATATACACAGAGTATACATTAGTTTATCTTTTGTCATTTGTTATTTTATCTTCTGTCATATATTATTCTGTCATTGATTATTCTGCCTTCTATCATATATTATTCTGTCATTTGTTATTCTGCCTTCTGTCATTTATTGTTTTGTCTGCAGTCATTTGTTATTTTGTTTTCTGTAGTTTATTATTTTGTTTTTTGTCATTTGTTATTTTATCTTCTGTCACATAATATTTTGTCTGCTGCCATTTATTATTTTGTCTTCTGACATTTGTTATTTTGTTTTCTGTCAGTTGTTATTTTGTCTGCTATTATTTGTTAGTCTGTTTGCTGTCATTTGTCATTATGTCTTCTGTTATTTATTATTCTTTTGTCATTTCTTATTCTGTTTTCTGTCATTTATTATTTTAACTTTTGTCATTTATTATTCTGTTTTTTGTCATTTGTTATTCTGTCTTTTGTCATTTCTTATTCCGTCTTTTTTCATTTTATATTCTGTCTTTTATCATTTATTATTTTATCTACTGTCATTTGTTATTTTGTCTTCTATTATTTGTTATTCTGTCTTCTGTCATTTGTCATTATGTCTTCTATCTTCTGTCATTTGCTATTTTGTCTTCTGTCATGTGTTATTTGATCTTCTATCATTTAATATTTTGTCTGCTGTCATTTATTTGTTTGTCTTCTGTCATTTGATATTTAGTTTTCTGTAGTTCGTTATTCTGTCTTCGACATTTGTTATTATGTCTTCTATCATTTATTATTTTGTCTGCTGTCACTTGTTCTGCTGTTAATTGTTATGTCTTTTATTATTTATTATTTCATCTTTTGTCATTTATTATTCTGTTCTTTATCATTTGTTATTCTGCTTTCTGTTTTTTATTATTTTGTCTTCTATCGTTTATTGTTTTGTCTTTTGATATTTTATCTGCTGTTAGTTGCTATTCTGTCTTTTGTCATTTGTCATTATGTTTTCCTTTATTTGTCTGTCATTTATTATTCTGTTTTTTGTCATTTATTATTCTGTCTTTTGTCATTTGTCATTATGTCTTTTATCATTTATTAGTTTGTCTGCTGCCATTTGTTATTTTGTCTTCTGTTATTTGTTATTCTATTTTGTCATTTGTTATTCAACCTGGTGTGTATTTTGTTATTCTGCCTTTTTCATTCGTGAAAAACAGAAAAACAAAATACACACCAGGTTGAATAACAAATGACAAAATAGAATAACAAATCTTCTGTCATTTGATTTTGGTCTTTGTATCATTTATTGTTTTGTTTACTGTCATTTGTTATTTTGTCTTTTGTAGTTTGTTATTCTATCTTTTGTCATTTGTTATTTTGTATTTCGTCATTTGTTATTTTGTATTTCGTCATTTGTTATTTTGTATTCTGTCATTTAAACATTATTATTTGATATTTTGTCTTGTATCATTTATGATTCTGTCTTTTATCATTTGTTATTCTGGCTTTTGTTATTTATTGTTATGTCTTTTGTTATTTATTATTTTGTTTGTTGCCATTTGTTGTTTTGACTTCTGTCATTTGTTATTCTGTCTTCTATCGTTTAATATTTTGTCTGTTGTCATTTGTTATTTTGTCTTTTGTCATTTGTTATATTATCTGCTGTTATTTATTATTCTGTCATTTGTTATTTTGTCCTCTGTAGTTTGTTATGCCCTCCGTCATTTTGTCTTCTATCATTTATTATTTTGTCTGCTGTCATTTGTTATTATATCTTCTGTCACTTGTTATTTTGTCTTCTATCATTTGTTATTTTATCTTCTCTCATTTGTTATTCTGTCTTCCGTCATTTGTTTTTCTGTCTTTTGTTATTTGTTTTTCTGTCTTTTGTTATTTATTGTTATGTCTTTTGTTATTTGTTATTCAGTTATTTCTCATTCTGTAATATATCAGTTTTATATAAAGATATAAATGCAAAAATTGAAATATATCTAATGAATGTCTGTGAATACTTTGTTTTTGTGTTTTTCTCTTCTAAGATGTGATTTAAATTTAATATTTAACACTACTATCGTTATTAAATTAACAAAACGCAAACTACCTTCTGAAGGCGAATAAATACCGTTCGCATTCTTTTGTTATCTGCATGGCATGGTCGATTGTAGAAATAGATTGTTCGGAGTTCTGTTACCCGCAGGCGTCGGTTGTCGTTCGTTGTGAAATCCGACACGGTAATTGCCGCGCGAACGCAATTAAATAAAACGTTCGTGTATCTGTCTGTATCTGTGTGTGTGTGTTGTTGAGATATTTTCCGCCGGCCGCTACAGAGACAGGCCATCGACAACCTTGACTTTCCTTCGTTGTCGTTGTCGTCGTCGTGAGATAACCCGCGGCCGGTCCGGGCGTAGTCACGCATCCGGTTCGATCGGCGAGAAATGTAACAGCGAAGGCGTTGCAAAAGGTGCAAAAACAATTGCAACTAGAGAAATCTATTTCCAAAACAAAATACATGGATAATGCAATTGATTGATTGATCGAGAATTAAATAAACATTTACAAAAAATTAACATCTGCTCCTTTGTCCCTCTTATCTTTCTAATCTCACCCTGACTTTCGGCCCTTTTTGGTTCATTTTTATTTCCAACCTATGTTTCATCATGGACATAGCAAGTTTGTTTCCCCGACACGAAGTGATTCCCATATAGTTTTTCGGCATTGTCAACAAATGACAGATAAAAGATAAAATAACAAATGAGAGAAGATAGAATAACAAACTACAAGAGACAGAATAGCAATTGACAGAAGATAAAAAAACAAATGACAAAAGACAAAAGATAGAATAACAAATGACAGCAGACAAATTAATAAATAACAGAAGACAAAATAACAAACTACACAAGCCAGAATAACAAATGACAGAAGATAAAATAACAAAAGACAGAAGGCAGAATAACAAACTACACATCAGGCAGAATCATAAATAACAAATGACAGAATAAAATAACAAATAACAGGAGACAAAATAACAAATGGCAGAAGACAAACTAATAAATGATGAAAACCAGTATAGCAAATGACAAAAAACAGACTAACAAATGATAAAAGACAGAATAATAAATGACAGAAGGTATAATAATAAGTAACAAAAGACATAATAACAAATACTTTGGTTATATACAAATGACAAAAAACAGAATAATAAATAACAAAAGACATAATGACAAATAATGGAAAACGAGACAAAATTACAAATGAGAGAAGATAAAATAACAAATGACAGAATAACAAACTACAGAAGATATAATAACAAATGATAAATGACAAGAATAACAAATAATAGAAGACAAAATAACAAAATAACAATTCCAAAAAACAAAGTGTCATGCAGTACGTATTTGTTTTTGTTTATTTTTTCGATTTTTAAGTTTAACGCTCTATGTCACGATATTCTCATAAACTTAAAGTTTCTTAAACTGACACAATAAATATTTAAATTAAAAATATATAAAAACAAAATATAAAAAATACGGTTCATAGGCATTTGATTAAATAAATAAATAAAAAATAAAATATATTACTAGTTATTTAGCGTCGCACGTTCTAATTGCATAATATGCCCGCACAATGATCACTTGATTTTGTTTCACACTCGCACAAACGGATTTAGCAACGGAAAAACAATTGCGAGCTAGATCAATCAAAACGCGTGCGAAAACAAGTGACCTGATTTTTGTATTCGAAAGGAACCGTTCTTTTTTTTTTTCGTTTCGTTGTTTCATCTATCTCAATCTGTAGTAATTCGAATCAAGTGGGCGGTCGCACATTTAACGCCCACTGAGATAACTTAAAATTGATCTGTTAAGGCACTTATCATCTGAACTATTCAATTATGATTTATGTAGATGAATTTATTTATTTGTTTAGAGATAAAAATAAATAAATTTTACATTTATTTAGCTGGCATACATTATGAGACTGTATAAACTGTATAAACAGTCTTCAAAACTGTAAAACGAGAGTAATTTAAATACGGTTTTATAAAGGCTTGTATGAAACAGAT